>OX016540.1:220846827-221316984 GCA_943590905.1 Sphaerophoria taeniata | reverse complement strand
GCGTCAACAAGAATATAGAAAAAAAAATTCTCCTATGGGCAGGTGGCCATGGTTCAGAGGATAGAGTAGTGGATTGCTAAGCTGAACGCTACGGGTTCAAACCCCAGCTTCAGCAGCATTCTTTTTCTACAAAAATCGCCAGCTTATCTGAGGCCACCTGTGCGATAACATGAGACTATACAAATCTAAGTCTCCTCCTCTGAGCCACGTAGGTTTCTGTTATGTGTGCTTTCTTTTTATGTATCTATCTGTCTCTCTCTGTTGTATGTCTTGTTCTGTCCCAGCCGATGGTCTCAGTCACCAGTGCTGCTATGTGTCTGTAGTTCGTTACATTTATGTGCGAAGTACTGTGAAATGTAATGTAATGTAATGTAATTCTCCTATGGATCTGCTCATATTACTAAGAAGCAATGAGCTCCACACAGTTTTTCCAAATGTTGATAAAGCGTACCGAATGCTCGTTTGCACACCCGTATCAAATTGTAGCGCTGAACAATCATTCTCCGTACTGCGGCGAGTGAAAACCTACTTGAGATCAAAACTGGTTGCAGATTGAACGCACTCGCTTTGTTGACTATAGAGTCATGGTGGATTTACATGTATCTGCATTTTTAGTTCTGCAAAAAAGAGAGATGCAACATACAAAAATCGTGCTCGTTCGATAGAGAGGCAAAATCAAAATGCAGACATCTTGTCAAGATCAAGATTATAGGAAATAATAGAAATCAAGATCAAGATTATGGTTAAGACGAACATGTTCATCTTTTTTATAGCATGTTCATCTGCATTTGAGGTTCCTATAACTGAGTTCAGGTCAACAGCGAATCTCCCTTTCTCACCTGAACGCTAAAAAAGCAACAAAAACTATGATTGTCAATTTTTCCGCTCATATTATGATTGATAAGCGAATTTTTAAGAAATAAAAGAATTAATTCAAATTAAATTAAAAAATCAAACGAAACATGGAAAACACAAATAACAATCAAAAGCAAATTGGATCCCTTACCGAAGAATCCCTTTAAAAGGAAAGAACGCCTGAAACGACTGAGAGAAATAGCACAGCAAGGCGAAGACGCTACAAGTGACACCACGGAAATACCCAAGTAAATTTGCTCATCTTTTCCCCTTTCCATCTAACCTAGTCATGAATTTAACTTGTATTCCACAGGCCAATATTCCGGAGTTACAAACCCCAAGATGAAAACCTCAGCGAACAAGGTCCAGCCGGTGAGATCGAAAAAGAAGTCGAATCACAGCTTGAACTGCTCAAGACTCCAAATGTTATTGAAGAAATCGACATAGGCAATCTGGCTCCACGAAAACCAGATTGGGATCTTAAACGTGACGTTGCCAAAAAGCTAGGAAAACTCGATAGACGCACCCAGAAAGCTATCGCCGAGCTGATTCGCAAAAGACTAAAAAAGAACCTGGATCTCTTACAAGTTGTCAATGTGGGTGCGGCTATTGAAGCAAGACCATCTGAGGACGTCGTCGAGTAAAAAGATTTTATTATACAATAAATTAAAATAATAACTAATTTTTTAACATAATTCGCTTTTATCACTTGTGAGTGTGACCTGCAATTGCAATTTGTTCTCAATGGAATCAGCGAAGTGTTTCATTGACTGCAATTGCATAGGGATGTCCTTTCTCAGACCCTCTATCGCCCGTTGCAGTCCCTGAATCTTTTCTTCCTGAATGATTAGTTGTTTGTCCTTTTCGCGGATGACTTTCTCTTGTTGGAAGGCCACTTCGGTTCGCAGACTAATTGTCTTCTTGTTTTTCATGATCTCCTGACTCCGCTTGGCAATGATTTCGTTAGCTTTTGAGATCTCCTCGGTGGCCATTTCCAGTGCTTGTCGCTTGGTTTGGCAAATCTTTTTCTCTGCTTCCAGCTCGGCTAGCAAATCAGACTGTTCAGATTGCAAAACAGAAACATTGAGAATCGTCATTTCGCTATGAACTGTGCCAAGCCCAGAAATACCTTCATTTTGTCGAACTTCTTGAATTTATCCTGCAGCTCGTGAATGTGCTTCCTCGAGTCCATCATATGCATGTCGTTTTTCCTCTCGATATTTTTTAGCGCTGCCATATCCGACACAAGCTTCTCGTTTTTGTCCTTCAACGATGAAATCGACGACTTCAGCGATGCAATCTCATTTCGAAAATTGTCACATCGCTTTGTCTCATGGCTGGAAGTAAAGGGTTTTCGTTTGGTGTATTTTGGGTTCTCTTAAACTGTCTTACCATTTTTCCGAGTACAGATTTGCCTTATCTTGGAGCGCTTTGTCAAGTTGAGCTTGCAAGTTCTTGAGGGCCTCTTGCATGCGCTGGATCTCCTCCTGATGCCTGATATAGTCATTGCTTTACTGTTCTCTAGTAGAGATTCTCTCAATTTCGAATTCTTGACTTCCAATTCCAATTGAGACATTCGATTGATATGCGAATTGAGAATTTCTTTTTGATAAATAAATGAAAAAATGGCGACTCTTTATCTGTCACTGAGCTATAAAAAATTATGGCAATTAAAAAAAGCAGGCATATAGTGTACTCTTTCACTCTTTTGTATAACGACGTATATCTCACCCGCTTTACTTTTCTTGATTTTTACAGATCAAGATGATGCAGATACATGTAAATCCACCATCAGATTTGCTTATGTCTTTAGATTTCGATTCCATTATCGATGAGTTTGCCGTCCGAAAATCGAGACGTAAAAACTTCAACCAATAATCAATAATCGCATACACAATACTAATTGTTAAATGATTATAATAAACTGACTATAATAAAATGAAAATCTGCTCTCAGAAAGGGGCATTTAATTTATTGAAAAACTTTCCGAACCAAACTTATTACACCATTGAAAAAGTTTCGTAAGGGCTGGCGGCAATTTTCGCAACTGCCTATGGGCGGCAAATTTCTAAATCCGGGCCTGGTCACGTATAACATGCTTTATTAGCTGTAATTAGTTGTTCTGCTTGCATTTCTTCGAAAGGTTGTTTTGTCTCCTTTTATCGCTGTATAAATTTCGTATCAAGTTAAATCCGAACTTAACTTAAAGAGGAAATTCAATAATTTTATCAAAAGTAGGTACTCCAGAGTTCGTTCGAGTTTGATTTGTGCAATTGTCTAACACCATATTAAAGGTTTTTGTTGTTGCACAGAAACAATTGATAAGGACTGCATTCTGTTACTATTGTTTTATATTAATATCTATTACGAGAGTCAATAAAATTTATTATTTTAATCATGTTCGTTTTTATTATGCTTTTAAGTTTTCGTAAATATGACATCATTCATGACAATTCATAAAGTACCGACAGACAGGATATATGACTAAGTGAAATCTCTGTAATGTAATACTTAGATATCATAAAAGATTAATAGTGTTGATGATAATGGCTCTTTCCTATTATACGTAAATCGCAATTAAAAGAAGACTCGCCTCCAAAACAGAAAACCAAAACTGGGACATTCTTTTGAATCGTTTGTTGATTGGAAAACGAGGCAACCAAAAACGAATGGAACAAACGAAATTACAAAAAGAATAATTTTTGATTTCAGGAAGTTATGTAGGTACTCGCTGTGTGCAGGACCATAAAATTTTGTTACAACAAAAAAAAAAAAGAAGGTCCTGTGAGAATTTACTGAACTAACTAAAGTTGGATTTGTTTGAAGATACAATCTAAAATTTAAATTTTTCAATGATGTACATATGAGTATGTATTTAATTTCTTGGAAAATGATTTTCTATAGGATCTGCAAAAGAGTGATAAGCTGATCGAAATGAGTATAACCGGCATCAGGCGTTCAGAAAGACAAGATCATATAGTTATGAGACTTACATAATATAAATTTGATTTTCATATCTCTATTATCAGAAATGTGTACAGAAAGTTTTCTCACCAAATTTTCTTGTACTCTCCAAAACTTTATCGCGGAATGCGATATGATCTTAAAGGCATGACGAAAAGTAACTCATTTTAAGAAGATCTCCTTGAATGAAATACTTTCGATTCTGCAATAGAAAAGGAAAAATGTCCTAAACCAAATGATAACTAAGATTTATTGTAAAAATAACAAGAAAAACATATACAAATAAAATCACTTCTTTTGATTCTTCTTGTGCAGCAAATAGTGATGATCCCTGCTCAGACAAATTTGACAATTAAACGCCTCCTGGCATATCTCAATGTCATGTTTCGGCGAAAGGCAACGTCTGCAAATCGTCTTATGTTTAACAAATGCCAATTTTTCTTCAATATTCTTGTACTTGAACTTTTCACACTGCCACAATGGGTGTTTAGCCTTGCAGCAAACACAACTTGCATAGTTGTTGAATTTCTCAATTTCGCCACTTAAACTTTTCTTCACATCTTTTGAGTTAAGGAATTTTAAGAAATCGTACAATTTTGGTGAATCAGGGTACGAAAAAGTGTCAAACCATTCAATTTTAGTGTTTTCATTCAATTTTGTTACCAACACATTAATAAATAGACCATTCCGATTATGAATATTGATATTTAACGACTCGAGTTCATTTAAATATTTGATGGTCTTCTCCAGAAGTTCAAAAATAGCTTTTGACGTATTACACTCACGATGAGCGATTATTTTATTAAGAGTTCCAGTCACCGTTACATTTTTGAATATTTCGTCCAATCTGTACCATGTTTGAATGAAATCAACTTCGGTGTCAAAAGTTAGTGGGATATCCTTTGGTAAAGCCGATTTCAAATGTTCAAATTTTTGAGAATCGCTAAGGTCAGACCTTGAAATCACCAAATCATGAAATTCCGTTCGAAATTCAACCCAGTCCACAGCATTACCAGAAAACTTTTTCACACTGATTTTAGGCAGTTCTACGACAGGGGGTTTCTCCTCATACGTTGCTTCTTTAAGACGTTCATAATTTTCTGGGGGGTTTAATAAATTTTCGTCCAACAATTCAGCGTACAACAATTCACAATGGAAATGCAAATCCTGTTTAGAGTACTCCTCATTGCTTATGTCGACTTCATTTTCCTTGGCGACCTTCGCGATGATGGCATCTTTTTCACGGAATTCGTAAAAGTCTTTCAAAAATAGATCCAGTCGGGCGTTAACCTCAACTTTGCTCGAATGTTTCTTGATATCCTTGTGGATTGTCTTCAGGCGTTTGTAGGTCTTAAATTGGTCTTGAAAAAGTTGTTCCAGTTTGCGTTCCATCATAAAGAAAAGCACTGCTAATTAATTTGATTTTTCAAGAAAAAGCGATATTGTATAGTCGTACCTATGCGATGACTTTCAACTGCACTAACTGACTGTTTGCAGATCAAATCAATCACCTCCGAATTGTCAATTCTAGAAGTTCTTATCTTAGAGCAAAAGTAATGAACCGATATCTTTAAGTGGTCTTATATCAATCAAGTAACATAAAGGCTGTACAACGATATTGACCATCAATAAAATAGACAAAAGATTACAAAGCCATTAAACCTTTAGTTAAAAATAACAGAAAAATAAAATTGAAAACATACTCAACAATTCTATTGAAACAATAATGCCGGAGAGATGATTCACAAGCAGTGTGAAGGGACTATTAATATTTTTAGTTGTATAAAATGCATAAAAAACTAACTGTCAAATTTGCACACTTTTCGTCGTCATCATAATTAATCTCTGGAGTAGGTAGTGATTAAATTGCCTCCTTACAAAAAATAAAATATCACTATTTTAGTCACAGTTTTAGTATTGTAATGTTCGCACTTCGGATTATACATGATACAAAACTTAAACAGACAAAACAACAACATTTACAGAAATTCGTATGTTCTGTTCGTAAAAAAAGAACAACTATTGACAAAACAACCTTTCAAAGAAATCCAAGAAGAACAACCAATTGCAGCTAATAAAGCATATTATACGCGACTTAGACATTACTAATTAAATCGCACTGCTTATTAATCTTTCCCTAGTTGCGTAACTGATTCAATAAAAGTGCTAAGTATGTTTTCAATATTATTTTTCTGAAACGCTATATTAACTAAGGACTTAATGGCTTTGTATGTCATTTTTTATGTCATTGTTAGCACTATCGTTGTATAGCCTTCATGTTATTTGGCTGAGAAGTATAATGTAAATATAAGACCACTTAAAGATATCGGTTCGTTAATGTTTCTCTAAGATTAGAATTCCTAGAATTGACAATCCGCAGGTAAATTTGTTGATTTCCTCTTCAAACAGTTAGTCACTTGTTGCAATTGAAAGTAGTAACAAGCGACAACAGTATCGATTTTACTTGAAAAAATCATGACGGACCACAAACTGATAGTGAAAAAACGTATGGAAGAACAATTTAAAATCTACGAGCGCCTGAAGAAACTCAAGAAGAACGTTAAGGAAAACAACGAGGGCAACGTTACCGCTCGAATGAGTATGATTGAGAATTTGCAAAAGCAATACCTAGAAAATAGTACCACTATCACGAAGATCACCGAGGATAAAAATATCGACATCAGCGAAGAGCATTACATAACACAAGATTTGAGGTTTCATTTTGATCTATTGTACGCTGAATTGAAGGACGCGAAATTACTACCAGACCACCCAGAAGAAAATCTACGTCTTAAAGAAGCAACGAAAGAGGATAACACCCCAGCCGAAGAATATCCAAAAAGCAGTGTGAAAAAGTTTTCCGGTGTAGCTCTTGACTGGATAAAATTTCGAGAAGAGTTTGATCAGTCGGTGATTTCAAAGTCTGATCTTACCGATTCACAAAAGTTTGAACATTTGCAATCTGCTTTACCGAAGGAAACGGTGTTCACTTCTGACACTGGAGTTGATTTCACTCAGGCATTGAAAATATTGGATGAAAAATACAAAAGCGAAAATTTGATCGATAACCTTAAAAAAATAATTCAACATCCTGAAGTTACTTCGTTCGAAGAGATTTCAGAGTTTTTGGACGGGACCATGAAAAATTTAAGTATCCCCAAGTCGTTAAATGCCAATGTTTATAATTGTGATGATCTGTGGATTTCTGTATTGGTGACAAAATTTAATGACACGACTAAATATGAATGGTTCAAAAAAATTTCGTGCAATAAATCGCCGAAATTGTACGATTTCTTCAAGTTTCTTATATCAAAATATTCGATAAATGGTTTAACTGACGAAATTGAGAAATTCAACAACTATGCAAGTTCGAGTAAACGTAGAAGTAGAAGTAGAAGTAGAAGTAGAAGTAGAAAAAGTAGTTATTCTCGTTGTGTTTTTTGCCAGGGTATCCATAAATTGTGGCAGTGTGAAAAATTCGAGAGGATGGGTGATAACGATAAATGGGATTTTGTCTATGAAAACAAAGTTTGCAGGATTTGCCTCAATTTAAATCATTCCTTTAGGGAATGTCGGAGCGAGTATGCTTGTAGACATTGTGGGAAAAAGAGTCACCACTATTTGCTGCACAGATTTTCAAGAAAGTGATTTATTTTTGTATGAATTTTTTTTTTGTGCGAATTTGTCTATAATAAATCTTGATTTTTACTTGAACTGGGAGGTTTTGCTTTTTTTACTACAGGAATCGCAAGCAGTGTTACCGCAGGGAAAAATATTTTCGAGTCCAAGAAGCGAGTCATTTAAAAAAAAACGAGTCCACGGAAACAAAAATTTTTAATTTTTTCATAAATCATTTCTTTTTTTTAAATTTCAGCATACAAGAAATTAATTGTATGGTTTGAATATTCGAAATACAAGTGTTTAGGACAAGAAATAACGATTCAAACACATAATTTTTTTTTCAAAATATTAAATTCTTAGTAATTGTACCTATTTGTATTCTGCAAAAGAACGAGTCAAACGTGATAAAAACGAGTCCTCGAGTCAAGAAAGAAAAAACGAGTCCATTTTGACTCTATTGAGTCCATGTGGTAACACTGATCGCAAGTAGATATTTCTTTTATCAAAAACGGATATGGAGATTTTCTTAAAATGAGGTAGGTTCTATTCGTTAAACTGTTCGTCGAACATAAAAATATTATGGATTTACGCAAAGATTTTGGAGAATAAGTACTAGCAAATTTTGTGGGGAAACTGTCTAAACACTGTACTGACAACAGAGACACATATATGTATGTAAGTCTCCTAAGCAAGAACTTGTTTTTCTGAACGTCTATAGATGATCATCATTTCGATCAGATTCTCACTCTTTAGTAGATCCTGTAAAAATCATTTTACATGAAATTAAATATGATTCATTGAAAAAAGAGCTTTTAGTTTTGTTTTTGTGTTATTTAACACTGCAGTTAGGCTGCGTCCGTCAATTCTATTTATGTTGTTTGAACAACGAATGCAACTTAGAGGTGCTTCCACCAATGGCTTTTTCCGTCAATTCCTTTGTTTGGCTGGAGTTATATCTATTTTACGGGTGCCAAGCCGATCATCAGACTCCTTTATTAGTGGTGCTGCCTAGTTATTTTTCATATTAATCGAAAAACTTTTTGAGTTCACTTTGGGATTTGAACCTAGACCAGCTAGTTGTGAAGCCAATGCACTACGCACTGCGCTAACAACTCCAATGATTTTTGGTTTCCCATTGCAGACTTTTGTATTGTTTATCAATTTGCAATGAATAGGCGCATTTACAAGCTCCTCAAAGTATGCTACAGTGCCTTGCATAAGTATAACCGCACCCGAAAAAATGCATTTAAAAGAAAACCTACAATAGGAGTGACTCCTTACTATTTTTTTATTGAGTTGCAAATTGAGAAGAAAATAAAGTACCATTATATCCTCTCCTGGTGTTTAAAAATAAAAAACAGATTTTAATGTATTGCAAAAATATAACCGCATTTATTGTTTTTTGTTTTTTTTTTTTGTTTTAAGTTCATTTTTAACAAAAAATTAATATGCAATTTTGTTGCCTCTATTTTCCACCAATCTTAGAATTCTTTTTGGCATACTATTAACTAGATTTTTCAATATGGAGTCTTCTAAAGCGTTCCATTCTGTCACAACTGCCTCTCGCAGCTCAGCAACACTAGCAAATTGCTTATTATGGGCATACATTTTGCGAGTTAAAATTCCCCAAAGATTTTCGATGGGGTTGCAATCTGGAGAATGTGACGGCCACTCCATCAAATTAATGTTTTTCGATTTGTAGGGTCGCCCATAATACAGAATACACTACACATAATTCAAACACAAAACACTTTGCTTAGAAACACTTTACACAAAACAAAAATATGGAATCGCTCGGCTCTGATATCCTTGTTATTTATTTTTGCTCTGAGAAAAATTACTTTACGTTGTTGCTGTGTTCTGTTCTTTGTGAGATAGATTTTCCCGAATTATATGGTGCAAAAATAATAATATTAAGGGTATTCACGTAACGAGATAATTTTCTACTTTGCGGAAAAATAGAAAATTCCGCAAAAGATTTAAATGAACACCACAGCAGAAAATAGTTGCGTAAACAAGGGAAACAAACAGCTGTTTGTTAAACCTCAAAGTGAATTTGTTCAATTCACGTCATTCGATAATTTATGTTAAAGTGATTCTTTTTTTTATTCAAGATGCCAATAAGTAGTTTTAAAACAAAATTCATTCAATTGTATGAAGAAATCACTTTAAATGATTTGGACATGACGAGAACTTCCCGCTTATGTGAATTCAGTTGGAGAAAAGATGAAATGAGCGCCAAATTAAACGTCAAAAATAAACGCCATAAATTTTATCAGGTTTTTTTTCTGCAGTTTCTGCTTCAAATTTGTGAGATAAAATTCTACGATTTGCAGAAAATTTTTCCCATACAAATTTTGACAGCTCATTTCTACCGATAGAAAATTCTAAGGTTTCTACGGTTTCTATGGGTTTTCCGCGTTTACGTGAATACCCCTATTGATATTGATCAAAATTTCATGTCTTGAATATCTTTCAAGTTTTTTTTTAAAGTTTCGGTGATATTTTTTTTGTGAAGTTATTGAAAACAAATACAGCTAAAAGATATTCAATAGCTATCACATTTTATTTGGCAGAAACTTCTGCTTCAATTTCATAGTGCAAAAGACACTCAAGAAACTTTAAATTCAAAGATACATTGCCCAAATGCCCATACTGAGTGGAAGTGAACATTTACATATATATTGAATCGAGAAACGAAGTTTCAGAAAAAGGAAATTGATATGTGTTCCATTCTCCTGGTCCTTACCCCTGTCCTGTTTATTCAAACAACAAAAATATAAAAAAATATAGCGGTCTCAACAGAAAAATAAAGAAACCAAGAAAAAAAAAACAAGAATCCCTGACCTATCCAAGAAACAATACCTATACATATAGTGGTCTCAAAAAAAAAAGGATAAACAAAACAAATCCCCGACATATCCAAGAAACAAATTCCTGACGTCCCTTTATTTTCAATTCCTGTGCAAGATGCTTTTTATATTTAAATAATAGTTCTTAGTGTTTTTTTCTATAAATTAATAGTTCATAGTGTTTTTTAAATATAGTAATTAGTTTATCAAGGGGCACGGTAGTGCCCAGCCAAGTTCTCTAGCAACTTTGGCACTACATCCTTATTTAAAGGAAACAACTCAGGGCATTTTCCACACCCCTCTAACTTCTATACCAAAGAAGCAAAAAGTTTCAAACTCACATTATTTGTTAAACTAATCAAGAAGAAGCACCTCAGTAAATTTCAGATATTTAGCATAAGTAGTTTCTAAGATACAATGTTCCAAAAATCATCACGAAAACCGTAACTGACTGACTGACTGATTCACTGATTCACTCACTGACAGATCATCAAAATTATGAAGCACTTCCCGTTGCCCTAGAAACTTGAAATTTTGCACAGTGATAGGTCATGCGGTACATACAAAGCAGCGTTGCCAGATTTTTTTTGTACCAAGTCGGGATTTTGGATCTTTTTGAGTGAAAACGGCGGGATTCTTTCGTCGAAAGCGGGACATATTAAAACCAACGTGCATAATTAAAATTAGGTTTTCGTGAAAAAAACATAGCAAAAAAAAACATAGAAAATGTATTTTAATTAAAGTAAAATATTTAAAAACATATAAATAGTTGAGCCTTATTCGTCTTCAGAAAAAAAAATACAAATCAAAATCAAAAAAAGTCTTTTTCATAAGAGTGAGTGTTACAAATTGCAAATAATTTATTTGCAAGAGAGTAACTTATTCGTTATATTTCAGCGAAGATTTTACTTCTTTTAAAATTTCCTTTTTCTTTTTAATAGAGATGAAGCACCCTTCACAGGATAGCTGCAGATTAAACAAGATGTGTAATTCTGACTTCATTAAATCTATGGAGCATTTATTTCTGGCATCCGACCATTTTAAATTCATCTGGGAAAAAACGCGTTTAGGAAAGCAGTTCGATGTTGGGATACTTAATATGAAAGACAATAGTCTAAATATTATGCCTGGTATCTTTTTTTGGATACTGTTGAAAAAGCTGGTGCCATTTCTGTGCGGTAGTAGCAGTAGTGTCTTTGCAGTTTCTCATTAGTACGTCAAAAGATAATTTGAACAAGTTAAATTCTTCATACAAGTTATCTAGTATCTACCGAAATATCGCTCTTCAATTTTACTAAAGATACAGCGTTTCAATCATGTCAAAACTAGCTTCATTTTCCAGATTTAAAAATTTAAGTCTAGAAAAAATATTTTCATGTGAAATATCATAACGTTTGTCTAAAAATAGTTGTCAATTCGTAAGAAAATTTTGATGACGTTAGTCCGCTCAGATTCAACCAATTTATTTAAAATCTGTTAGGCCTGGTAGTCGGAAAACCCATCCTTAAGCCTTTGAGTCAACTTTGAGCGGAAAAGGCAGAATGACTCATGCATTTCTGTTACTGCACCATCGTTTCCCTGAGACTTTTTGTTTAATGCACCAAAAGCACTCACCACATTATAAACGAAATGCAAGTAGGCTAAAGTTTAAGTTTCCTCTGCTTCGGAGCAAAAATTTTTTTGAATGGCTTTGGCAGATGGTTCGCGCTTATCAAAGTAGCTTCAAAGCGAAAGAAGCAAGTTGATATGGCAAAGAATTTTAATTTCTATTAAGAAATAGTCAAGTTAATTAAAGCAAATCGATTATACAAATATCAAATTCCTGAATATTAAGTGCTCAATTGCATTTCAAAATTAAATCAGAGTTCAGAAAAATTTCAAAGCTAATTTTGTTAAGAGCGTGTTCAGCATGGTCTGAAGATTCAGGTCGAGTTTTCTCCGAAAAGCGGGACTGAGCCTGTCCCGCGCAGGACACTGAATTTTTGATTTAAAAATCGGGACGTCCCGCCAGAAGCGGGGGGCGTGGCACCCACCCATTTAAAAATAAATTTTATAAAATATATGGGGCACCTCTGATCATCGTAGAAACTACGGTGTTTTTAGTGGGCTAGAGTCCCACACTACTAGCTTCACTAGTGTCTTTCGAGATTTTCATCTTATCAAAAAAAAAAAAAACTTTGCAAAAAGTAATGATATCACACCAAAAACATAAATGTTAAAAAAAGAGCCAAGTTCTCCCGTACAAAAATTCTGCCTAACAAATCAGCCACGAAAAGTAATAAGTTCTAAAAGAACGCCAAGTTCTTAGATTCAGCAAGTACTCGTAGGTGCAGTGCAAATGTTTTAAGTGGACTTACATCGAATCAACTATTAGTTTTGAAAGAAACTTGTAAACTAATGTAAATAAGTAAATTTTTTTTACTTGGCAGGTTTTCTCTTAGTAACCTACTATTAAAAAAGTTTGGAAAACTTGCTAAGTAAAAAAAATTAACTAATTTACATTAGTTTACAAGTTGCTTTCAAAACTAATAGTTATTTTTTTGGTGTGATTTAATATTAGTTTGTTTATTTGTGGTTCGAGCAACTCTCGTGGTTTTTCTTTTTATTATTGTCTATTTAATTTACTTCCTCCTACACAAGTCCATAGGATTCTGAGTTACAGGTGCTAAGGATTCAAAGGTATGGTAATTTATATTACTTTTTTGCTTCTTTTTATTTTACGGATGAAAAGAACAACCATAGTCTGAGTTGTTACCATTTCATTTCCCTGTATATACATGTTACATCCTCAATATTTTTTCGTTTGTCCTTTACTTTTGTAGGTACATAATAACCATTAGACTATAACTCAAACTAAATTACTTTGTATACATTCCAACTTAAATTAAATTCCTATTAATAAACTCATTAATTAATGTTTTAAAATCGTAATGGAATTGTCGCATTATTTGTGAGCAAGCGGCAGCCATGGAGCCTTCTCAGCAATGAGACGGGCAGTGGGAGGGATACTCAAGGGTGCCATTAAGGCATCCGTATACTGAAAGAAAGAATAGGTGATTCGGTGGCGGAATTCTTTCTTTTTTCTTAGACTTTCGTCTGTTTTGGTTTTTATTTTTTTTATATTGCAATGACCGAAGACTTCAGAGTCGATTACTGCAATATTCGCGGGCTTCGAATTAATTTTCTGGCTGCATACATCCACACTGTATCCCACAGGCCAGCTGTTTTGGCGCTAAGCGAGACCCAAGTAGGTGAGAATTCCGATCCTACTGAATTTCTCATTCATGGGTATAGCTTAGTGCCATTATTCTTTCCCCACCATGGTCTCGCCGTTTACATTAGGGATGATGTAGCTTATCAGTCTTTGCCTCAATATGGACGTTGCTCCAATTCTTTTTTCAATTTTATTTGGTTTAAATTCTCCGTCAATAAGCACATCATTCACTACTGTTTCCTCTATCGAAGCCCAAACCTGGACAGAGCTTCAACTTCTCGTGAATTTGACGCTCTGTCTGACTCCATACAAAGAATTGTATCCTTGTATCCTCACACTGAAATCGTTATTACGGGCGATTTCAATGTACACAATTCTTCGTGGCTTCTCCATTCGGGCCCGACAACACCCGAAGGAATGTGTGCCGAGATCTTTGCTGAGTTTAACCACCTTACTCAGCTTGTCACTGAGCCTACTCGAATATCGGACATTGATGGCCAAGCGGAAAATACTCTTGACTTGTTCCTTACGTCCGACCCTGATAAATACACTATCTGTGTATTACCGCCTCTAGGCAGATCAGACCATAGTATTATATCTGCTAATTTCTCGTGTCAAACTAATCCAGTTAGAGAAAGAGCTCCGAAGAGAACCGTATGGCAATACGAGAAAGCCAACTGGGACGGTCTCAATAACTTTTTCCGGATCTTTAACTGGTCACTATGCTTCCTCGATAGTGACGTAGACTCCAGCGCAGATATGATTACTAATGTGATTATTCTGGGAATGAAAACTTTTATCCCGAATAGGGTTAAAAGCATTAAACCCAAAGAAAAGTCATGGTTTGATTCAAGCTGTAAAGAGGTTATCAGGGAAAAAGAAGTAAAGTTCCGGTGTTTTAGAGCCAACCCAACTGAGGAAAACCGGAACAAGTTTAAACAAGCCAGGAAGGTCTGCAATGCCCATATTCGACGGACCAAGTTTTTGCATGACAAAAAATTAAGGCAAAAAATTCTGCAATGTCCCAAAGGCAGTAAAAATTTTTGGTCATTTGTAAAAAATATGAAGAATTCTTCTTCTTCCTCGGTCCCTACGCTCGTTGACAATGACACTCCAGTTGTTAGCTCTCTCGCGAAAGCTAACCTTTTTGCAAGGCAGTTCGCCTCCAACTCTTCGCTGCCAGAGAGTGTCATGACTCCTCCAGTTATTGAGCGCGTCAATGATTCCATGGGACAAATCTTCTTCCGCACTCGTGCTGTGGCGAAAGTCCTAAAAGATCTCAACATACATAAATCCGCTGGTCCGGATGGTATCCCCGCTATTATTCTGAAGAGGTGTTCTTCCACGCTGGCAAAACCCTTGCGTAAGCTTTTCCATCTATCCTATTCTTCTGGGCTCGTTCCGAGCAGTTGGAAAACAGCATTTGTCCAGCCAATTCCAAAAAAAGGCGATTCTTCTTCTCCCTCCAATTATCGTCCGATTGCACTTACGTCCCTTCTTTCTAAGGTCATGGAAACGCTGATAAACTATCAGCTCAAGAAATATCTCGAAGACCGAAAGCTTCTTAATGACCGGCAGTACGGCTTTCGCAGCAACAGGTCCACTGGTGATCTGATGGTTTATCTCACCGAACAGTGGATCAAATCTTTACATCGTTTTGGAGAAAGTAAGATTGTTGCACTTGATATTTCAAAGGCATTTGATAAAGTCTGGCATCTTGCTCTTTTATCGAAAATGCATGCTTTCGGTATCGATGAAACCCTAATTCGTTGGATTAGAAACTTTCTTTCGAACCGTTCAATACAAGTTGTGTTGGACGGTTTCAAGTCTGAAACCCACAATATAAATGCTGGTGTGCCCCAGGGCTCCGTTTTGTCTCCGACCCTCTTCCTCATTTTCATTAATGATCTCTTGTCTGTTACTTCTAATCCAATAAATTGTTTCGCTGACGATAGTACCCTTAGCTTTTCATATTCGTTTCCAGACTCACATCCTTCCTCTTCGGATGTGGAACTGCAACGGCAAAATATGATAAGCTCATTAAACTCTGACTTAAACAGCATTGTACAATGGGGAATACAAAATCGCGTAGAGTTTAATGCTTCGAAAACTCAATGCTGTCTTGTATCGTCGAAGCGAGATATACCCCCCTTGCCACTATCCATGAGTGGCACTTGCATCAATGAGACAGAACATCTCGAGATTCTCGGTATGTGCATCACTGACCACCGCTTGTGGAACGAGCACATATGCGATGTCGCCAAAAATGCCGCAAGATGTTTAGGGTTCTTAAGGCGATGCAAGAAATTTTTTTCCCCTTCTGATCTGGCTACTATCTACAAAACCTACATACGTCCTAAGCTTGAGTACAATTCTCATGTCTGGGCTGGTGCTCCAGTGACGTACTTAAGTCTTCTAGACAGTATCCAAAAAAGAGCATTCAAAATGATTGGTGACAATACCATCGTTGAGTCATTTACATCTCTTGAACATCGGCGTAATGTCTCATGTCTCACCCTGTTTTACCGATACTTCAACGGTATATGCTCTAGTGAAATAGCCAGCTGCATTCCTCCCCTTAAGACATTCAACCGTAATACCCGCGCCTCCAGGAATGCCCATCAGTTCACCCTTGAGCCCAACTTCGGACGTACTGTTAAGTACAGAGAATCATTCTTTAGCCGTACTACGCGAATGTGGAACTCTCTTCCACACTCTGTCTTCCCCGGTCATTGTAATGTTCAGGAATTCAAAATCAATGTTCACCGACACCTCCTTTTACATCCTCTATCCTTTCCCTAATGCTCGCACTGTGCTCTTGGCATATAAAGGGTAATGAAAAAAGTCCTTGAGTGCGCGATTATTATAAAAAAAAAAAAAAAAACATTTAATTTTCTTTTTTTTTGTATACGTAATTTAGTTTATTTCATTTGTTTGTCAGTCTGTTTGATGTTGTCGTTTCTGTCCTAGCTTGTTTCACTTTGTTTTTGATCGTCACTCAGTTTTTTTTTTAGTTTTTGAACAGGTATGATTAATTACGGTAGTCCGGTCAGACAGGCCAAAGAACCCACCCCACATCCGGCGAGCTTCAGCAAACGGCAGCGACCATACCTGGCCTGGTCCTAGTCTGACTGGACACCCTTCCATCCAAGATTTTTCGTGTAGGATCTGTACCTACAGGATGGAAGGGTTAACAACGATTTATACCGTTACAGATTCGAACCAATCCAAACTTTGACGATTTACATGAATTGGGGCATTATCTTGCTGGAAGACATGCTCAACTCGGCGAAATCGTCTTAAATAAGGTACCAAATTCTAATCAAGGACCGAAGTGTAGTCAGAACCTCAGAACTGTTCATTCTGGTAGAGGTGAAGGCAAGTGCAACCTTACCACGCTCGCAGAAGGCCCCCCAAACCATACAGCTGCCACCACCAAAGTTCCTCTTGGAAAAAAACTTTTTCTCTTTCCTCAAATCGTGCCAATATCCGCTAAAACCATCTGGTCCATCGAGATTAAACTTTTTTTCATCACTAAAAATAACCTAATAAGAAACATTCATTCCAGTATGCCATTTGGAATAACGAGATTTTAGTGTAGATTAATAGAAAGTCACTTACGGTTTTCCAATCCCGATTTATGTTTTGGCGGGCAAATTCCAACCTTTTTGTTTGTGGGCTGCTGTTAAATTTGGAGCTGGCACCATTTTGCCCCGAACAATCACTCCACTGCTTTTTAAAGCACGAGAAACGGTTGAAACCGAAACTCCTTAACCCAATTCGTTACGAAATTCCGGCAAAGAATGCACCGAATTGGATGCAGTATTGATTAAATGCCTCTTGTCGCGACGTGTCAGCTTCTGCGGACGCCCGGGTCTTATTTTTATCGCATAAGATTCTGGATGTCTTAAAAAATTTAGAACGACACGATCCGATCGTGAAATTCATCTTCCAATAGCCCTAAGACTTAGGCCGCTTAACCGAAAAGCCAAGATTTTGCCGTTTTCAATTTCGCTCAAATACGTACCACGTGGCATTGTTGTTTTTTATTTGAAAGCACTTGACTGAATGCAGCTTCAAAGAGATTTGCATTGTGCGGTTATATTTTTGCAATACATCAAAATCTGTTTTTAATTTTCAAACACCAGGAGAGGAAATAACGGTACTTTATTTTCTTCTCAATTTGCTTGATCAGTGATGCAACTCAATAAAAAAATAGTAAGGAGTCACTCCTATTGTAGGTTTTCTATTAAATGCATTTTTCGGGTGCGGTTATACTTATGCAAGGCACTGTAGCATACTTTGAGGAGCTTGTAGGTCTAGGTTCAAATTCCAAAGTGGACTCAAAAAGTTTTTCGATTAATATGAAAAATAACTAGGCAGCACCACTAATAAAGGATTCTGATGATCGGCTTGGCACCCGTGAAATAGCTATAACTCCAGCCAAACAAATTAATTGACGGAAAAAGCCATTGGTGGAAGCACCTCTAAGTTGCGATCTTTGTTCAAACAACATAAAGAGCTTTTAGGTTGTTTCCTTAAACACCAAGTCGATCGGGTGTATTAATATGATTTTCTTTGTTGTAACATTTTCGACATTTAAATAACTTAACTTAACTTATAACGTTATAACTAATGTCCTTCTGTCTGCACTTTATCAATCGTCGATTGTAACTACAAGTTCTTTAAGGAAATGCGATGTAATTTTTCAGAACTCTTCAGAGCACAATGAAAAAGAATTTGATACAAATAATAAAATAGGAAGCTACATGAATAAAATAATATTGCAAAAATGCAACCTTATCACTTGTTTCTATGCAACAACAAAAACTTTTAATATGATGTCATATCAGAAACTTTCACAGAATCAAGATCGAAAGAGCTCTGAAGTAGGTACTTTTGATAAAATGCTTAAACTGCCTCTTAACAAAATATTAAATATCACAATTTAATTAGCATTCAGTTTTAGTTTTGTAATGTTCGCAGTTCAGAATATAAATAATGATGAAACAATGATGACAATGCGGAGCTGAGTTTGTTGATTTCCTCTTGA
Organism: Sphaerophoria taeniata; assembly: GCA_943590905.1. Taxonomy (NCBI): domain Eukaryota; kingdom Metazoa; phylum Arthropoda; class Insecta; order Diptera; family Syrphidae; genus Sphaerophoria; species Sphaerophoria taeniata. The sequence continues at coordinate 221,298,425 of OX016540.1, read as the reverse complement.
AACAGTCAGTGCAGTTAGTGCAGTTGTAAGCTATCGCATACGGATAGTGTCGCTTTTACTTGAAAAATTATTTTCATTCATTTGCACATTCTGTTGGACGGAACACTGATAATGGAAAAACTTTTGCAAGACCAATCTAAAGTGTGTGTGAAGTTAGCCCCCCTTTTTCGAAATTCCAATTTTTGAAAGTTGTTCCAGGTTGTTCCCGGTTTGTTCCGGATTGTTCCAAATTTTTTTCGAAAAATATTCAAAAATGCGGGTTTTAGACCCCAAAAACCGTTTTTGACCTAGCCCCCCTTTTTTCGAAATTCGAAATTTTGAAAATTGTTCCGGGTTGTAAAAGTTGTTCCTAACATTGTTCCAAATTTTTGGACCTCTAACTTCGATATATCGTAAGTTATAGCCAAATTTTGAAAAAAAAGCTAGCCCCCCTTTTTTCGAATTTTCAAGTTTTTATATTTTTTTTCGATAGTAAAAGTTGTTCCAACCATTGTTCCAAAGAATTGGAATCATAACACCTTTGGATTTTGAGTTATGAATTTTCGAACTTGTTCCAGGTTGTTCTAGGGCTCCTTTAAATTGTTCCAGGCTTTCGTTCCTTAATATTGATTTTTAGTATGAGAAATTTCAAAAAAATGCTCCCCGGGCCCTCCTTTTCGAAAATCAAAAATCCAAAAGTTGTTCCAAGTTCAAAATCACTCAAATATAATTGTTCCAAAGGTTCCTTCAAAAATATAACAAAAAAAAAAACTGCGAGGCGGTAGCTTTTCGTTGAAAAAATAAATTTCTTCCCTAAAAGTGTTAATTACTTTTCTTTGTATAGATTAACAAGGAGAGTAAAAATCCAGTACTAAAAATCAATATTAAGGAACGAAAGCCTGGAACAATTTAAAGGAGCCCTAGAACAACCTGGAACAAGTTTTTGATTTTTGAAATTCGAAAAGGGGGGGCCAGTACAAGATTAACATGAATTTTGTATGTAAATTGTTTTTTGGTCTTAAAATGTTTAATTTTGAATATTTTTTCATGAAACCTTGGAACAATTGGATTTGAGTGATTTTGAACTTGGAACAACTTTTGGAGTTTTGATTTTCGAAAAGGGGGGCCCGGGGGGCATTTTTTTGAAATTTCTCATACTAAAAATCAATATTAAGGAACGAAAGCCTGGAACAATTTAAAGGAGCCCTAGAACAACCTGGAACAAGTTTTTGATTTTTGAAATTCGAAAAGGGGGGGCCAGTACAAGATTAACATGAATTTTGTATGTAAAGTGTTTTTTGGGCTTAAAATGTTTAATTTTGAATATTTTTGCATGAAACCTTGGAACAATTGGATTTGAGTGATTTTGAACTTGGAACAACTTTTGGATTTTTGATTTTCGAAAAGGGGGGCCCGGGGAGCATTTTTTTGAAATTTCTCATACTAAAAATCAATATTAAGGAACGAAAGCCTGGAACAATTTAAAGGAGTCCTGGAGCAACCGTGAACATGCGAAAGTTGTTTGTGTGGTAAAAGGGGAGCTGCTTCTGGGTTATATTTCTAATATCGTAAAAAATAATTTTGTTGTTTCTTTAATTTATTATTTCTGTTGAATAGATATAAGTTTATGACTGTTCAAATTCATTTTACTATGAAAAAGAAGAAAAGCTGAGATACCTGGAATATAAGAAATGGGTCGGGGAACCAAAATTTACATATGCATTTTAAATTTTGAAATTTTTTCTTCTATATTAGTTATTTTTTTGTCTGAAAATACTGTTTTTTAGTCAGTTTCATTTATTAAAATAATTTTTCCATCAACTTATATCGTAAAAATGGTTTTTTGCTTATATCGTAAAAAATACTTTTGGACCTAAAATCCTTTGTTTTGAATATTTTTGATTGAAAATTTGGAACAATTGTAAGTAGTTCAGACTCCTCAGAATGACGTTTTTGGATTTTTGAAAAAAAGACTTTTGGGGGGCTGGGAGCGTTTTTTGTGAAATTTAACTTTCGGAATTATTTTGAAAAAAAGCATCATAAGTGCATTTTATTTTAAAGTTTGATACCAATTATAACCAATTTTTATTTTTTTGATTTTTCGAAAGGGAAGGTGTGGGCGTATTAAAATGTGTTTAAATGGTTTTTCGTTGGTTAAGTCTCTAAAATATGAAAATTTAGATATTTTTTTTTGAATAAGAGATATATAATAGGTTGACCGGGAACAACTTCAAAATTTTTGATTTTTTCGACCCACGAAATTCTGGAAATTTTTGAAATTTCGAAAAAGGACAAAAACATTTTCAAAAAATATTTTCTTAATGGAGTACTTTTTCGTGACCTTCCAAATTTTGTTCAAAGTTGCGCATTGAATGATATTAACGATTAGTCCAGTCAATGAACGAAAAAAATTGCCTTCACCTCAAAAAAAATCCAACAGTTTTGAAACTTGGCACACTTACTAAGGGATGTCTGGTGATGACCCAAAAAAAAGTCCCCAAGAATCCGACGTGAGCTCTAGCGGCAGTTAAGAGAAACATGGAGTTTGTTTCAGTTTTTCACGTTTATCTCAAAAACTATTTGTCGTATCAAAAAATTTTGTTCTACAAAATTAAAGCTCATTAAATTTTATAAAAAAAAACTTTCATGAACTTTTTCGTATCTCTTATAGTTTATAAAATAACTCTGGCGGCAGTGAAGAGAAACATACGGTTTTTTCGGTTTTTCGGGTTTATCTTGAAAACTATTTGTCGTATCAAAAAATAATCTTCTACAAAATTAAAGCTTATTAAATTTCCGAAAGATAAAAATTAGGTTATAAATAACTCCACCCACATTGACGGAAAACAAGTAATTTTTTCATGCTTATCTTGGAAATGGTTTCTCGTATTAGTCCAGACAATAAACAATAAACATTCGCATAGAGTTGAAAATTGGTACAGAGCATTAGAACACCGATTAAAGTAAAATGTCAAAAGTCCCCAAAAATCCCATGCGTGCATAAGAAATTATTCAAGGTCAAATGTCGAAAATGTTGGTTTTTCATGCATATCTTTGAAACGGGGGAAGCTATCAAAAAAAGTATATCAAAGACTTGTACGTCTTGTAATTTTCTAAAAAATAAATTATGACACTTTTTTTCCTACGAGCAAGCGTTTAGAAAATATTGTATTAAATCTGCAGAGTTAAATATAAAAAAACAACATATTCGACATTTAACCTTGAATAATTTCTTATGCACACATAGGATTTTTGGGGACTTTTGACATCTTATATAGAGAGATGTCCTTATGCTCTGTACCAATTTTCAGCTCTATGCGGGCTTAGGAGCTAATTATAAAAAATTCGAAATTTTGAGTTTTGACCAAATTATGTTTTTTTTTCTGACAGCTTTAAACAAAAAAAAAAATTTTTTGTATAGAAAACCACAGAATCTACAAGTTTTCCATAGAAATTTTTTCAATCGGACTCACCGTTTAAGAGTAATACGCAAAAAACCATTATTTTCGACATTTGACACATTTAAAATCGCAATATGTATATACGTAGTGCATGATTAGTGCAGTTATCGCAAGCACATAAATAGCACATAATTTTGATAGTATTCTTGATGAATTTTTTCAATGCCTTCACCATGCGGGGTTTGAAGCGATATCGTGATACACCCCGGTTTTTTGTAAAAAAAAAAAAATTTTGCAATGGAGCACAAAATTTTATTTTTCGGTACACAAAAAGCACTATAATTAGCATTTTTTTTTCAAATTTCCTTAAAAACGGCGTGTCGCGCGATGCACCTGACCAATGCGCGAGTATAGGAAGGTTAAGTGGTCTTATTTTTACAGTATACTCCTTAGCCAAATAACATGAAGGTTAAACAAAGAAAGTGTTGCAGAAAACTAAAATTGGAAACATACTCAGCACTTTTATTGAAACAGATACTCAGCTGGGGAGAAGATTATTAACAATAAGCAGTGCGATGTAATGAGTTATGTTTTAGTCACGTACAGGCCCGGATTTACCATGCAGGCACAGTAGGCAGTTGCCTCGGGCGGCAAGAATTGGAGGGCGGCAAATTTTGAGAGAAAATTTCAAAACTTGTTATATTCGTGGGAATTGAATTTCCCGCCTATTTCGTGAGCACGCGTACCAACATTATGAGTGTAAAATGCTCGAATCGAAAAAAATCGATTCGGAAAATTCTCGATATTGGCCTAATATCGAATATTCGATAAGTTTCTGTATCGAAAATCATCTTGTTCAGACTTGTTCTATATCCATCCTACAGTATTCTCATAAACATAACCTTTTGTCTGTCGTTATTACTGAAAATTGGTGAACGATCATCAACATCATTGTTTATGTCAACAGTACGTGTATCAAGTTTCAACGGCACCAATTTCAGGTTTGTTATCTTTACAAATATTTTTCTTACATGCTAATTACTACGAAATGACGAAAAATTCTACGAAATATTGTATGGTCAAAGTTCTCTATCAGAAATTTTCAGTTATTACCGACATTCATCGTTTGAATGAAAAAAAAATTCGTGAAAATCTGCTCAATTGATAAATTTCTACGATCAAGATATGGAAGCATCGTTCGCAAATGAAATGATTTTATTTCAAAGTTATTGCGTCAACAAGAATATAGAAAAAAAAATTCTCCTATGGGCAGGTGGCCATGGTTCAGAGGATAGAGTAGTGGATTGCTAAGCTGAACGCTACGGGTTCAAACCCCAGCTTCAGCAGCATTCTTTTTCTACAAAAATCGCCAGCTTATCTGAGGCCACCTGTGCGATAACATGAGACTATACAAATCTAAGTCTCCTCCTCTGAGCCACGTAGGTTTCTGTTATGTGTGCTTTCTTTTTATGTATCTATCTGTCTCTCTCTGTTGTATGTCTTGTTCTGTCCCAGCCGATGGTCTCAGTCACCAGTGCTGCTATGTGTCTGTAGTTCGTTACATTTATGTGCGAAGTACTGTGAAATGTAATGTAATGTAATGTAATTCTCCTATGGATCTGCTCATATTACTAAGAAGCAATGAGCTCCACACAGTTTTTCCAAATGTTGATAAAGCGTAGCGAATGCTCGTTTGCACACCCGTATCAAATTGTAGCGCTGAACAATCATTCTCCGTACTGCGGCGAGTGAAAACCTACTTGAGATCAAAACTGGTTGCAGATTGAACGCACTCGCTTTGTTGACTATAGAGTCATGGTGGATTTACATGTATCTGCATTTTTAGTTCTGCAAAAAAGAGAGATGCAACATACAAAAATCGTGCTCGTTCGATAGAGAGGCAAAATCAAAATGCAGACATCTTGTCAAGATCAAGATTATAGGAAATAATAGAAATCAAGATCAAGATTATGGTTAAGACGAACATGTTCATCTTTTTTATAGCATGTTCATCTGCATTTGAGGTTCCTATAACTGAGTTCAGGTCAACAGCGAATCTCCCTTTCTCACCTGAACGCTAAAAAAGCAACAAAAACTATGATTGTCAATTTTTCCGCTCATATTATGATTGATAAGCGAATTTTTAAGAAATAAAAGAATTAATTCAAATTAAATTAAAAAATCAAACGAAACATGGAAAACACAAATAACAATCAAAAGCAAATTGGATCCCTTACCGAAGAATCCCTTTAAAAGGAAAGAACGCCTGAAACGACTGAGAGAAATAGCACAGCAAGGCGAAGACGCTACAAGTGACACCACGGAAATACCCAAGTAAATTTGCTCATCTTTTCCCCTTTCCATCTAACATAGTCATGAATTTAACTTGTATTCCACAGGCCAATATTCCGGAGTTACAAACCCCAAGATGAAAACCTCAGCGAACAAGGTCCAGCTGGTGAGATCGAAAAAGAAGTCGAATCACAGCTTGAACTGCTCAAGACTCCAAATGTTATTGAAGAAATCGACATAGGCAATCTGGCTCCACGAAAACCAGATTGGGATCTTAAACGTGACGTTGCCAAAAAGCTAGGAAAACTCGATAGACGCACCCAGAAAGCTATCGCCGAGCTGATTCGCAAAAGACTAAAAAAGAACCTGGATCTCTTACAAGTTGTCAATGTGGGTGCGGCTATTGAAGCAAGACCATCTGAGGACGTCGTCGAGTAAAAAGATTTTATTATACAATAAATTAAAATAATAACTAATTTTTTAACATAATTCGCTTTTATCACTTGTGAGTGTGACATGCAATTGCAGAGGAGCATACGTTCACTGTATTTGTTCTCAATGGAATCAGCGAAGTGTTTCATTGACTCCAATTGCATAGGGATGTCCTTTCTCAGACCCTCTATCGCCCGTTGCAGTCCCTGAATCTTTTCTTCCTGAATGATTAGTTGTTTGTCCTTTTCGCGGATGACTTTCTCTTGTTGGAAGGCCACTTCGGTTCGCAGACTAATTGTCTTCTTGTTTTTCATGATCTCCTGACTCCGCTTGGCAATGATTTCGTTAGCTTTTGAGATCTCCTCGGTGGCCATTTCCAGTGCTTGTCGCTTGGTTTGGCAAATCTTTTTCTCTGCTTCCAGCTCGGCTAGCAAATCAGACTGTTCAGATTGCAAAACAGAAACATTGAGAATCGTCATTTCGCTATGAACTGTGCCAAGCCCAGAAATACCTTCATTTTGTCGAACTTCTTGAATTTATCCTGCAGCTCGTGAATGTGCTTCCTCGAGTCCATCATATGCATGTCGTTTTTCCTCTCGATATTTTTTAGCGCTGCCATATCCGACACAAGCTTCTCGTTTTGGTCCTTCAACGATGAAATCGACGACTTCAGCGATGCAATCTCATTTCGAAAATTGTCACATCGCTTTGTCTCATGGCTGGAAGTAAAGGGTTTTCGTTTGGTGTATTTTGGGTTCTCTTAAACTGTCTTACCATTTTTCCGAGTACAGATTTGCCTTATCTTGGAGCGCTTTGTCAAGTTGAGCTTGCAAGTTCTTGAGGGCCTCTTGCATGCGCTGGATCTCCTCCTGATGCCTGATATAGTCATTGCTTTACTGTTCTCTAGTAGAGATTCTCTCAATTTCGAATTCTTGACTTCCAATTCCAATTGAGACATTCGATTGATATGCGAATTGAGAATTTCTTTTTGATAAATAAATGAAAAAATGGCGACTCTTTATCTGTCACTGAGCTATAAAAAATTATGGCAATTAAAAAAAGCAGGCATATAGTGTACTCTTTCACTCTTTTGTATAACGACGTATATCTCACCCGCTTTACTTTTCTTGATTTTTACAGATCAAGATGATGCAGATACATGTAAATCCACCATCAGATTTGCTTATGTCTTTAGATTTCGATTCCATTATCGATGAGTTTGCCGTCCGAAAATCGAGACGTAAAAACTTCAACCAATAATCAATAATCGCATACACAATACTAATTGTTAAATGATTATAATAAACTGACTATAATAAAATGAAAATCTGCTCTCAGAAAGGGGCATTTAATTTATTGAAAAACTTTCCGAACCAAACTTATTACACCATTGAAAAAGTTTCGTAAGGGCTGGCGGCAATTTTCGCAACTGCCTATGGGCGGCAAATTTCTAAATCCGGGCCTGGTCACGTATAACATGCTTTATTAGCTGTAATTAGTTGTTCTGCTTGCATTTCTTCGAAAGGTTGTTTTGTCTCCTTTTATCGCTGTATAAATTTCGTATCAAGTTAAATCCGAACTTAACTTAAAGAGGAAATTCAATAATTTTATCAAAAGTAGGTACTCCAGAGTTCGTTCGAGTTTGATTTGTGCAATTGTCTAACACCATATTAAAGGTTTTTGTTGTTGCACAGAAACAATTGATAAGGACTGCATTCTGTTACTATTGTTTTATATTAATATCTATTACGAGAGTCAATAAAATTTATTATTTTAATCATGTTCGTTTTTATTATGCTTTTAAGTTTTCGTAAATATGACATCATTCATGACAATTCATAAAGTACCGACAGACAGGATATATGACTAAGTGAAATCTCTGTAATGTAATACTTAGATATCATAAAAGATTAATAGTGTTGATGATAATGGCTCTTTCCTATTATACGTAAATCGCAATTAAAAGAAGACTCGCCTCCAAAACAGAAAACCAAAACTGGGACATTCTTTTGAATCGTTTGTTGATTGGAAAACGAGGCAACCAAAAACGAATGGAACAAACGAAATTACAAAAAGAATAATTTTTGATTTCAGGAAGTTATGTAGGTACTCGCTGTCTGCAGGACCATAAAATTTTGTTACAACAAAAAAAAAAGAAGGTCCTGTGAGAATTTACTGAACTAACTAAAGTTGGATTTGTTTGAAGATACAATCTAAAATTTAAATTTTTCAATGATGTACATATGAGTATGTATTTAATTTCTTGGAAAATGATTTTCTATAGGATCTGCAAAAGAGTGATAAGCTGATCGAAATGAGTATAACCGGCATCAGGCGTTCAGAAAGACAAGATCATATAGTTATGAGACTTACATAATATAAATTTGATTTTCATATCTCTATTATCAGAAATGTGTACAGAAAGTTTTCTCACAAAATTTTCTTGTACTCTCCAAAACTTTATCGCGGAATGCGATATGATCTTAAAGGCATGACGAAAAGTAACTCATTTTAAGAAGATCTCCTTGAATGAAATACTTTCGATTCTGCAATAGAAAAGGAAAAATGTCCTAAACCAAATGATAACTAAGATTTATTGTAAAAATAACAAGAAAAACATATACAAATAAAATCACTTCTTTTGATTCTTCTTGTGCAGCAAATAGTGATGATCCCTGCTCAGACAAATTTGACAATTAAACGCCTCCTGGCATTTCTCAATGTCATGTTTCGGCGAAAGGCAACGTCTGCAAATCGTCTTATGTTTAACAAATGCCAATTTTTCTTCAATATTCTTGTACTTGAACTTTTCACACTGCCACAATGGGTGTTTAGCCTTGCAGCAAACACAACTTGCATAGTTGTTGAATTTCTCAATTTCGCCACTTAAACTTTTCTTCACATCTTTTGAGTTAAGGAATTTTAAGAAATCGTACAATTTTGGTGAATCAGGGTACGAAAAAGTGTCAAACCATTCAATTTTAGTGTTTTCATTCAATTTTGTTACCAACACATTAATAAATAGACCATTCCGATTATGAATATTGATATTTAACGACTCGAGTTCATTTAAATATTTGATGGTCTTCTCCAGAAGTTCAAAAATAGCTTTTGACGTATTACACTCACGATGAGCGATTATTTTATTAAGAGTTCCAGTCACCGTTACATTTTTGAATATTTCGTCCAATCTGTACCATGTTTGAATGAAATCAACTTCGGTGTCAAAAGTTAGTGGGATATCCTTTGGTAAAGCCGATTTCAAATGTTCAAATTTTTGAGAATCGCTAAGGTCAGACCTTGAAATCACCAAATCATGAAATTCCGTTCGAAATTCAACCCAGTCCACAGCATTACCAGAAAACTTTTTCACACTGATTTTAGGCAGTTCTACGACAGGGGGTTTCTCCTCATACGTTGCTTCTTTAAGACGTTCATAATTTTCTGGGGGGTTTAATAAATTTTCGTCCAACAATTCAGCGTACAACAATTCACAATGGAAATGCAAATCCTGTTTAGAGTACTCCTCATTGCTTATGTCGACTTCATTTTCCTTGGCGACCTTCGCGATGATGGCATCTTTTTCACGGAATTCGTAAAAGTCTTTCAAAAATAGATCCAGTCGGGCGTTAACCTCAACTTTGCTCGAATGTTTCTTGATATCCTTGTGGATTGTCTTCAGGCGTTTGTAGGTCTTAAATTGGTCTTGAAAAAGTTGTTCCAGTTTGCGTTCCATCATAAAGAAAAGCACTGCTAATTAATTTGATTTTTCAAGAAAAAGCGATATTGTATAGTCGTACCTATGCGATGACTTTCAACTGCACTAACTGACTGTTTGCAGATCAAATCAATCACCTCCGAATTGTCAATTCTAGAAGTTCTTATCTTAGAGCAAAAGTAATGAACCGATATCTTTAAGTGGTCTTATATCAATCAAGTAACATAAAGGCTGTACAACGATATTGACCATCAATAAAATAGACAAAAGATTACAAAGCCATTAAACCTTTAGTTAAAAATAACAGAAAAATAAAATTGAAAACATACTCAACAATTCTATTGAAACAATAATGCCGGAGAGATGATTCACAAGCAGTGTGAAGGGACTATTAATATTTTTAGTTGTATAAAATGCATAAAAAACTAACTGTCAAATTTGCACACTTTTCGTCGTCATCATAATTAATCTCTGGAGTAGGTAGTGATTAAATTGCCTCCTTACAAAAAATAAAATATCACTATTTTAGTCACAGTTTTAGTATTGTAATGTTCGCACTTCGGATTATACATGATACAAAACTTAAACAGACAAAACAACAACATTTACAGAAATTCGTATGTTCTGTTCGTAAAAAAAGAACAACTATTGACAAAACAACCTTTCAAAGAAATCCAAGAAGAACAACCAATTGCAGCTAATAAAGCATATTATACGCGACTTAGACATTACTAATTAAATCGCACTGCTTATTAATCTTTCCCTAGTTGCGTAACTGATTCAATAAAAGTGCTAAGTATGTTTTCAATATTATTTTTCTGAAACGCTATATTAACTAAGGACTTAATGGCTTTGTATGTCATTTTTTATGTCATTGTTAGCACTATCGTTGTATAGCCTTCATGTTATTTGGCTGAGAAGTATAATGTAAATATAAGACCACTTAAAGATATCGGTTCGTTAATGTTTCTCTAAGATTAGAATTCCTAGAATTGACAATCCGCAGGTAAATTTGTTGATTTCCTCTTCAAACAGTTAGTCACTTGTTGCAATTGAAAGTAGTAACAAGCGACAACAGTATCGATTTTACTTGAAAAAATCATGACGGACCACAAACTGATAGTGAAAAAACGTATGGAAGAACAATTTAAAATCTACGAGCGCCTGAAGAAACTCAAGAAGAACGTTAAGGAAAACAACGAGGGCAACGTTACCGCTCGAATGAGTATGATTGAGAATTTGCAAAAGCAATACCTAGAAAATAGTACCACTATCACGAAGATCACCGAGGAAAAAAATATCGACATCAGCGAAGAGCATTACATAACACAAGATTTGAGGTTTCATTTTGATCTATTGTACGCTGAATTGAAGGACGCGAAATTACTACCAGACCACCCAGAAGAAAATCTACGTCTTAAAGAAGCAACGAAAGAGGATAACACCCCAGCCGAAGAATATCCAAAAAGCAGTGTGAAAAAGTTTTCCGGTGTAGCTCTTGACTGGATAAAATTTCGAGAAGAGTTTGATCAGTCGGTGATTTCAAAGTCTGATCTTACCGATTCACAAAAGTTTGAACATTTGCAATCTGCTTTACCGAAGGAAACGGTGTTCACTTCTGACACTGGAGTTGATTTCACTCAGGCATTGAAAATATTGGATGAAAAATACAAAAGCGAAAATTTGATCGATAACCTTAAAAAAATAATTCAACATCCTGAAGTTACTTCGTTCGAAGAGATTTCAGAGTTTTTGGACGGGACCATGAAAAATTTAAGTATCCCCAAGTCGTTAAATGCCAATGTTTATAATTGTGATGATCTGTGGATTTCTGTATTGGTGACAAAATTTAATGACACGACTAAATATGAATGGTTCAAAAATTTTTCGTGCAATAAATCGCCGAAATTGTACGATTTCTTCAAGTTTCTTATATCAAAATATTCGATAAATGGTTTAACTGACGAAATTGAGAAATTCAACAACTATGCAAGTTCGAGTAAACGTAGAAGTAGAAGTAGAAGTAGAAGTAGAAGTAGAAAAAGTAGTTATTCTCGTTGTGTTTTTTGCCAGGGTATCCATAAATTGTGGCAGTGTGAAAAATTCGAGAGGATGGGTGATAACGATAAATGGGATTTTGTCTATGAAAACAAAGTTTGCAGGATTTGCCTCAATTTAAATCATTCCTTTAGGGAATGTCGGAGCGAGTATGCTTGTAGACATTGTGGGAAAAAGAGTCACCACTATTTGCTGCACAGATTTTCAAGAAAGTGATTTATTTTTGTATGAATTTTTTTTTTGTGCGAATTTGTCTATAATAAATCTTGATTTTTACTTGAACTGGGAGGTTTTGCTTTTTTTACTACAGGAATCGCAAGCAGTGTTACCGCAGGGAAAAATATTTTCGAGTCCAAGAAGCGAGTCATTTAAAAAAAAACGAGTCCACGGAAACAAAAATTTTTAATTTTTTCATAAATCATTTCTTTTTTTTAAATTTCAGCATACAAGAAATTAATTGTATGGTTTGAATATTCGAAATACAAGTGTTTAGGACAAGAAATAACGATTCAAACACATAATTTTTTTTTTCAAAATATTAAATTCTTAGTAATTGTACCTATTTGTATTCTGCAAAAGAACGAGTCAAACGTGATAAAAACGAGTCCTCGAGTCAAGAAAGAACAAACGAGTTCATTTTGACTCTATTGAGTCCATGTGGTAACACTGATCGCAAGTAGATATTCCTTTATCAAAAATCAAAAACGGATATGGAGATTTTCTTAAAATGAGGTAGGTTCTATTCGTTAAACTGTTCGTCGAACATAAAAATATTATGGATTTACGCAAAGATTTTGGAGAATAAGTACTAGCAAATTTTGTGGGGAAACTGTCTAAACACTGTACTGACAACAGAGACACATATATGTATGTAAGTCTCCTAAGCAAGAACTTGTTTTTCTGAACGTCTATAGATGATCATCATTTCGATCAGATTCTCACTCTTTAGTAGATCCTGTAAAAATCATTTTACATGAAATTAAATATGATTCATTGAAAAAAGAGCTTTTAGTTTTGTTTTTGTGTTATTTAACACTGCAGTTAGGCTGCGTCCGTCAATTCTATTTATGTTGTTTGAACAACGAATGCAACTTAGAGGTGCTTCCACCAATGGCTTTTTCCGTCAATTCCTTTGTTTGGCTGGAGTTATATCTATTTTACGGGTGCCAAGCCGATCATCAGACTCCTTTATTAGTGGTGCTGCCTAGTTATTTTTCATATTAATCGAAAAACTTTTTGAGTTCACTTTGGGATTTGAACCTAGACCAGCTAGTTGTGAAGCCAATGCACTACGCACTGCGCTAACAACTCCAATGATTTTTGGTTTCCCATTGCAGATTTTTGTATTGTTTATCAATTTGCAATGAATAGGCGCATTTTTACAAGCTCCTCAAAGTATGCTACAGTGCCTTGCATAAGTATAACCGCACCCGAAAAAATGCATTTAATAGAAAACCTACAATAGGAGTGACTCCTTACTATTTTTTTATTGAGTTGCATCACTGATCAAGCAAATTGAGAAGAAAATAAAGTACCGTTATTTCCTCTCTTGGTGTTTAAAAATTAAAAACAGATTTTGATGTATTGCAAAAATATAACCGCATTTATTGTTTTTTGTTTTTTTTTTTTAAGTTCATTTTTAACAAAAAATTAATATGCAATTTTGTTGCCTCTATTTTCCACCAATCTTAGAATTCTTTTTGGCATACTATTAACTAGATTTTTCAATATGGAGTCTTCTAAAGCGTTCCATTCTGTCACAACTGCCTCTCGCAGCTCAGCAACACTAGCAAATTGCTTATTATGGGCATACATTTTGCGAGTTAAAATTCCCCAAAGATTTTCGATGGGGTTGCAATCTGGAGAATGTGACGGCCACTCCATCAAATTAATGTTTTTCGATTTGTAGGGTCGCCCATAATACAGAATACACTACACATAATTCAAACACAAAACACTTTGCTTAGAAACACTTTACACAAAACAAAAATATGGAATCGCTCGGCTCTGATATCCTTGTTATTTATTTTTGCTCTGAGAAAAATTACCTAACGTTGTTGCTGTGTTCTGTTCTTTGTGAGATAGATTTTCCCGAATTATATGGTGCAAAAATAATTATTATATTTATATTGATCAAAATTTCATGTCTTGAATATCTTTCAAGTTTTTCTTAAAAGTTTCGGTGATATTTTTTTTTGTGAAGTTATTGAAAACATTTTATTTGGCAGTGCAAAAGACACTCAAGAAACTTTAAATTCAAAGATACATTGACCAAATGCCCATACTGAGTGGAAGTGAACATTTACATATACATATATTGAATCGAGAAACGAAGTTTCAGAAAAAGGAAATTGATATGTGTTCCATTCTCCTGATCCTTACCCCTGTCCTGTTTATTCAAACAACAAAAATATAAAAAAAAATTAGCGGTCTAAACAGAAAAATAAAGAAACCAAGAAAAAAAACAAGAATCCCTGACCTATCCAAGAAACAATACCTATACATATAGTGGTCTCAAAAAAAAAAGGATAAACAAAACAAATCCCCGACATATCCAAGAAACAAATCCCTGACGTCCCTTTATTTTCAATTCCTGTACTGCGGTTCCAGTTAAAAGTGTAAGATGCTTTTTATATTTAAATTATAGTTCATAGTGTTTTTTTCTATAAATTAATAGTTCATAGTGTTTTTTAAATATAGTAATTAGTTTATCAAGGGGCACGGTAGTGCCCAGCCAAGTTCTCTAGCAACTTTGGCACTACACCCTTATTTACAGGAAACAACTCAGGGCATTTTCCACACCCCTCTAACTTCTATACCAAAGAAGCCAAAAGTTTCAAACTCACATTATTTGTTAAACTAGTCAAGAAGAAGCACCTCAGTAAATTTCAGATATTTAGCATAAGTAGTTTCTAAGATACAATGTTCCAAAAATCACGAAAACCGTAACTGACTGACTGACTGATACACTGATTCACTGATTCACTCACTGACAGATCATCAAAATTATGAAGCACTTCCCGTTGCCCTAGAAACTTGAAATTTTGCACAGTGATAGGTCATGCGGTACATACAAAGCAGCGTTGCCAGATTTTTTTTGTACCAAGTCGGGATTTTGGATCTTTTTGAGTGAAAACGGCGGGATTCTTTCGTCGAAAGCGGGACATATTAAAACCAACGTGCATAATTAAAATTAGGTTTTCGTGAAAAAACATAGCAAAAATAGCCATAGAAAATGTATTTTAATTAAAGTAAAATATTTAAAAACATATATGTAAATAGTTGAGCCTTATTCGTCTTCAGAAAAAAAAAATACAAATCAAAATCAAAAAAAGTCTTTTTCATAACAGTGAATATTACAAATTGCAAATAATTTATTTACAAGAGAGTAACTTATTCGTTATATTTCAGCGAAGATTTTACTTCTTTTAAAATTTCCTTTTTCTTTTTAATAGAGATGAAGAACCTTTCACAGGATAGCTGCAGATTAAACTGGATGTGTAATTCTGACTTCATTAAATCTACGGAGCATTTATTTCTGGCATCCGACCATTTTAAATTCATCTGGGAAAAAACGCGTTTAGGAAAGCAGTTCGATGTTGGGATACTTAATATGAAAGACAATAGTCTAAATATTATGCCTGGTATCTTTTTTTGGATACTGTTGAAAAAGCTGGTGCCATTTCTGTGCGGTAGTAGCAGTAGTGTCTTTGCAGTTTCTCATTAGTACGTCAAAAGATAATTTGAACAAGTTAAATTCTTCATACAAGTTATCTAGTATCTACCGAAATATCGCTCTTCAATTTTACTAAAGATACAGCGTTTCAATCATGTCAAAACTAGCTTCATTTTCCAGATTTAAAAATTTAAGTCTAGAAAAAATATTTTCATGTGAAATATCATAACGTTTGTCTAAAAATAGTTGTCAATTCGTAAGAAAATTTTGATGACGTTAGTCCGCTCAGATTCAACCAATTTATTTAAAATCTGTTAGGCCTGGTAGTCGGAAAACCCATCCTTAAGCCTTTGAGTCAACTTTGAGCGGAAAAGGCAGAATGACTCATGCATTTCTGTTATTGCACCATCGTTTCCCTGAGACTTTTTGTTTAATGCACCAAAAGCACTCACCACATTATAAACGAAATGCAAGTAGGCTAAAGTTTAAGTTTCCTCTGCTTCGGAGCAAAAAAAATTTTGAATGGCTTTGGCAGATGGTTCGCGCTTATCAAAGTAGCTTCAAAGCGAAAGAAGCAAGTTGATATGGCAAAGAATTTTAATTTCTATTAAGAAATAGTCAAGTTAATTAAAGCAAATCGATTATACAAATATCAAATTCCTGAATATTAAGTGCTCAATTGCATTTCAAAATTAAATCAGAGTTCAGAAAAATTTCAAAGCTAATTTTGTTAAGAGCGTGTTCAGCATGGTCTGAAGATTCAGGTCGAGTTTTCTCCGAAAAGCGGGACTGAGCCTGTCCCGCGCAGGACACTGAATTTTTGATTTAAAAATCGGGACGTCCCGCCAAAAGCGGGACGTCTGGCAACGCTGATACAAAGGAAAAAATCGAAAATTTGAAATTTTTCAATCAGGGGGCGTGGTAGCCGCCTACTTTTACATTATTAATTTAAATTATATGGAGCACTTTGGAGTGCAGTAGAATCAAGAAATTTGGCACAGTGATAGGTCATGAAGTATACATACAAAGGAAAAAATCGAAAATTTGAAATTTTTCAGTCAGAGGGCGTGGTAGCCACCTACTTTTACATTATTAGTATAAATTATATGGAGCACTTTGGAGTACAGTAGAATCATGAAATTTGGCATACAAGTTCAACGTGCAATAGAACAAATAAAATATGAAATTTATGATTTTCAACTGAGGGGGCGTGGCACCCACCCATTTAAAAATAAATTTTATAAAATATATGGGGCACCTCTGATCATCGTAGAAACTACGGTGTTTTTAGTGGGCTAGAGTCCCACACTACTAGCTTCACTAGTGTCTTTCAAGATTTTCATCATATCAAAAAAAAAAAAATCTTTGCAAAAAGTAATGATATCACACCAAAAACATAAATGTAAAAAAAGAGCCAAGTTCTCCCGTACAAAAATTCTGCCTAACAAATCAGCCACGAAAAGTAATGAGATCTAAAAGAACGCCAAGTTCTAAGATTCAGCAAGTACTCGTAGGTGCAGTGCAAATGTTTTAAGTGGACTTACATCGAATCAACTATTAGTTTTGAAAGAAACTTGTAAACTAATGTAAATTAGTAAATTTTTTTTACTTGGCAGGTTTTCTCTTAGTAACCTACTATTAAAAAAGTTTGGAAAACTTGCTAAGTAAAAAAAATTAACTAATTTACATTAGTTTACAAGTTGCTTTCAAAACTAATAGTTGATTCGATGTAAGTCCACTTAAAACATTTACAATGCACCTACGAGTACTTGCTGAATCTTAGAACTTGGCGTTCTTTTAGATCTCATTACTTTTCGTGGCTGATTTGTTAGGCAGAATTTTTGTATGGGAGAACTTGGCGGTTTTTTACATTTATTTTTTTGGTGTGATTAAATATTAGTTTGTTTATTTGTGGTTCGAGCAACTCTCGTGGTTTTTCTTTTTATTATTGTCTATTTAATTTACTTCCTCCTACACAAGTCCATAGGATTCTGAGTTACGTGTGCGCACAGGTGCTAAGGATTCAAAGGTATGGTAATTTATATTACTTTTTTGCTTCTTTTTATTTTACGGATGAAAAGAACAACCATAGTCTGAGTTGTTACCATTTCATTTCCCTGTATATACATGTTACATCCTCAATATTTTTTCGTTTGTCCTTTACTTTTGTAGGTACATAATAACCATTAGACTATAACTTAAACTAAATTACTTTGTATACATTCCAACTTAAATTAAATTCCTATTAATAAACTCATTAATTAATGTTTTAAAATCGTAATGGAATTGTAAATTTTTTTATGGAGTGACTGATGAACCAATCGGGCCATGAGGTTGTTTGACAGGTGAGTGCACGCAGGTGAGGCGTTGAGCCTAGATTTTAGGGGCTGTCGCATTATTTGTGAGCAAGCGGCAGCCATGGAGCCTTCTCAAGTCAATGTGCTTTAACATCACACCTTTGACGTTAACTTCCAATCAAATACAGGCATAATCAAAAAGAAATGACATGAACTTTCTCTCTAAATATAAGCTTCCTGCTTGAAATTGAATCCGAACGAATGCGTCAGATTTGGAACCTTTCAATCAACATCAATTTAACGTTTTCTGGTGATTCACTGAATTCTTTAAACTTATCCTTTTCACTAAAATTTAACCGCTGCTCAATGTAGTAATATGAGTCATACCGGTGCAGTCAAGATTATAAACAGAAAACAAAAACTATAAAAAGTGAGAATATGATTTCGAAAATAATTTTGTTCCATATTTTAAATCTCTTTCGTTGTCTTGCCTTAACATAAAATTCACTCTCAGCAGCCGCACTCGTCAAATTCGCACACCTGTATAAATATAGCCTGAGCCACACTCCGCCATCATGTGTAAAGCGAATTATTAATGGTATTTTCTATCAATTTTGCATGGAATCATCGCATCGAAATTTTGGAAAGAAACTTAGAAAGAGAAAATGAAAGAATGCGGAGTCCAAGAAGAACTAGTGTCGCTTGTATATTTTTGAATATCATCCAAGAATTACACAATCTTTTTGAGAGCTGGGGGGGGGCAAAACCAGATGATGCCAAGTTGGAAGGAATTGTTTTGTGAGACAAGCTGTTTTGTATTTTAATAAAACCCTAAAAGTGTGTGCCTTAATGGGCTTGCAGATGTTCTTATCTTCTTTTTTTGCAATTGCGTAGGTGAGTTTCAGAATTTTGCGTTATTTATTAAGTGACCCTCTCCTGGGATTCAAAATGAAGGTTACGTATTGAAATTGTTTGTTGTTGTTTGACTAGTTTTGGTTCAACATGTGGATCATGTGGATCGTAAAACATGTTTCAATTGACAGTAAAACGCCAATTCTTCAATTCCCATTAAGACCAGTCTAGCCAAGACAAAAAAGAACATACCCATACAGAGAAAAGCGTTTATGTCAAAATCAATCAATTACGACAAACTTAACCCCAAAGAACGCTAAAAAAAGAAACGCGCTAATTAGAAACGTAAGCCAAACGAATACCCTTTGCTTTATTACTATAACAAAATGTGCATAACAACGATTACGATTATTATATATGATTAAAGTCACTGGAATATAATACGCTGCACGATTCATGACCTCTCACACTATAAAAACTTAGAAAAACACACACAAAGTTTGTATAACAATCCCTGACTATAAATGAAGGACAACAACAGCGTTCCTCTCTATCATTTTATATACACAAAAATTCCGACTAAAAATATAAATAACAGTAAAAACAAGTCGTTCTACCCTACCCACCACCCACGACGACGACGGACACCACCGCTGCCGTCGCACGCCACTGTATTCCGACCACTATCGTAAAATTAGAATCAACTTTTAAGAACGTTACATTTTGCGTTAGGTTTTATTTTGTTGTGCATAAGCATAACTTATACAGTCAAAGTCACACTTTGTTAAGATTTTTGTTGTTGTTTATTCTTATCTTTTGTCCTTTTCCGTTGGGTTTTTATATGGTTTTTAAAATATTTCGTACACAATTACTCAAGAAAGGGACATTAAGATGACAGTTTAGTATAAGTAGTTTTTTTTAAATTTTTGTTTCCGGTGAAAAAGTTGGATAATATGGCTGTAAGTTTTAAGCTCCAAATGGAGTCATTAATCGGTGTTTATGAATTCGATTTTATAATAGTAGACAAGATTGATAAGAAACTAAAAGGACAACATGGTACCTACTTGATAAGGAGTGCTTTCTTAACAGCTGTATTGGGCTTAACATTGTCTATGAAAGCAGAGCTTGGATCTCGAAGAATCCAACCTCGTTTTATGTTTTTTTTTTTTATTATTAAGAAACTAATTTGACTGTTCATATTTTACAATTTGAAAAATCTTTGCGGGTAGAGGGAGGGAGAAGTAAAGCTTCAAGCTTCAAGCAACTGCAACCTAGAAACTCCTTGCGTGGTCAAAAAACTCTACCAAAGAAATGGGAGGAACTACGTGTGAAGAGATATCCGAATCAACCTCAACCTCACTTTTTAAACTGCACAGGCAACATTTTTGTGGGGAACTGTTTTGATAACACTACAACGCAACATTATACATAATACAAAAACACTAACCTACCTGCACTAAACATTACTTACCTTACACTTATCATTAGCCATAACATAACCATAACATAAATATATACTTACCTTATAACACTTACCATAGCACATATTCATATTTATCACTCAATAAATACTTTAAGAAAAACACTCCACTTAAAATAATCAACACGACTCTGCAAACACAAAACACTGTACAAAAACAAGCTTCTTTTTTTCCGATCAAGTAGGCAGGAAAAAAGTAAACAAACTCGAAGAGAAAAAAATGAGAGTTTTTGTCACAGATTAGTTTAAAAAGGAGATGGGAAACTGAGCTGTCAAAATGACAATGCCTACAAGCTGCGGTCAACATTTACTGCAAGAGTATGCGTGTTTTTACCAATACAATCTTAGCAAAGTGTGACACCCCACATGGGGAGTAAATTACCCGGAAAATTTGAAAATTTGTAGTTTTAACGTACGAAAGGTGAGTAAAAGTGAGCAGAAGAGGGATATGTTCAAAAAGATAGCAAACAAGTAAAATTGCATAAAAGCAGGAAATGGCATCAAATGTATCAAGCAGTAGGATTTCCGACATCAAAAATGAATAAAAAAGAAAATAAAAACAAATGTTCAGTCTAATTAAGAATGCACAACAAGTGAAAAGCTTTTGTTTGAAATCTTATTTTTTTATATAAATACCTGGCTTTATCAGTAACGAAATGCAAGCAAATCGGGTTTCAATTTATACTTAATCCATGTTCTATGAAATCGGCAGTAAGACTTATAAAGGTATAACGTGTTATTTTACCTCTACCTGATATAAAATTTAAAGAGTTAGTTTAAATATTTGTGTGTGTTTTTGCTTCAAACAAATCTTAATGGCCTTATACCCTTATTCACACGTGAAGGAAATCGAAATTTTTTTTTGATTAGTGATGGCAAACGGGGTTGCTTGCAGAAAACGTAAGGGGAAGGAAAAAATTAAAAATATTGAGTGTAGAAATTTGAGGCTTTTCCTTGTGTTCTTCTCTTCGGCCCGCATATCCAAAATATTTGTTTGTCGAACACAAGTAAACTGTTTATATCAACGGCTTTAATTCATTTTTCTTTTCTTCTTTTCTTTTGTTTTCTGTTTCTGCGTCATCTTAAAGAAACTAAAAAAAAAAATAAAGGAGTAAGCAAAATCTACAAAAAATCTAACACAATCGTTCTTCACATGGGAACAGGGCCAATGTAAGGCACGAGTAGGTTTTCGGCCAAAAGTTTCGGAACTCATCCCCAATCATGGATTCTAGTATTTTCGTGGTGAGTTTAAGAAAAACATGTTTGCCAATTTGAAAATTCAATCTAGCAATCTACGCTAAATTTGAAATTGCGAAAACAAACAAAAGAGAACTGTAAAAATATAAAAATCCCACCCCATCTCTTTGTTTTTGTATTTTTCATGTACAAGGAAGAAAATAAAATGAAAGAAAATGAAAATTGCGGGATCTAGGGAGTGAAACGTAAGTCAGTTTCCGATCTCCTTTTGTCTCTGGTTTTTGTATTCAGTTTGCAGTTTCAGTTCAGGATATCATATATTGTTTTGTTTGTCGGTCGTATCTGGTTGCTAGTTTTTTTTTGAATATGTTTTTTTATTGCGAGCTAGTTTCGTGAATTTTATTTCCAGAAAACAATAGAAAAAAGTTTTCCAAATAGGATACGAAATAAAACCAAATCAAAACCAAAGAAAACCCCTGTAAAGAAAAAAAAAAACAGAAAAAAATATATCCAATAAATTGCAAAAAGAAATTGCTATTAACCAGTGATGTTATCCCAGCCCCTGTAACGAAAAAACTAGAAACCTAAAGAAATGGATACTCACCAGTGTTGTTATTAATCCTAGACCCTGCCAAGAAAAAACTATTAAATAATGTATTCAATAATTTGAAAAATAAATGGATACTTACCAGTGATGTTATGTGAAGCTATTAATCCCAGCCCCTGAAAAGAAAAAAAAACTGTTAAATAATATTCAATAACTTGAAAAAGATATGATTACTAACCAAAAAAAGCAATTTTTGGTGAATCCCTGAAAGAAATATATTCAACAATTAAAACAAAGAAGTGATTCTTGCCGTATTACTGGGTAATAAAAACTACAAAAAAAAACTTACTATGTGTTCCTGTGAGAATCCCAGTCCCTAAAAGAAATTTCAACAATAATAAAAGAAAAAAACCAACGACACTTACCTGCTCTAACAATTCCTTGACTAAAAGAAGATAATACCTACCATTTATACTTACCAGCTGTAACCATTTCAACATCCTATTACCAAAAAAAAAAAATATATTACTTATAATTGTCCATATTCCTTATGTTGTTCTTGTCTCTTTAATTATCATTAAAATCATAATATGTATATGTAATTATTAGAGTGTCTATAAAAGAGTGTGCGTAGGTGTATATATATATATATATATATATATATATATATATATATATATATATATATATATATATATATATATATATATATATATATATATATATATATATATATATATATATATATATATATATATATATATATATATATATATATATATATATATATATATATATAAAAAGAACAAAAAAAAAACAAAACTAAAATCTTAAAATACTACCCATATTAATAACAGATAACCATCAACATTTGAACGAGGTGCACCTTGGCGGATTTTTGAGGTAAATTTTTAATCTTAATATTATTAATTAATAACATTGACATACATATGTATCTACAAACTTGGATTTATATATATATATATGTCGCTATACATCCATATGCACCTTATATTTAAACGATACCGAAGTTTTACCATTCATAATCATCTTACCTGTACTTTGTTTACTTTTTCTCTTAACTATAATACCAACTTAACTTAATTTAACTTACCTTACTTACCTTTTTCAACTAACCATTTAATTTTACTCACCTTAACTATAACTTACCTTTTAAATCAATTAATTTACGTAATTGTTCCTATCAATTTAATTTCATTTTTTTTATTGCGTTACAATAAATTTGTACCCCTACTTTAGAAAATACCATCACATTCTTTAATTTTGTAGAACCTAGAATGAAAACTTTTCAATTAGGTTGAACATTGACCAGATTTCTCAATAATGAACGGATTTTGTTATATGTAATGTCAACAGTGGAGATGACGGTCTAAAGGCACTACCAGGTTGATGCGAAGGTAAGCGGAACGGTTTAGGAGAGTTTGGGACAGGGGAGGGTAGGATTGGGGCTACCACACAATCCTGGAGGTAGTGGTAGCCATGGTGGTATCGGACCGATACATGGGTGGGAAAATCCTCCGAGGGCCAACAACATCAGGACCCTCGGCCTTGCTGAAGTCGCCCCTCCCCTATACATAGGTCATCGGGTTCCCCCGTACATTTTTTTTTTGTGAATAGGCATGATTTACTTTCGTAACGGCCGTCCAGAGCTACGACTCCAAGGACTCACCCCAATCCGACGAGCATCCAGCCGGTTGCCAGCATGCCAAAAGGGGGTCGGAGCCTGGACACCCCTCTACCTCCTGCTGCCCGGATCAGCCTCATATGCCTACGGTGACCATCCGTTCATTATTATAATGAACAGTTCATTATTTGAAGAAAATGTTCATTATGAATTATTGTGTGTCGGAAAACATAAAAATGTTCATTATTTTAGAAATTGCTCATTATTTGTTCATTATTTTTTTCTTTAGGGAAAGCCATTAAATGCTTATTGAAAACATACTCTTACTTCTTACATCATAATTCGAAGTCTTTCCTTTTCGGGACACTTCTTACTCTCACAATTACGAAAATCAGAAGATCATATTATACATAGGTATTAACATAAATAATTGCATTCAAATTGCTGTTGAATGTTTACCGTTAGACATAGAAGTAATTGTAGTATAAATATATTCCTATTTTTATATTAATACAATTCCTGTTGAACACTTAAAAGAAATATGCGATAAAGTTGACACAGAATATAGAAAATTGATGGGTTTTAGTAAGATTAAGTGGCTTACTCTTCAATCATTAATAGAAAGGATTTTAAAATTGTTCAAAAATTTAAAGGTGTATTTCTTATCTCAACCAAAGTGCCCAACAATATTAAGGGAACTTTTTAATAATCCCTTTTCGGAAACCTGTTTTTTTTCATTCTCAAGCTTCGCTTTTTCAGCAAATATCCATGATAGAAGTGTCTCTAGTAATCAAAAGTAAAAATTGAGGGTTTTTTGCCAATTTTGTTCAGATAAATTATCAAAGGTTTTCAACGAGAAGATCCTGATGTACTAAATAAATGCCATGCCAGTGGCGTAGATAGGGGGGGATCAGGGGGATATATCCCCTCCCATTGGGATCCATAATTGTTCAACATAACCAGTCATGTCAAATAAGTTAAAAAAACGCCCTCTGCAATTTAGTACCTACTTCCTAAGTGGATCAAGTCTTATTAGTATTCACAGGATTCCTAGAGGCATTGTAAATTGTACATTCTATACCTACAGTGTACGGGGAAAACACAAAGTCAACTTCATCTGAAAGAAATTAATACTTCGATAAATCACCTAATATTTTGAATTTCTTTTTTATATCGATTTTTAAAAAGTATTTTTTAACGTCTCTCACCAATTGATAATAGGTAAACGTGCAAGAAAACGAGCTTCCATCAAGTTTTCCACAAAAGCCCAGACCGACACAAAAATTGAAAGTTATTTAGATTTCTTCTCACCGTGTGTCACATTGTTAATTTGGTGTAAGAAACCGCCCCAAACACGCAACACACTCATCCACACGAACACAAATGTTCGCACAACTGCGGTGAAGTTAACCGGTAATAACCCACACTAATTCATTTTAACCAAAAAGCAAAATGCGCTATTACTCATTACATAAAGCATGCCTTACACAAGCCACAAGCGGCAGATTGACAATCATTCGTCGTAATTTTGCGAGTTATTTGTGCGAGTTATTTGGAGTGGTTTTTTTTAATTAATTTTTTATATATAAAATTTTTCGAACATTTCTTAAAATTAATTTGGGTATGCAGTATTCAAGAATATGTAAATTTTCATTTTCTAAGTGATTTTCGATTTTAACTCTGGATCCGATTTCGAGATATAGAATTTTGAAAAAAAGTTTAAAAAGGTTTTTAAAAAATACAAAAAAATATTTTAAATTTCTTTGAAAACAAAATATTATTTATACGTAGATACTTTCAGAAAAAAGTACGCTGATCAGGCTTTTGTCTTTCGAAAAAATTGTATAAGAAAAAAAAACGATTCTATGAGAGGTACCGTTTTGGAGGAAGTTTAAAAGAAATCGTTTTTGGGAAAATTGAAAATTTTGGTTTTGGCCAAAAAAAATTGAAAAAAATAGAAAAAAAAACAACACGAATTCGGTCAAACCTCTAATTTTCAAGATTTAAGTCAATCGGACCAGTGGTTAAGGCTGCAGGTGCGTTTACAGAAAGACAGACAAACATCCAAAACTTTTGCATATATTCTATGCTAGCAGTTGCCCGCGACTTTGTCCGTCTCTCCCTCGTACTCCGGCCAGAGGTGCGTTTCGACTTGTGCATCATACGCGTGAATTCGGTTGCGAAGTTATTTTAAAATTGTATATTAGTCGACTCTCCCTAAGTCAAAATTTTTCTTAACTTGTATTATTTTCTCCGTTTTAGTAAGACTTTACACTGATGCTTTGCTCTTATTAATTGCAGCGTAACTTTGTATAGCTTAAAGCCTTCCTCGATAAATGGACTATTCAATACAAGAAAAAATTTTCAATTTCATTAAGCAGTTCCTGAGATCAGCGCGTTCAAACAGCCAAAAAATTAATACTTTCTTGCCGTTTTTTCCACATTTTCCACTGATTCTTCGCTCCTATTGGTCGTAGTTTAATGTTATGTAGCCTAAATCTTCCTCGATTAATGGACTATTGAACTCAATTACAATTCGAACCAGTAGTTTCTGAGATAAGCGCGTTCAAACAAACATACAAACTCTTCAGCTTTATATATTAGCATAGATGTCGGAAGTAAAAATGAGCGAACTAGATCCATCCCCCCCCCATAGCGAAAAGCTATCTACGCCACTGTGCCATGCCCATGAATTCTACAGCAGTTGCCTTGATTATTTAAATCAGTGAGACAAAGCGTATGTAAAATTGTTTTTGTTTTAAAAAACAATTTTATATTGTAAAAAGTTCAACTAAACAACAACAAAAGAATCTCTTGTTTTGTTTATTTCTTCCAAAGCGTATGTAGATATTGAAGATTTAGAATGGGTACTTCTAGAAACAACCCCTTCCTGGGACAAAGTGGAGTTAAGTTTAATTTATTTTGAAAAAGAGAAGCAATAGTTCAATTAATGACACTGATGTTTTCGACAAGTTTTGATGTGTATCTTAAAAATTATGTTTCTTCAGAAAACATCGTTGAATGAAGTTTTCAAGTTTTTCAATGAAAAAAGATACAGAATGAAAACATTTCAAAAATTGTAGAGTTTTGAATTTTAAAGTTTGAACATGTATTTTTGTCAATTGTTAAGATGATTATTGGGCTGAATGTTCCAAAATTTGTTGATGCAATTAAAATAATAAATTAATTCATACTTTTCCCAACGTTTCTCCGGTTGTTTTCCGGCATCTTCAGGGGTGAATTTTATTAAAAACCTTTTGATTTAGATAACAGTTTTTTTAAATGAATAATAATTTGTTAACAATTTGATTTTGATAGTTAAGTACTTGCTATTTAATTTAATACTACATTTCTGTTTGAATAATTTAGGAAAAACTAGCACGGACAATTATTTAAGTTAACAAGCAAAACAGAAAAACTAAACTTTAATATCACAGGAACTATTTGATGATCGAACTGTCACATCAACCCGATTTTGACAATGTGAGAATAATAGACAAGGAAAGATGAATGGGCATCCGCTACACACAAGAGAGCCTACATATTCAAAAAAAAACATAGAACGAACAATGAACCACAAAGACGACACCGACAATATCAGTGCAATATATAGAAGTGTTACCATCAAATAGTTCCTGAGATATTAAAGTTTAGTTTGATGCTGATGCTTTGCTATTATTCGCAGCATAACGTTGTATACATAGGTATAGTTTAAAGCCTTCCTCGATAAATGGACTATTCAATACAAAAATAATTTTTCAATTTGATTAAGCAGTTCCTAGGATCAGCGCGTTCAAAAAAAACAACAGAAGCCTTCAAATATGAAGAATGTAATTCTTCCCTCCTATTAGTCACCTGCATCGTAATTTTAAATAGTTTGAAGCCTTCCTTTTCAACAAAAAGAGAATTTTTTTACTTTGATTAAGCAGTTCATTAGATCAGCGCGTTCAAAACAAAAAATGAATACTTTTTCGCCGTTTTTTACACATTTTCCACTGATTCTTCTCTCCTACTGGTCATAGCTTAATGTTATGTAGTCTAAAGCCTTCCTCGATTAATGTACTATCCAATACAAAAAGAATTTTACAATTCGAATCAGTAGTTTCTGAGATTAGCGCGTTCAAACGAACAAACACTTCAGCCTTTTTAATATATATAAAAAATATAAAAATTAAAAAATAGTTAAAAATAAATAATACATAATTAATTAAAATAACTAAATTAAATTAATAATTATACCAACTATACTTATTAATTAATTTATATTATATTATATCTATTTACTATTACTCAATGAAATAAAAAAAATCTTGAAAACTGGTCAACATTTTTCATTTTTTGGGTACTGTTCATTATTTTGTCTCGGAAAATATGGTCACCGTACATATGCCTGTACATATGGGGTTGTAAGGGTGGTTTAGGAGGAGTAGAGGGGCCTAAGTCCTATTTCGTTACATTTTCTTTCAAGCTAAGTGAGTTTTTCGTTGATAATCACAGTTCTAAAGATTTGAACCAGATAATTTTACTTTGAAGGAGTACAGTGAGATGGAAGTTTCTGATAGCAAAACATAGTGAGTAGCAGATTAAAATTAAAAGAGAAACACATTTGCCCAGAAACCAACTGTAAAGCTTAGACGCTTAATGATGCTAACAATTTAAAAGCAAAAGGTTCTAAGCACTGCAGTTAATTCTCCAGAGCTGCTTCTTTTTGGTGCCATAGACCTTGCAATAGCGGAAAAACGCCTTAGTAATCGATATTGTTCAGCCCTGTCTACATAAATACAGCCAAATTAATAAACAGAGAATAGCGAATGTTTAACCTTATTCTGTGGACTAAGTGGAAAATGCTATTAATAAAATAAAATGTCTCTTAACTGACGTTTACTAATTTATTCCCCGTGGAGGCTTGTTATGGTCCTTGCTATCAAACGCTGGGGTATCCTCAGAGAATTCAGGGTGTACTAAGGAAGGAACATTAGTTCGGTCCAATAGAATGAAAGATAAATGTTTCTTAATTCAAAAATTCTATTTAATTAACTAAGTATTAATTTTAGTTTTCTTAGAAATACACTCCTCTTCAACTGAATAAGCACACAATTTTTCTGAAGTTTGTTGTCCATTTTTTCCTAACTTTGAACATTAATGCATCATTTGATGATGCTAACCGATAGCTTATGATTTTGAGAAAACAAATCAAAAAGAATAATTTAAAAAGGACCACTATTTTTTCCCTGGCTCTCATGCAAAGCTTTCCAGATTGAAAAACTCAGTTTTTTTTTGCGTCAACTGAATAAGCACAACTTTTAAAAATGCAAATAAAATCAAACGGAAAGAAATTAACAAGATTTTCTTTAAATATTTTTTTTATTGGTCATTTCTAGTATTGGGTACTACCACCTTTATTCTTGATTCCTTCATAAATTCGGGCTGGCATGGAATCGTATACACTCTTTAAGTAGTCCAGCGAAATTTCTCTCCATGGTAATTAAATGGCTGCAATAAGCGATTCTTTGTCCTCAAGCTGACGGCCTGACTCATAAACTTTACGTACCAACCATCCCCATTAATTTTCTATGCGGTGCAGGTCAGGTAAATAGGGCGACCATTGAAGCAATTTAACATTCTGGTCCTGTTTCCCACTTTTGACAGTGCGCTACGTTTGGATTGGGTCGTTGTCCTATTGGAAAATCCAAATATCCAAAAATGAAGGAAACTTTCTTTCCAATATTCTTTTGCAGGTAATTGCACTCCTTTTTGACGTTTAAAACTCAAGCTCAATAGTCCCATAGTAGCTAACTGCTCCCCATATCATAACTCCACCTTCTCGACTATGATGCCGCGCTAAAAATCGTTCTTCTTTTCTCAAATCGTGAAAGTAATAATTAAAACCATCAGGGCCATCAAAATTGAATCTCTTCTCATCCGAAAAAACCGCGTTGTGCCCTACATTTTTCCAACTCACATCGAGTCTAGAAAATCTTAAACGAATATCTTTTCGTTGCTCGTTTAGTGGTGGTTTCTTTTGAAGTTACAATCGTTTAAAATGATCTGCGCGGTTTGGTACTCTGTGGACTGTTGAAACACCTGCAGTTACACCAACTTTTTGTTTAATTTTTACCGCGGAGGCACATGAACTGGAAGCACATCTCAAAATTGCTCGTCTATCAACTTCGAATGTTGCCGTTTTTTTACTACCTTTCATGTTTTTCTCGTACAAACTTTTGTTTCTGAGGTACGAATAGACAACACTAAGACTCCGATCAATGTTGGTAGCTATAGCACGCACGGTCAGTCTTTATTCTTTTAACGAATCAATCTTAACTCGTCCGACACTATTAAAGCTTCTGATCTAACCATCTTTTCTTAAATTTTAAATAAACGGTTAAATGTCACTTAGAACACTTCCACTTTTGATTTGGTATACCAATTTACTTAAAACTCTAAGAACCAATTAAGATAATGAGAGTGAAAGATCGTGTGCTTATTCAGTTGACGCAAAAAAAAACTGAGTTTTTCAATCTGGAAAGCTTTGCATGAGAGCCAGGAAAAAAATAGTGGTCCTTTTTAAATTATTCTTTTTGATTTGTTTTCTCAAAATCATAAGCTATCGGTTAGCATCATCAAATGATGCATTAACGTTCAAAGTTAGGAAAAAATGGACAACAAACTTCAGAAAATTCAGTTGAAGCGGAGTGTATATAGCTTCATATATATATAGTTCCGCACTAGATTGACTGGAGTTCTTCCTTGTGATGACTTTCTTCCTTCACGGCTAGGAACTTCATGTACTTCTTGGATATATGATGAGTTAAAGATGAGCACAAATCACGTACGCGTACGTCCTTTAGGGTTTCCCCTAGTGTATCAACGGAGTTTGTTCCGGTTTTCAACGGCCGGTAACCGGTTATAAACAAGGTTTCCCGTGGCTATCAACTTAGTTTCCTTCGGCTGTTAACGATCTTTTGATCGGCTATCAACAAGGTTTCCCTTGGCTTATCAAGGGCTTTGAACCGGTTTATCAAACGGGGTTCAACGGCGCACAGTTGTCCAAAAAGGGAAAAGTCGTGGCAAAAATACAAAATCTGATGTTTTATTTTTATCGTTTTGTTTTTTATTTCTAAGAGAAATATAGACAGAGCTTCAAAAACAGCAAACAAAATAATTTTTTGATCACTAGTTTAATTTATAGGGCTCTTCAAAGTTAGTTAATTTTTTTCTAGAGAAAAAAAAGAAAAAAAAAACAAAATTCCTTATTTTCATTTTTGCGATTATGGCATATTGAATGAAAAATCTTATTTTTTGTTAATAGTTCCTGGTTTAATTACTTATAAGTAAATTTAAATTTGAAATTGAAAAACAAAAAAAATAATTTTTAAGGTTTTAATAAATGAAACAAAAAAACACCATTTTTTTTACAATTTATCGAGTTTGAATAGAGCTACAAAAAAATCCATCCAAGTCCATGCATTAAGCCGAATAGGGTATGTGTATCAACCAATTGTTGAGCCAAAAGAAAAATATTTAGCTGCGCATACTTGCGCACTGCCGAGATTTTGTACTTTGAAGAAAAAATAAAGGCTTGAGAAAACGCTTACTTTGGCATACCTTGATCCACGTAAACGCTTAGTTCTCTGTTAATAGTAATGCTAGCAACGATGTTAAGGTTTTAATTTTTAGAAGAAATATTATCCATTGTAACTCCATTTACAAATTTTTTTATCTTTTTTTTATTGGTCAGATATTATTTTTTGAAGGATGTTTCGTTGTTCTTGTCCGTGCTAATTTTTTACTTTGATGTCAGTTTTTTTCGAAAAATGCGTCGTAAACATAACATTTTCTTAATTTATTTTAATAATGATAATAATAATGAATAAAAAAGTCATTCATAAGGTTGTCGAAAAACCCAAAAGTATCATAAAATGTATGATACTTGTAAAAACCAGCAGGGGATGAAATTTTAATTTTTTTTTTTTGCATTAGAATAAAAAAAAATATTATCTCGGATTTTATTACGAATATAAATTGATATAGGTTTTGCAAAATGTTTTACCATATCTACCAATTTTTATAATCTGCCTACTTTCATTTTCCTATTTAAGTAGATTCCTGCAATTACTAAGCCAAAAGGATTATTATAAATCTTAAGTTAGGTAAACAAGAGATTAATTTTTTGATACCTACTAATTATATTTAAGGTTGAAGGATATTTTTAATTATATATCATTATTTTATGGTCCAATAAAACAGGTAGAGGGAAATATTATTTTTTTTTTCACTTACCCAAAAGAGCTAATAAAGTAATAAGTAATGTATTTTGGGTAGCTTAAATTTCACAGGTAAAATAATCCTTGTGCATGTGCATGTTTATCTGTTATAAAAACTCTGACAATGGATAAACTTCATTAGTTTTCAAAACGTTTGACTAAAGATCGGATCGTGTTAATTTACTTCGAATATAAATATTTCAAACAAAGTCCTTTTGGAACATTTTCACAATGCTTCGAATTCTGAAGAATTTGTACAATTGTTTCAGAATCAATACTCAGAAATTAGTGTTAATGAAGGAATTAGAAATAAACTTCAAAAGTTATATGCTTTATTTAAGCAAAAATGAACACAAAGTAGTAGACACAAAGAAAGATTTCTCACTAAAAATGAAGAATTTTTGAATGGAACATTTACTATACAAGAGGTTGAAATTGAAGACAGTGAGGGCCAAGTACATCAAGAGGAAGGCCTTCGAAATCCTTGCAGGCATGTTCGGAATACACCAAAAGGAGGAAACTAATGGAAACAACGAGCAATATTTCGAAGGAAAATTACAAGATTACAAGCGATATCGATTATCCAATACTCTCAAGGTTTCAAGGAATCGACAAAATGAAGATTTATTGATTATGCTATCCATATCATTAGATCCACTTGTTTCATATTTAAGACACGTTAGATCCCAAAAAGAGCCCAAAAAAAGCTACTGTCCAGAGCTGATTAGTCTATTAAATATTAAAAGTGATGATGATGGCAGTGAACTTTTTACTGAAAATTTATAATTATTGTTTAAGATAGTTTATGTATATTTTTTTATTTAATATATGTATACCTATATGTTTTTAATTATACTTGATTTTTTTTTAATTTTTGGTCCGTTTATTTTTTCCCTTTACTGTTTCACATAAAATATGTCACTTAAAAAGGTATAAACCGCTTGAAGCAAAAAAAAAAAAGTTTCTTTGCCAAATTTTCGCATCCACTGTTGTGATGAATTTTATTTTAGAACACCCTATAAACACTTAGGGGGCCATCATTTTGTTTTTGTCAACATTTGCAAAACAAAAGACAATTTTTAAAGTTTTACTTCAATTTTTTTTTCTATAAACTTAGTTTTTTGAGAAAATTTGTTTTCGGCCGATGATTCCGAAACACCCTGTGAAATAATTTTCTTGAAATTCATTGGTGTAACAGCCCTGGAAATTTCCTTCAAATTAAAAAAAAAATTGTACCGCTACCTCAATCCGTTCAAAAGTTATGATTTTTGCAACGAGATAAGTCATTTTGGACAACTGTGCGGCGATTAACCGGTGTATCAACAAGGTTTCCCTTGGCTTATCAACAAAGTTTCCTCCGGCTATCAACGACCATTCAATCGACAATCAACAAGGTTTCCCTTGGTTCATCAACGGTTTTGAACCGGTTTATAAACATAGTTTCCTCCGGCTTTCAACGGCGGTTAACCAGTGTTTCAACGGACAGGTCCGGGACTTTGCTTTGACCCACTGATCGGCTTCCATATCTTAGGAAGCATGGAATGTTACCACTCTTCAAGCTCATTTTGTCACCGACGGCTCGCTTGCGCTCTTATGCACATTTCTTACAAAAATTGTGTGTGAATTATATTCGGTCAAGTTGTAAAATTTCATACGAAAGTCTTTCGGGTACGATATGAATTATATTTTATTGGTATAATTCATGCTATTTTGGAATTTTTAATGTATGCAGCTAATGCATCATTACAGGGTGGTTTAGTAAGGGAATAGAAACAAAATTTAAAAAAACTGCTTCTTTGCCAATTCATTAGATGGCGCCACAATCGATTGGCATATACATCTCGGAATCAAAAACAGAATCACGCATACATGCACACACTCGCACATACGTACTCGCTGCCATGTTTACAAATAAAGAAAATAAAAACAATGTCATGTCATCTGCAATTCTATATGACGTTTCACAAATACATAACCATTCAACCCTTAGAAGCAAAAAAATGGGTTTGCCTGTTCGTTTGGTATCCGGAATCGGACAATTCTGTGTACCAATTCCGGATTACCAAAAAAAAAACGCGATAATTAAATTAATCGTTAATACGATACTATTAATATGAGCAAAACAACTTTGCAAGCAGTCCGAATTTTAGAAGAAACGTTAATCTAAAAGAAGCAATAAAATTGTTCTTCTATCCCTCCATTGATATTCCCAATCATTTGGGACGAAAATAGGTACCCAAACTTTGTCGATGTATATGCCTATAGCCAACCCAACTCACGCAAGAAATTTTCAATAATATTAATTGCAAAAACTAAGAGCTTTCAGGTTCTCCATCTCCATCAGGATTATGATAACAGGGCTGCTAATATTTTATCTCAAAATATCGATCGTCTTCTACAACCTCAAAATCCTCGTCTTCAAGTTTATTGGTCCAATAACAAATGAGATTCCTTGCTACCTCTCTTTCGTTAAGATACTACAGTCTACAGCTCAGTCGACTTAAGTCATCCTGTTTTATAACCCCAATAACAGTCGGAGGCCTTATCTAGA
Organism: Sphaerophoria taeniata; assembly: GCA_943590905.1. Classification (NCBI taxonomy): domain Eukaryota; kingdom Metazoa; phylum Arthropoda; class Insecta; order Diptera; family Syrphidae; genus Sphaerophoria; species Sphaerophoria taeniata. Next base: position 221,264,036 of record OX016540.1, on the reverse strand, counting down.
TCGTAAAAAAATAAAACAAATATAAATGAATCACAGGAGGCGTATAGCTGCAAAGCCCCAAATCATGGAAACGAAGTAACTTACATTGTACCTGCATCATCCGAAAAAAAAAATCAATCGAAAAAAAAAACATAAAACATTCGCAAGCTACTCCTTCATAATCCAAATCCAAAGTTCAACATGGAAAAAAGAGATAAAAATAAATTCCCAACGAGTTTTGAGTTCATCCAACATGGAACTTCAATACAGGCGGCGGCGGCGGCGGCGGCGGCGGCGGAGGGTATGGATAACGTTGAAGTACGGAAGACAGATATGATTCAGGATCCGGAACAAGAATGGATTCCAGAAATTCATCGCTTTTTTATGCTCGTTTCGTTTTTTTTTGTGTGTGTTCAAAATCCATGGTTTTTATTATGGCACCAAAGGGAATTGGCAACATAACACTGCAAACAACCAAATTGAATGTCAGCTAAGGGAGCCAAGGTCTCTAATACTGAACTGATATTGCGATAGGTACAGTAGAACATTATAGTAACAAAAAACTGACAAAAATGTTAAACTGTAAAGAAAGGTTTTATCACAACAAGATGGTAAGAAGTGTAACTATGAGAGCCAACCTCAATCAAGTGGCTGCCTCAACCAGCTTCGCATTTCAGCGTTCTTTCACACCACTTGTACTTGAGGTAGCTTTACAGTAAGTTGAGGATTTGGGCCTCAATCAACAGTCTCCACCAGCCAGATCGGTCCCTAGCTAGCTGTCTCCAGTTTTGCACTCCAAGTTTATTGAGGTCCTCTTCCACTTGGGTGCGCCTCGCGGTCTTTCTCTACTTCTACGTCCCTCGGGAACAGTGTCGAATGCTTTCCGGGCCGGAGCATTGGTATCCATCCGCTCTAATTGACCGACCACCTGAGTCTCTGGACCTTGACCCTTCTGGCTAGGTCCGTGTCGTTGTACAACCCGTAAAGCTCGCTGTTGAATCTTCTTCTCCATCAATATGCACACGGGAAGGTGACAGGAAGAACTTTCTTCTCGAAAAAGCCTAAGGCACATTCATCCGATTTTGTCAAGGTCCTTGCTTCTGCACCATACAGCAGGACTGGGATGATGAGGGTGTTGTACAGTTTTTCCTTAGTTGATCGAGAGGGGGTTTTTCCACTCAATTGCTTTCTTAGCCCAAAGAAACAGCGATTGACAAGAGTTATTCTTCGTCTCATCTCGACGCTCGCTGGTATATTGCCCGTGTTTATAGCGGAGCCTAGGTAAACAAACTCCTCTACTACACCACTTTTACCGGACCTTGTGGAACGAGCTTTTCGGCATGGCGTCAGTCTTCATGAAAAAGGCGGCCAGCCAAATCCATGAGTTCCAGTCAGTAAAAAAGGGCCTTTGAGACCAACCGTTGGTTGACCGTCAGTTGTTTCCAGCCAAAATTGTTCAAAGATGCCAAAATCCAAGCTGTCAAGCTGTCATCTCTGCGATCGCATTGGCTTCACGATAATAACTTTTGGTTTTTGTGTGTCCGAGTTCGCTATTCTCAATTCTAAAATTATGGTTCAATAAGAAACGGATACCAGTGGCTTATAAAACTAGACAAATAATTGCTATTACACTCGGACAGGGACTGTTTTCTGGAACTCGAGCATAAAGCTCGACGACGACGGTTGTGTTGTGCTGCTGTTATCCGAGACAGAAGACAGAAATTTTATATCGTAGAAGCGTCTTGGAGATTGGGCTATTAAAGCCGAATTCTGGTTTATAGGTTTTCGTCCCATTGGAGGTCGTATCTAAAAAAAAAGAAAGAATATTTCTGCAGGCAGCTAGACACCACCTGCTGTTATTGAGAGCTTGAATGCTGGAAAGCCAATAACCCTGTAATTGGGCACAATTTTAACCATTACACTTGCAATAAAGTGAGCTGACAAGTCCCACTTAATTGAGCACTTCGCAATCAGCTAATATTTCAGCAGCTATTTCCAGGATGAAATGACTAAGAGACGTCAACATCGAGCTTGTCTACCAGCAACCCTAAAGGCAGTAACGTAGCTGGGCGTGGCCGATGGGGCAACTGCCAACGGCCTCGTTGTAACAAAGTCACATGCTTTTCATTAAATAACATTTTGCCAATGGACCCAATTTATACAAATCACACCCACTCCCTTTGGGAAATATTATGAGTAGGCTAGTACTTTAGTACTATTTAGTACTACTAATACTGTATGATACATACATAGTAATATTGGTCAGCCTGAAATAGTCCAACCATTTCATCATCGGAACTTCCCCCCACCAGCACCAGTTAAAGGTTTCGATCTCGAAGACATTTCGTCCTTTTTGATTGCCACCAGGAGCGTTGGTACTTGCTGATCCACGAACACGCCTCGGCCGACCGTTTACCGCCACCAAGGGCACTGTACCTGCCGATCCGTGCCACCAGGGGTATTGTTGCTGCTGATTCGCTCCACCAGCCAGAGAGACATTGTTAGCTTTAAGGCTAACGGCACACGGACCATCAAACCGTATTAGCCAACCATATTGTAATAAAGCTACGTTCGTTGAGTTTTCGTTCAACTTTTACTAGTGTCAGTGTGGTTTCGTTCTCTCATTGCTTAAGTGAATTTGACAGCCAGCGCGCGTAAAGAAGAGAATGCCAAGCCTACTTCTTTTGCATTTTCGTTCTGTTTTTGACACTAGCTTTAGTTCACTGAGGCAATTATAGTTGGGAAAACTACTACAACGAACAAAAGGTCCAAGTTTTGATTTCACGTCTTAAAGAAAATATATTTTCTTGGTTTTCCCATAATCAGGCCCGCTGTGTAAGCACTGACCGACATATAGTAGCGCAAACTGCAAGAAGATTAGCTTGAAAGTTATTACATTGGATCGCGTTACTTATAGAACAGGGATATCCTCCACTGCACCATTGCACATTCATGTGGTTTCTTCATCCCTCCAGGTGTTATACATACGTCGGTAATGGTCAGTTTCAAAGACACACACACAGCGCTGCACTTTCAAAAGGGACATTGGTGCTGTGGGCGTCTAGTCTGGTACTAGCAAAGGGAAAGATGGGCCTGGTGTCGGAGGATGCACATTCAAATTGAACTTTGTTTCCACTCTGCCATGCATGTTGCTTGGGGATACGGCCGACATTCACTGCAAAATTGTTACAGTTCCCTTCATGTTCTCGCAAACACAGCAGAGAGGATGCTGGTAGCAAGTGATGCCAATATTTCTACCACTGCCGTATGTGAGTCTTCTTTTATGAGTTTTGTACCTTTTTGGCTTCCAGGTTAATGCACGAGAGTGCACAAAAACACAAAAATGGAAAGGGGGTGGCAGTAAAAGCAGCAGAAAAGATAGGAAGAAAAGGGGCAAACAGAATTTAATTAATGGAATAGAGAGAACATGCAGCTTGCAGCAGTTCGGACTTTGGAATGGCCCTTGAGAGATAGGTTGCAAAATTTTGCATGTAGGTACAATATTGTTTGGACACCTTTGGGGTATGGAAAGCAAGTTTGTGGGGTGTTTGCAGTATGTGTTCATTTTGGATAAGGTTTAAGTAGATTCTGGGATCATCCCTTGACATATTTGCATTTGGATGTCGTTCGGTGAGGAAAGTGGTTTTTTTTAAAGGTTTTGGGATTTGGGATTTGGGAATTTGCACTTTTATTGGTTATGCTTGTTATGAGTATTATGAGAGAAGATTTTCGGGTATTGATATGAATGTTGGCATTTTATGGTTATGAGATAGGTATGCCAAAATTGTGATAAAAGCTTTAATCACTTATCGGAGTTTGAATTCCCAGAACAGAGGGTTTCGATTCAATGTGTACCAAGCAGTGGACTTCCATTATCAAGAAAGTTATTTCGAATTAAGAGAAAAGGTGTAGGTGTATGGTCTTATTCGAGAGAGGGTTCAATAGGAGGTGTCGGTGAACATTGGTTTTGAGTTTCTGAACATTGATATGACTGGGGAAGACGGAGTGTGGTATTATAGTGTTCCACATGCGCGTCGTATTCGCTAGACCCATCTTCTTGGACTCCGTCTCAAGGCTCGCGAACGCTCCACTGACATCACGCTGTGTTTTTCCAATTATGTCAATGTCTTCTGCATATCATAGTAGCTAGACGGACTCTTGAAACGTTGGAGTTTTATACAGTCTTGATGTTGAAGGAATCGCATGACAGTGCATCACCTTTTTGACATCAAATGCATCCGTTAGGTTTTTTCCGACTGTGATGGAACAGTGTGAGTTTTCCATTGTCATCTTACACAAACGGGTGAGTTTTTCTGGGATGCCAAAACTATAAACATTGCTCTCTATAGTTGGTCTCTAAAGACGCTGTCATACGCAGCCTTGAAATCGATGAAAATGTGATAGGTATTGATTTGAAGTTCCTAGGTCTTCTCCAAGATCTGCCGTAGAGTGAATATTTGATCGATGGTGGACTTTCCGGGTCTGACTGATAAGGACCTATTAGGTTGTTGACGAAAGACTCCAAACCATGCTGTGGGAAGGTCAGACAAGATCTTGTAAGCTATGTTTAGGAGACTTATAGGTACCTCTGCATACGATGCTGAGGTTCCATTCGTCGGGCATGCTTTCCTCCGACCAAATCTTGCAGATGAACTGGTGCATAACCAAATCATCTACAGCTGATATGTACAGTTCGGCGGCTAGCCCGTCTGCTCCAGCAGATTTGTTCGACTTAAGTTTAGATATCGCAATCTTCACTTCGTCAATTTCGGGTGGGTAGAATTGGTGGTCTGCTCCACCCAAATGAAATGGTTCTGTATAGCTGGCGGAATTTTGCTCTTTATCGCCATTATACAGCTTGGAAAAGTGGTCTGTCCATATCCTCAGCACTGACTGTAGTTCAACTACGATGTTTCCATGATGGTCCTGATGGTTTGTTTTAACATTTTGTAAAAATTTCGAACCTTGTTTCTGTTGTGACATCCCTCTATCTCCTAGATCGCACGCTTCTCATGCTCCTTTTTTTTCTGAGAAGTTTGTGTTTATCTCTCCTTTTCTGCTCCTAGAGCTCGCGAGCAGATCGAACCCTTCTTTGCTGCATGTGCTCGCCAGCACAAAAAAACAAAAGACTTCTAATGAAGTTTTCGGAAACACGATCGGAAAATGATCAAGCAACCTCTTCCGATTGTAGCCGTTTAACGTCGAATTATCTGGCACCTCTTAATGTGCGGACATCTTTCATGCAAAGTGGCAATGTAACTTCTACCACAACATTTGATATTTGTAATGGTCTGCAACAGGGAGCGGTTAATTCGCCGATTCTTTTCAGTATTTACACCAGCGATCTGATAGGTAGCCTTTCCCAGGCAATTGCGTATGCCGACGATCTAATTGCGTACAGAACTGCTCCAAAGGTCGAAGACATAAGAATTCTCCTACAAGGTGACTTCGAAAAGATTCAGCGATACTGCAATGACTGGAAATTGAAAATAAATGTCCAGAAATGCGAGACAATTCTGTTCCGGACTTCGTTGGCTAGAGCCTCGGGGGATACGCGCAAGAATTGGCGCAAGATGGTCATCGTTGGGCCGCACGGACAACAATTAGCGAGTAAAAGTGAGGTGAAGTACCTCGGTATCTGGCTGGATCAGTATTTATATTTCGATAGGCATATAAGTGCTGCTCTGGCCAGGGCCAGAGGAGCCTTCGCTTTGACGAAACGGCTGTTTCACAGCAGTCGGCTCGACCCCAGAGTGAAGGTAATTTGCTACATGGCCCTCATACGGCCGATGATTGCTTATGGTTGCCCAGTGTGGTTCAATGTTGCACCATCTCAAATGGAGAAGATTCGGGTGTTCGAGAGGCAGTGTCTTCGGCGCTGTCTCGGTTTGTATCGCACACCGGAATCTTCTTATGTACATTACTATTCTAACGAGGTTCTGTACAACGAGGCTCGGATCAACAGAATTGACAATTTCGTGATAAAACTTGTTCGGGGTCACATTGCGAGAGCTATGACTTCGACGAATAATTTGATCTTTGGGGGGTTCTATCCGAACGACGAATATTTTGACAGTGCGCGCTTGAGCGGCTTCATTCCACCAGAAGCATTCCTCTATTTAGATAGATGCGGTCTGATACAGGACAGATTGGCGGTTCCGCTTATCTACCACGTCAGGCGAAGAACCGTGGATCGGCGGGTCCTTTACCATCGAGACGTTCTCGCACAGGACGGAGCAGAGCTCCTTCGGTTCAGTAGGGCTGTGTCCGAACGGGACCGAATCGATAGGGTGAAGCAGGAGCACCAGTTCTGGTGGCTTCAGTCAGCACTTGATAATGGGTAGTCGGGGTGGGGTTTTAAGCCTTGGCCGTGTTTTAGTCTAAGGGGGTTTAGGTTTAAGTAGTGTAGGCATGGTGGCACATATAAAGTTATGGAAAAAGCAAAAAGTATACAAAAAAAAAAAAATTAAACACACAAAAAAGAGAGAAAATACAAACAAAAAAGTAAAAGAAAACAAAATCAATATATAAAAAAAACAAAAAAATATAGAGATTTGCTGCTGTGGTTGTTCTAGTTTGTAAGTAGTGTTTAGGTAGATTAGGTAGTTTTAGTTAGCTTTAAGTTTTATTTTTAAGGACCTAATTTTAAGTAGCATGTAAGAAAATGAAAATTGATAATGGCGTTAGTTTTTATTCAAATTTTCTAACAAAAACAAAATAAATTAATAAAAAACAATAATTAGCTCATAGGCCGAAAGGCATTATTTTTAAGTAAAACATGAAATGCTTAGAGTGCCCGGTTGGGGCCAGTAAGTTAATTATAAGATTGTTTTTGATTATTGTTTTTTAAAGTTTAATTTATGTATGTGGACTGTAATGTTTTTTTTTTTGTTTAGTTAATGTCTTTTTGTGGATCAAAGTTTGTTAAAGAAAAGTCGTCTTAATTTCATTAATTAAAATCTATATAATTATTCAATGTGGTTTTATGTAATGTACAATAATTTTTGTTTGTTACCAAGTCAAGGATAGGTGTTTTCTGTGTGATGTCCAAAATGCAAGAGAATGTATTTTCTACTTTACAAAATTGATTAAGCATTGAGAAGAATAAAAACGAAGAGAATGCAAGATAAGAAGTCTAAAGTTACGTTACAATAAATTTACAGTATTTTGAGAGCGAATTTAATTTGGACTTGGTCTCTTATACAAAATAGGGTATGATGGGATATTGTTTGGCATTTTACGAATTGATTCCCAAACATTCACCCCCCCCTGGAAGACTCCGGTCTTTCAGAGAACGGCAAGCGAGCAATCTTGACAATGGGTCGAACATAATCTCCATTAGTAGTACGAACTGTGACAACACGGCATTTCCCATCTTTGCCAGGATGAACATCCACAATGCGTCCAAGAAGCCATTTCGAGGGTGGAAGATTCGGTTCCTTCAGTAATACCATGTCGTTCTTTTGCAGGTCTTGTTGTATCGATTGCCATTTGGGACGGTTTTGTAGCGAGGTTAAGTACTCCTTGTGCCACTGCTTCCAAAAGCCTTGCATCAGAGTCTGTAAAAGATACCAATTAGAACTAATCGAAAGATTTGAAAAATCTAAATCAGGTTGAGGTATTGCACAATAGGATTCTCCGATCATAAAATGAGACGGAGTCAGTGCAATGGGTTCAAAATCAGATGTCTGCCACATTGGGCGTGAATTGAGAAGGCATTCAATTTTGGTGAGTAGAGTGTACAACTCTTCATATGTAAGTATATGTTCGCCTATGACGCGTTTGATATGTTGCTTCACGGATTTTACGCCCGCCTCCCACAGTCCACCAAAGTGGGGTGCAGATGGTGGTATGAATTTCCAATCGATGGCATCCTTGGACAGATGATCTGCGATGATGTTGTTTCGTTGTTGATTCATCAATAACTCATGCATCTCTCCCAGCAGCCGCTTAGCACCATGAAAATTTGTTGCGTTGTCACTCCATATTTCAGATGGTTTTCCTCGACGCGATACAAAACGGTCTAGGGCCAGAAGAAAGGCGCTGGAGGACAAGTCACCAACAAGTTCGATATGAACACCCTTTGTTACAAAACAAACGAATAGGGCTATGTATCCCTTGACAAACTTAGGGTTTCTACCGCGTGACAAACGTAGCATTATAGGGCCAGCATAATCGCATCCAACTTTGCTAAAGGGTCTTGCGAACCGTACCCTTTCGATTGGAAGATTTCCCATCAATTGTTCAGAGTTGCATTTTCGCTGCTTAAAACAATGAAGGCATTTACTAACAACAGATCGTATGACGTTTCGAGAGCCAATAATGTAATAGTTTTGTTTGACCAAAGACACCATTAAGGATACACCGGCATGCAAATAATGTTTATGAATATAATTAAGAATTATTTTAGTGATAGGATGGGATTTACATAACAGTATAGGGTGTTTTTCATTAAATGATAATTCCGAGTTGTTTAAGCGACCACCTACGCGAAGGACATTCATATTATCAAGGAATGGAGCGAGTGATAAGAGCTTGTTTCGCGACGGTAAAGTTTTTTTTCTTTTAAGATTGTCGATTTCAACGAAAAAGGTATCATTTTGAGCAGCTTTTATGAGGCAAATTTTAGCACTATTTAGTTCTTGAGTTGTAAGAGATTGAAGATTACGTGATTCTGGAGGTAGACAGCGGTTTTTAAGGAAACGAAAAATATATGCAACTACGCGCACCGATCTTATCCAATTTGACGATTTTAAGATTATTTGTCTTAAGATGTTTTGTTCATTTATATTAGATATGAATACCTGGACATTGTTCGATTTTCTTTCTTCCAATTGCTCACTCGAATAGTATTGTAGGTTATGCTGAGATTCGGGCCATTTATTCCGTTCCATTTTGAGCCAAGTCGGGCCATTCCACCAGATATCAGTCGAAGCCAGTTGAGACGGTGGAATTCCTCTTGAGGCTACATCAGCAGGATTGTCTTGAGATCGAACATGATTCCACGACTTGATTGGAATAGTTGATATGATCTCCGAGGTTCTGTTCCCAATGAAGACTGACCATTTTTTCGGGGGTGCAGAGAGCCAATGTAGGACAATAGACGAGTCTGTCCAAGCAAATACTTGCAATTCGGTAATCTGTAACGATAGCTTGATTTTAGTTAGTAAACGGGTTAGTAACAGCGCTCCACAGAGCTCAAGTCTAGGAAGAGACAGCACTTTGACTGGAGCAACTTTGCTCTTAGCAGCGACTAATGCTATGGTGATACTTCTGCAGTAAATCACTGCTGCATAAGCATCCAAGGAAGCATCACAAAACCCGTGGAATTCGTAGTTCTGTTTGTTCTTCCACATAGCTCTCGGAATGAAAATTGATTCTACCAGGTGAAGTTGATTTCGAATGTTGATCCAGCGCTGAGAAAGCTCCTGTGAGAGCTGGTCATCCCATCCTACAGCGTGTCTCCATAAATCCTGGAAGAATATCTTTACAGCAACCACAACCGGAGTTAGAAATCCAAGCGGATCAAAGATTCGTGATGCTTCTGATAGAATGCGACGTTTTGTGCACGATGTTGACTGGTCAAGATTTACCTTATATGAGAAACAATCCTTAGAGGGACACCATTGCAGCCCGATAACCTTTACCGTGAGAGAGTTTTCGAAGTCGATAGGGGATAGCTCCCTTTGATCTTCAGGCAAGGATAACAGAAGTGGCCAGCAATTAGTTGTCCATTTACGTAGATTGAAGCCAGCAGATGATAAAACCCCAACAAGCTCCTTTTGGATTGCGATGACATCCTCAATCGTATCAGCGCCTGTTACGAGGTCATCAACGTAAAAGTCATTGAGAATAATAGAAGACGCTCGAGGGCTAGTTTTAGCTGAATCTAAGGCCAATTGTTTTAACGATCGCTTTGCCAAAAATGAGGCAGCTGACGTCCCGTAGGTTACAGTTAAAAGCCTAAAGTGCTTAAGCGAAGATTCTGGGTTTTCGCGCCAAAGAATTCTTTGAAAGTCTGTATGAATTGGGTCGACCCAGATCTGTCTGTACATTTTCTCGATATCCCCAGTTATGGTATAAATGTGACGCCGAGAGCGAAGACATATTGTGAAGATGTCACGTTGAATTTCAGGGCCAATAAAGAGAGATTCATTTAGTGACGTAGAGTTGACTGAAGATTTGGCAGAGCCATCGAAAACCACTCTCACCTTGGTTGTGCTGCTATCTACTTTGAAGACAGCATGGTGTGGCAGATAGTATGAATTTGAGGCTGAATTGTTTATTTCGTTTATTGGTATTTCTTCCATGTGACCCAATGAAATGTACTCATTTAAAAAATTAGTATATTGCCTTTTGAGTTCAGGCTCACGAAGAAATCTTTTTTCCATTGAAGAAAGGCGATTGAGTGCGATTCGAAAGGAATTGCCAAAGTTTGGCTTGGAATTTGATTTGAAAGGTAAATTAACCATGTACCTTCCATCCGTATGACGACGATGTGTTTGTATAAAATGATCCTCAGCCTTTTGCTCTTCAACAGACAAGAATTCTTCACAATTTACCTCTTCTAAACGCCAAAAACGTTCTAAATCAAACTTCTGCGTGTGATCAAGTTGTGCGCAGAATGTCCTCGCTCCAGTAACAGACTCACTTGATGGAACATGATCGTAATTTCCAGCTATCACCCATCCGAAAATTGTTAAAAAGGAGTTAGGTACACCCGGCTCGGGTTTCGATGTTTCAACAATGATGTTAAAAATATTATCTGCACCGATAAGCATATCGATCGGACCTGGCTCATTGAATTTTGGATCTGCTAGATTGAACGAACGAAACTGATTGGTCTTCAATTTCAGCGAATATGGTGGCAACATAGATGTTAGTTTAGTTATGACATGAAAGTTGATATCAATGTAGTTAGAATCAAAACGAGAGTGTAATTGTAATGAAATTAATCCGTTCGTCGTGCCAGCTGAGGTGGACGCGACTCCGACAATTGGTATACGCGATGGCTTTCTAGGATGTCCCAAACGTTGGAGAGCTTTCTCCGTTATGAAAGAGATTTGAGATCCTGAATCGAGTAAAACGCGAAAGTTTTGAAAGGTTCCGCATTTGTCTTGAACTTTCACAACTGCTGTTGGAAGGATGGTCGAGGATTGAATATTGGATTCAATAGAATGATGATTAACGATTGAGGAGTTTGAATTCGAATGATTTTGTGAAGACGAAGCGTGCACATTTGTTAGCGCGTTTGTGGAACTAAGCGATGTGTTTTGCGGATCATGTACCAAAGAGTGATGCCGAGAGTGGCATGATCTGCATCGAAATTTTGAGTTGCATTTGTTAGATGAATGTCCGATTCTAAGACAGTTAAAACAAATCGAATTTTCTTTTACAAAGTCGCGACGCGCGTAAATGTCAAGAGCGAGAAATGCCTTGCAAAATGGAAGTATGTGATCCTCCTTACACTTTGGGCAACACGATTTTGTTTCAACGAAATGCGAGCGAATATTGTTTTGAACTTTATTTATTGTTTTTTGAGGACGAGTTAAAGCACTACACGACTCGAGACAGTTGCATCGATTTTGTAAAAAGGTGAGAAATTCTTGGATGGTGCAATCATCACGAGACTCAACCTTTTCTGCCCAGTCCCTTTTTGTTTCACAATCTAACTTTTGGAGTAGGATATAGATCAACCAAGGATCTCTGGAGTTGATTTTCAAAGCGTTCAATCCACGAACTACTTCATCAGCTCCATTTGTGAGCTTTCTTAGAATGTCAAGATTCGAGGTAGGAGACGATGGCAATGACATGAAACTTTTAACGAATGATTGGACTATCAAATTTTTTTTATCATACCGCGATTCAAGCATATCCCACGCCTCAAGATAATTTTCTTCGGTACACAAAATATGTTTTAAAAGATTAGCCGCTTCGCCACTCAGGAATGATTTCAAATAATGAAATTTTTGAGTAGCGGATAGTGAGGTGTTGCAATCGATTGTTCCCGTGAACAAATCTTTGAATACCGGCCAGTCTTTATAGTCCCCAGTGAAGACCGGAATAACGAGCTTAGGTAAAACGACCGATTTACTTTGATTTTTGTGTTCGAGTTTTTCTAAAAGCGAAGCGTTTTGTTTTGATAATTCATCACTAGCTTTATCTGGATGTCTGCGAATCGCACTAGACATGAGTGCAAAAGCCTTCAAATATTTTTCTTCGTAGTCGGCGTATTCAGGTTCAGGATCTTGGAAGGCTTTATCTTCGTAATATTCATATAATTTGTCTTGAAGTAAAGTGAATTCATCCCAAGATTCCTGAAGCCTCTTAAGATAAATCTCAAGCAAATCAAGCGGGGTGGAATCATTGACGGACTCCAAAAATTTCAGGGCTCTGGTTATAGTGCCTTTTGCACGACCACGTTTTTGTTTCACAATATTCATGTTACGATCTATATGTATATGTATGTATATATATTTTCAGCGAGACAGTTTTTTTTTTTTTTTAATAATATATATGTACAATGAAGGTATTATTGTTCGAAGGTATAACACGCGTTTATTTGAATATAATAGTTCACAAATTTGCAACTAATTATTATCTAAATTTTCATGCAAATTTCAATAATGCCAAGAAAATTTCACGCAATCTATGCTTCAGAGCAGTTCGTATTTTGTAGCAATGTCATGCGATTTTTATGTAATGATAAGTGAGTTTTTATATCAAAGAAATCATGCGTTGATAAATTGATATAAAATGTATTAGACCACGCGATTAATGTTTTTTTTGCAAGGTTAGTTATGCGATCATTATCATCATAATGCATCGACCCGATTACGAGGAGCACAATTTATCATACATACATACATCCATAATAAATAACGCATCAATTTAATCGAGCCAATACGTCAAGCCAACGATTTATTGATTGCGAATTAATTAATTTTCACGCACTGATCACGAGATAAATCCGACGAGCAAAGGACCAATATGTTTTTGATTATTGTTTTTTAAAGTTTAATTTATGTATGTGGACTGTAATGTTTTTTTTTTTGTTTAGTTAATGTCTTTTTGTGGATCAAAGTTTGTTAAAGAAAAGTCGTCTTAATTTCATTAATTAAAATCTATATAATTATTCAATGTGGTTTTATGTAATGTACAATAATTTTTGTTTGTTACCAAGTCAAGGATAGGTGTTTTCTGTGTGATGTCCAAAATGCAAGAGAATGTATTTTCTACTTTACAAAATTGATTAAGCATTGAGAAGAATAAAAACGAAGAGAATGCAAGATAAGAAGTCTAAAGTTACGTTACAATAAATTTACAGTATTTTGAGAGCGAATTTAATTTGGACTTGGTCTCTTATACAAAATAGGGTATGATGGGATATTGTTTGGCATTTTACGAATTGATTCCCAAACAAAGATATTAGATCATAAGCTAGTTTAAATTCTTTTGTCTAGTTTTAATTAGTAATAAGTTAAAATGAATAAAAAGAATGACAAAAAAAAAGATGTATCGTGCGTCGATCGCAATCTGGTTGACGGTTGATTGATCAGGCGATTTTCATGTCACGTTGTGGATATCGAAATGTGGGAATAGCGTTCTTGCTACCATTAGATCTCGCCCCGCAGCGAAGTCGATTAGCCTGAATCAGTTGTCCCAGGTGGTGTCGTGTAAGGTATGTTTTCCGATTATTCCATCAAATATTTCTTCTATGCCCAGCTTGTTATTCAAATCTTCAAGAACAATTTTATGGTCATAGCTGGGGCATTGCTCGTAGATCCTGTTGAGGAGCTCGGTCCTTTTTCTCAGTGGGGGCGTGAGCACAGATGAGGCTTATGTTGGTGAATTATGCCTTGATGCTCATTCACTGAGTAGATACTCAAGACCTTCCACCTGAGTCGAGTCCCAACTTCCACATCCAAATAGACGTTGATTTTGTTCCCGGTAGCAGTCGCGGTAGTAGGTGTATCGTGTATGTACTTATGTCACAGATCTTCATTTTTCATAGGCCCATACCGTCCCATCGCATTTCTTGGATGGCGATGCACGTGGTCTTTTAAGGGACCTAACGTTGCATGGGTCTTACTTACTTACTTATGATGGCGCTACAGCCCAGGTCGGACCAGGGCCTCACCCAACAAACATCTCCAGCCAGCTCGGTCCCTAGCTAGCTGTCTCCAGTTTCGCACGCCAAGTCCTCTACCACCTGTATGCTCCACCTAAGTCGCAGTCTTCCTCTTCTGCGACGTCCTTCCGGGTTGGATTCGAAGACTCTACGAGACGGAGCATTATTTTCCATTCGCTCAACATGAACCAACCATATAAGTCGTTGGACCTTAACTTTTCTGGCTAAGTCAGTGTCGCTGTACAGCTCGTATAGTTCTTGGTTGAATCTTCGTCTCCATTCTCCATTAATTCAGACAGGACCAAAAATCACTTGTCACACAAGTCGGGAAGTCACCCCAACGTACAACCCCCAACCGGAGTACCAGGCATTTGATGTGACTCGAAGTACAAGAGACGGGAAAACATCTCCTTTTACGGCCTTGGCTTCAAATAAGTCGAAGTAGCCCGTAAAGGTGTTCACCAAGTAGTTCGACCTAACTGAAACTCAAGACGCCACCGTTGATTCCAAAAAAAAATTCATCCGCTGCCGTCCCTCGTTGGAAGTGCCTTGGTGGCAACACTCCTTCGTTGTGGGGTAATTAGTAGTAACAGCCTACTCCGCTTAGACCTTTCGACCATGGGAGGCCCTTCTGTGAAAACAAGTTTCGCGATCGCATAGCTCTAAGCATCGTAGTAGTAGTTACCGTAAGCCGCTTTGCCACGTCAAGGCTTACCCCATGGAGGGGTAAGCGTTGCATGGGTCGTTATCATTAATTCCGTCCGTATCCTATAGGATTGTTGGTAGTTCGTAACTATCTTTTCCTTATGTGGCCGAGCAATCAATCAATTAAATCAAATTTATTGTTAATTTTAAGTAACTATGATGGTGGTAATGTTTAAAATTAAAAATGTATATTTATATCAAGTAATCACTAAACTAAATTTCAAACAAGTTTCGAAGACGTACTTTTTTTAAGTGTCGGAAATGGTCTTGAATTATTTTGAATAATATACATATTTGACTGAAAAACAAGATTGTTTTTAATTAATTATTTGTTGTATGTTGTCTTTTATTTATTTAGAAATAAACATTTTTTAAAAAAAGGTTTGTTAATACATTTAAGATTTAACAACGGCTTATAAATTACAAATAATTAATTTACTAAAGGGACTACTGTCAACTCCCGTAGCCGACTACTGGAATTTAAGGGGCCGACTATAAGAGAATCCAACTTCTATTTGAATTATAGTTAATAAATTTGTTTCAGGTAACAAAAAGCAATATTTTTTCCTTATCTGCAAATATCAACAAATCGGAAAAAATAAGTTTCACGTCCAACAGACCAACAATTAAATAACTAATTTTTAAAGACCACGCAAACACAAAAATTAAGTGAAAGGGCTGACTAACAGTGCCATAACAATTTAATACCTATATATTTTTTGAAGGGAGATCAGAAACTGACCTGCGTTTTACCCTCCAGATATTGTCACCGTTTTTCCATTACTTCGTGTATGTGAATGAATGAGAAAAAAACAGCAACAATAATGAGGAGAGGTTCAGCGGAACGTTGAGAAAGATTTTAGTGAAAACACCAATTAAGTATACGCTTATACAACATTGTGTTGGATCTGTTTGTAGGCAAATTTATTTTGACAGCTTGGTTCCCTATACTTTTTACCACTGATTTTGATCATCACTTAACTTATATTAAAAACAAGGCTATCTTTGGTTCTAATAAGATTAGAAGAGCAGAAAATGCCATATTGATTATACCTGTCAAATGTAAATACAAAGAATATTTCTCAAATGTCAGGGATCATCTCTTCCCTGGAGCTCACGAGTAGTTCAATAATTTGGTTTTATGTCACTGGTAAATAAACCAACTAGAGGATCGTCATGCTTAGACCATATTTTTGTTAAATTTCAAAGACAAAATAATAACGATTATAAAGCTGATACTTTTGACTTCAAAATAACTGATCATTCCTTAATTAGTCTTCAATTTGATTTAAATGTGTCCAGAACGTATCAAACTTTTTCAAAAAATTATCAAAAAATTAATTTTGAGACGCTCAAATCGGATTTGACTCAAAAGTCAAAAGTTTTGGGATGACGTTTTGAATACAGATGATCCGTCTTTAGCCTTTGATATTTTTCTCGCTAAGCTCCATATCCACATATCTAATAACTGCACTGTTCGTGAATCTAAGGACTTAAAATAAACTTGTCGAAAGCCCTGGATGAATGTCTCTCTGTTAAAAAAAATTAACAAGAAAAAAGAACTTCATAACAAAGTTGAAAAACACCCTAATAATATAAGATTGAGAAGTTATTATGAAAAGCTTTGCCAAAACCTTGAAATTGTAATTCCGCGCTGTAGAGACTTTTATTACAGAAATAAACTGAGTGCTAATTTTGGGAATTCTAAAAAAGAGTGGGGGATAGTGAACGATATTTTAAATAGACATAGGAACCAAGCTAATATAGCTATTGCATACAACAATTCAAATGTGTCTGAACCTGTAAAAGTTGCAAACCTATTTAATGATTTTTTTGCAAATTATTGGTCTGCAGAATATAAATAACTCTTCAAGTAATACTAATTTATTAAGTTGTAACAATACGATAAAAGATGACAGTTTTAATCCAAATAGTTTTTTCTTTAATGATTTTAACTCTCTAGAAATTCATCAAAGCATCATGTCACTAAAACATTCAAGTTCATGTTCTGAAGATATGATTTCGAGTAATATTTTGAAACAAATTTCTTTGCTCATATCCGATATTTTGTGTTACATTTTTAATTCTAGTTTGAAAAAGGGTATTTTTCCTAATGCCTGAAAAAGTGCAATCGTGATACCATTACATAAAAAAGGAGCAACTACTTGTTTAAATAACTATCGCCCTATATCAATTCTTTCAGTATTCTCAAAAGTATTTGAAAAAGGTATGAAGTTTAGAATGATGTCTTTCTTTCGGAGAAGCAACTTCTTTAGTAATTATCAATTTGGGTTTCTAAGTGGCAGATCAACGGAAGATGCACTTTTAAAACTATGTGGTGAGATTTATCAAAGCTTAAATAACTCAGAGTTACCTTCGTCACTGTTTATTGATATAACTAAGGCCTTTGATACGGTAGATCACACTCTTTTACTAAATAAATTATATAAAACCGGTTTTAGAGGTAAAGTTTATGATTGGCTAGCTTCTTATCTAAAGGACAGAAAACAAAAAGTTAGAATTCAAGACAAACTGAGCTTAGAAAAGCCTATATACATGGGCGTGCCTCAAGGACCAGTTCTGTTTTTAGTCTTTGTCAATTCTCTGTTTATTCAACCATTTAAAGGAAAAATTACAGCCTTTGCAGATGATACTGCTCTGTCCTATTCATCAAAAAATTATTTCCAGTTAGTTGTTGACGTTAACTTTGATCTTGAAATTCTGCGTAAATGGTTTTATCTCCATCGCCTTGTAATAAGTGACAAAACAAAATTCATGATTTTTAATATCCAAGGCAATGTCAGAGAAGATATAACTGTTTCTTACCATTCCCCATCGTGCTCAAAGTATTCTTTAAACAATGATTGTAATAGTAATTCATTCACATTTAATGAACACTTTTCATGCACGAATGGCATGATATTGAGCGCGTCCAAAGCTTTAAGTACCTTGGTTTGTTGTTAGATTTTCGGATGAGTTGGAATGACCACACCACACACCTAAAAGACTATTTTAATAAGGTGGTATGGCAAATGTACAATTTGAGCCATTACTGTCGTCAACCTCTTCTGAGTTTAGTTTATAACGGCCTTTTTAAGTCCAAACTACAATACGGTCTCTCTTGTTGGGGTGGTACAAATTACAATAAAATAGAACCATTACTTATAAAACAAAAGTATGCTATAAGAATTATCTGTAGATCACACCGCCTAACCCCAAGCTTTAATCTTTTCAAAAACCTGAAAATCCTACCACTTCAACATCTATATTTCTATAAAGTCTTAAAAATATTTTTTGAAAAATCTGGTTACCTGCAAACTAGGGCGAACAGTTCTCACAATTAACGAGTCAATAATAGAATCTTAGTTGTAGTTCCCACTATTAAGAAATCTATCTATTCTCACTTCTACGAAGTTACAGCACCTCGTCTTTTTAATAACCTTCCACAAGAAATTAGATTTAACACAATCAAATCGTCATATTTGAACAACATTAAGCTTTTCCTATTTTCTTTAAACTTTGATGAAGTTGGTAGTTTATTGAATATTATAACTTAAGATTACACAAAGATGTTTATTTGTTTAATTACTTTAACTGTTGTGATTTTTTTTTTTTTGGTTTTCTGTTTGTATTTTGTGCATTGCGAACTTATAATTTTTAATTTATGTACTTATTTATATTTATATTTTGTATATTACACTTTTTTAAATGATCCCCATCAATATTGCTGTGTTTATTTGTTCGCGGTAAATCCAACTCTTGTCCTTAAGACAACCGGATTTACCTATCTATTTTATTAAATATGTATTTCTTTCTTAATTTAAAATGTTATCTTTATGTAAATATTCTTTTTCATGAATGTAAGAATAACATGTTTAATAAAATAAAGTTTTAAATAATAAAAATAATAATCTTTCGCAGTGTGTCGATTTTTATTTCTTCACTCTCACTGGTCGTGAAACACAGTTAGTTTTGTATGCTTTTCTCCTGCACAGTTTGGAACAGAAAAGTACAGCTTTTCGGTGTTCATTGAGATATTTTCTGTTCTAAACTGTTCTAGTTTGGTGTTCATTGAGTCTGTCTAGAACAGTTTGGTAGAACAGAATAGATCGAGTTAGGTAAATGCCATCTGTCCAAAAGCTGGGTATTCTAACTTTTTCCAAACTGTTTTGACATTTCTCATGAAACTGGTGTCTTATCGTGCTGTACTGTGCTCACTTTTTTCTCGCTAAACAAAGCTATATAGTGCAATGACCCTTTGAAGGAAAAGCCTATCTTCCGGTTCTTGTACATGTAAGAAATTGCATAGCTCTATTCCAAATCTTCGGGTGTTGGACTCCTCTAGATCTTCGAAATAGGAAATTATGCATGTTCTTTCCTTAAAATGGAGGGTCTTCTTCCATAGTTTGGACTTGGGCCTCCGTCCATAGCTAACTATCTCCAGTTTAGCACTTCAAGTTGATTGAGGTCCTCCCACATTTGAGTGCGCCATCTGAGTCACAGTCTTCCTCTACCTCTTCGTCCCTCGGGAATGGTGTCGAAGGCTTTCCGGGCCGGAGCATTTCTGTCTATCCGCTCTATATGATCAAGCCATCTGAGCCGCTGGATCTTGATTCCTCTGGCTAGGTCCGTGTCGTTATACAACCTGTAAAGCTCGCTGTTGAATCTACTTCTCCATTCTCCATCAATACATACAGGGCCATATAGATAACCCAAAGATTTTTCCTCTTGAATTAGCTTAAGGCGCCAGACAAGCTTTACCTTAGTTGATCGAAAGAGGGTTTTACCACTTAAATGCTTTGTAAGCCCAAATAATCAACGATTAGCAAGAATTATTATTCGTCTGATCTCAGCGCTGGTGTTATTGCTCGTGTTCAAAGCGGAAACTAGGTAGGCAACCTCTCCTAATACTTCGAAGTTATATAGATTATTGTGACGTTTTGTCCGAGCCTTCGGTGTTAGGTGTCCTTCCTAGAAGACAGCATGTAGGTACTTCGTTTTGTTCTCATTTACTGCTAAACCCATTTTTGTTGCTTCTGTCTCAATCCTCACAAAAGTACCATTGTGTCAATCATTGTACGCGAGAAGTAGGAAGATAGTGCCACTAGTGTTGTTGTTTGAGTTTTACACTATCTTCTCAAGCACGATGTTAAAGAAATCACATGTCAGTTTTCGACTTGTCTTAATCCTTTTTTGACATCCAATAATTCCGCTCCTGGATGGAGCAGCCCGCTTGAGGTTACCATCATCATTTTGCACAATAGAAAAAGCTTGTCTTTCACACTGCAAGGGGGTGGGTGCGGATTTGGAGTTCATAGGTTTTTTTCAAGAATCTGCCGAAAAGTGAAAATTTGATCGATACTTGACTTTCCTGTTCTGAAGCCACATTGATAAGGACCAATTAGATTGTTTCCGAAAGGCTTCAGACGTTCACAGCTAGACCATCTGCTCCAGCGGCGTTGTTGGATTTCAGCCGTGATATTTCCGATTTCAGTTTGTCTTGGTTGGGTTCACGGAATTGTTGGCTATCGGCGCGTCCAATTGAATTGCAGCAGTTTCACTACTCTCTATTCTTTAAGCCTTATTTCCAGTTCTTCCCTTAGAAAATTAAAGTTAACCCAAGAGTCTTAAAATACACAGCACTACAACGTCTTTTCCCTTTCTTTGTATGCCACAAACCACAATGTCTTGTCCTTCTTACTGATTTTTCAAAACAAATGATTGCGTGTATTTCAGTATATATGAATCATGCGACACTCACTTTATCGTCTCTCAAGAGATTTCTTTCACAACAAACGAGCACTCATATTATATTCGCTTTAATCAAAAAATCTATTCAAGTCCATTCCCCCTGGGATCTATTGTTCAACATTAAAGAAAAGATACATATCCGCCGACTTTCCTTCCTTCCTTTTGGCAGGATTAATTGTGTACAATGTTCTCTCGTTTTTCTCTCTTCGTTTTGTTGCTCGAAGCATAGCAGGTGAATCCACTGAGAATAAAGGTAGCATGAATTGCGTGTGACCACCCACTTAATAATTGTGTAAAGGAACTTTGACTTAAGCCTCAACCGACCCACAACCAACCTGGCTGATGTAAAATGTATGGGTGGGGGCGCCAGGTGAGGCGTTCATGCGTTTTGTTTCATATAATTAAATCGGAAAACTTTTGAATAATGATCGAGCATATTATTATCTCTGAAAACCCACCTCAAACGAACCATTAGCTAGTAATTTAATCCTTATAGTGATTTTAGATATAAATTGAAACACACACGACATACAACACGTTAAAGAAGGTGTTCAGATAAGTTTAACAAGGGCATCAAGCTGTATTGATGGGCTTCGTTCTCAGATAAAAGGACTGCTTTATGGGTTAATCCTATTCGAGCATGCTTTTCAAAATGCGTAGACTTTTAAAATTAATTTATTAACAAAAGGTTTCATAAAAGAAGCATGGCTTCATAATAAAAACGCTCATTTTGAAACACAGGAATAATTGGTGAGGGAACCGAGGTCCATACAAATACAAAATATGTTTTACCATAGGTACAATTTGAAATTGTTGACCAATAAACGGTTTGGCACATAATAATGTTGGATAAGGTAGGATAGCCGAACAGAATTTTCAAATGGTAGTAACTCGAAAACAAAATCAAGTCAATGAATTTTCAAAATATCTCAACTAAATTCTCTGTCTTGAACGGGGATAACGTACTTATACAGGGTGATTCACGAGCGTTGTGCCAAAAAGCTAGAGCGTGTAGGTTGAGTTGAGACAAGCAAAAAAATCGTATGGGAGGGGGGGTCTATTCTCCCCCGTTTAGCCGGGAGGGGCAATTTTCTGAAAAATTGACTTATTTTGTTAAAAAAATATATTAAAAATCAACGGCTTCGTTTACAACACCGTGCTATACCTTTCTGGAAAGCCAAGAACTTCTTCTTTCACTTCGTTTTTAAATTAAATTGTTTTAACGAACAGTTAAAAAAAAAAAAATTCAAACTCAATATTTTCAAAAAAAAAAAAAAAAAAAAAATCATCATAGCCACAGTTGTATAATGCCAATTAATTAATAAAAACAGTTGTTTGTGGCAAAGCAAAATAAAATTTCATTGAGGGTTGCGTCTCGGCTAAAAACATAGCTTAAACTTCAACCTTTTTAACCCACATCGTTTTATTATCACGGGGTAACCCATATGGGTTAATGAGGATAATAAAACGCGTCATTTAAATCGTCTGCGTGGGTCGTCATCAAGCTCAAATTTACGAACGGTGAGAGTGTATGCGTGATTTTTGCAAATATGCACTTACTGTTTGTCAATTCACCAAAGGGAAATAATTTGGCAGAAGCTCGCATTTATTCATGTTAGTACACGAAAAAAAAAATGCAGTATCTAGGGCATTAAACGCAAGTCACTCTCCGATCTCCTTCTTTCTCTATCTCTAGTCGAGAGATTAGTTTTGCAAACCTGTCAAACCCACGTGATAGGTTTGCTGTACACGTTGTACAGCAAATCAGAGAACTTGCAAGGCTCGATCTGTAGGGATCTAACAGAATGGAAGCTTCTAGTGGTCAATTCTCACGTATCTCACGTATTGTTTCATAGTTCGAAATTTCTTCTTCCAATGTAATAAAACGTAGACGACTTTGGCATCTCTCATAATGATTATTTGACATTGACTTCACAGTACTTCTCATTTAAATGTGACGAACTACAGACACATATCAGCACTGGCGACTGAGACTATCGGCTGGGACAGAACAAGACAATGGTACTCTAGAGAGGATAGAGAGAAACAAAGAAGGGAAGAACACATAACATAAACCTACGTGACACAGAGTAATAGACACAGATTTTGATTTACTCATATCATCGGACAGGTGGCCTTAGATAAGCTGGCGATTTTTGTAGAAAAAGAATGCAGCGTTTGGCTTGGCAGTTGGCAGTCAATTACGCAGTCCTCTGAGCCATGGCCACCTGCCGCAAATTTCTTTAAAATCAGTTACCACTTTACTTATCTAAGTTTTTACAAGCAATTATAAGAACAAACAATAAGGTTCAGATACAGATAATAAATTTATACAGATGTCTCATCCCTGCAGAAAAAATGAAATATTTTTTGCTCTTAACAGACGAAGCCTTAACAGACAAGTAGCTTTCGGAAGCTTTTTTCTTTGCCTAAGTATTCATTTATAGGCAATGAGGTGAGCGAAAATAGATTTTGAAGGCATTTAGTGAATGTGTTAAAGCTTTTGGAAAAAGCTTTTTTTTGGTAGCTTTCAGTTTTATATATCATTTCTCGTCATAAGAGTGAGACATCTGTATAAATTTATTATCAGCGATTAAAGACAATTCCGCAATTACTTTTATTATAATTTCTCAACTCCTGTTTGTTAGTTCTAGCTTTTCTTTAAATGCATTTTCAATACATAAACGACTTTGTTTTTCAGAAGATCGATCCAAATGGAGGACGATTCCTGAACATTGAAGAGTCTTTTCGACATTAATGCCAAACCACAAAATTCTATATCTATTTTATCCTGTTTAACTGTTTCACATTTATTGCTTCTGCCTCACCACTTTCACTTAACAAGTTGTTTTTGTGGTATGTATCTACCTACATCGAATCCTCCCACACACTTCCATAATATTGACAACAGTTTGCACTACAAACTACAAGACTCATTTGTTCAAGTTAAAAACTGTTAAACCCAACATCCTGTAAAACCCTTTAGAATTGACCACAAACGATGAAAATTACCGCACCAAATCCCAAATAAGACATGTTAGATGGAATTATTCTTCCGGTTCGAGGTAGTAGCATTACCCAGAGGACAACACATGGACTCGGCACATTATCCTGAAAGAACAAAAGAGTCTCTGCCGAACTGCAACACATAACGTAATTGAGAATCACTGATGGTTGTTACATTGCGGACAAATCATTGTCTCCATACACCCATGCATCCGCCTCCACTCGCCTAGACATGAATAAGGCCACCGAAGTCTATTTAAAACGAACTTCCTTCCGTTCCGAATGATGAACTTTGCAACACTACCAAGCTCCCTTGCACACACAAGGACCACCGTACGACGACAATGATGAGGACAACGACGAGCGACGATTACTTTGATATCCTGGTCCAGAGCCTGACGTTTGGGTTCTTAAATAATTTTCAATTTGAATAATGTATGCATCAATGTCAAAATGACAGATGATAGCCCCCGAGAAGATGCACCAAGTAACATTCTGCTGCACAGCACTGCTCGCACATGAATAATCCTTCCTCTCTTATTTCAAAACCATCTCCTCTGTTCCCGCGCACGTATCCAACACCGAAAGGCCTGAGGGAGCCTTATGAGTGAAATGCGGGCTCGGAAGTCAATTTCGTATTAAAAATAATTCCACATATTCCGAACGGGTTGAACCAAACAACGCAGGTTTTTGAGTGTCTTCTACGGCTGATGCCCTCATGAAAATGCTGATGCGATAGTTTTGATGGAAATGAAAATTTCCAGAGAATAGCACTTAAAGGATGTGGGAATTAGCTGGCGAGCGAGATGCAGCAACAGCAAAGCAGCACTTAAACTCCATCGGATATTAACAAAGGAGAAGCAGAGCATAAAGTTATGCGCTTTTAGATTATGTGGTGGTGGGTTGCATATTAGTGCGATGTACTCATATGTCATATCCGGTTCAGGTGCATCCAACGGATGTATGCATATCAAAGTCTTATTATAGTCAATTTGCTTGCTGCACTGCCAGTCAGTGAGCGTAAATTTTATGAACGGAAGCGAGAGTTTCTTGCGGTTTGTTAAGCCGTAAAATTACCAAATCGTTGGAATTGCTGGAAAACTATGTCGAAGCATTGTTGTCGTACATTTTAACAAAACAAACAAAAAAACAAAAAACAAGCGATCCAAACAATTTACAAAAACGAAGAACGTTGACTTTTATTGATTTGATTTTCCTCGCTAAGCGAATGTTCTTACCACTGTATTTCTATTTAGCTAGTACCCGCGACCTGGCAATCGATTGTAGTGCCATCTTGAGTTCTAGCAGGCGCTACCTATCGTGAAACTTGGGAAATAAGCTTAATCCTATGCTCAAACCAACGAATACACAAACCTCTTCGTACAACAGTAGAATGTTTGACATTTTTTTGTAAACAAAAGTTCGTTTCAAATTTCTAATGTAGTGTAATGTGTATACACTTTATTTATCTATCGCTCTGTATCTCTTTTTATATTTAATGTACATACTACTCTTACTCGCTTTACTTACTCTGTATCTCTATTACTCTAATATCGTTTTATAGTGAAATAAGTATGTAGCAATAAGTTTAATTGTAGTAGTAAACACTTGTGAAGGACAGTTAAAATGAGGGGCAACACATAGTGATTAAGAGAAAACTTTTTTTTAGCATTCAGATTCAGCTCTTAAAAAAATCCCAATATTTTTAGCATTTAGTGGTTAAGGGGAAAACTTCTCGAACATTCAAGCTTCTCCAAGAACCAATATAGTAGTTTATAGAACCAGTCATTTGTGTTATATAAATAGCCCGTTTGGCGGCGAAGCAGTTAGTTGATTGTCAAATGCGATAAAGTAAGATACTGTGTTCGAAAAGTAATAATTGAAAGTGTTGAATAAATAGGTTTGTGAGTGATTTGAACAAAGTGAATTTGTGTTTTATTTAAAAAGTGAATAAGTTTTAATAGTCGGACCAAGCCGAATATTACAGTAGTATTGAATCATGCAGGAGTGGTATTTTTGTTTAAGCATTGTATGAGCCCCTGATGGCACTGGAAGTGAAGAGATCTACGTTTTGTACAGAGTAAATTCGTTCTTTTATTGATCCATGGTTCTAAGTTGACCCTCGTTTTGACAACAGGCCCTTATAAACGAAGAGAGAGAATAGTTCAAGCACTCATATATTCAATTTTTACAAAAGTACAAACGATTTTTTCAGTCAAGGTGTCTTCTGTCCAAAAAAAAGACAACACGGTCAATTTGTTAATTTCAGTGGGCGCGTGATTAAAAAAGACGCAAGTGGGCGCGTGGTCTACAACTGTAGCCTATTTTACTAACTTACTATTGTGGCTCCCAATAAATGAAGGATCAAAGAGCTGTTTTCGCCATTGTTTGATCTTCGTATTATATGTAGTATAGCTTCCAGTTGCATCGGCACATTTGTTTCACAAAAGAGATCTTGGATATGAAAAGTGAGCGTGTTTTTTAAGGCTGATTCGCAACCTACTGTGCTCCCTGTTCTCTCTATTTTGAATTCCGTAGTAATGATCCTATAAGCTGTTGACGTTTTTTGCATATTGGTGTATCTGTACAGTATAGTTCTTACAAACACACCGTCCGACCATCTGGACTCTGGAGATCGAAGGTGGATATGTCGGTGTACTTTTGATCACCGTGTTAGAAGCTGCAGCAAAGTCGATGAGTCGTGTTACAATATCAAAGTGGTGCTTTCTCTGAAGATGGTTTCCCTTAATGTTTTCGCATTAAAATCTACAGGATGCCGAATAGGCTCCGAAGACTTCCTGCAGGTCGTGAAATTTGCTGGGATACAGCCAGGTAAAGTTACAAATCACTGACTTCTCAGAAGCAAAAAGAGAACCAACCATAAGAAGTTCTCGATGAAGGAGATCGTAGATTTGCTGCAACAGCAACATGGTTCGACAACAGCACCAGAAGGTGAAAAACTCCATTCGAGGTCGTAGGCCAAGAAGCGAATTCTCAGAGAAATAGCAAAGAACTTCCATTGTGACGGGCCTGAAGTCAGAGTATGCAGGAGAATTAAAGGCAGTCAACCCGTCGTTGCTCACAAGGCCTTGCCCTTTAGCAAGCCATTAGTCATGGAAAATTTCACTCTTTTCATGCGCTTAGGTCCAATAAAGACAAATTATCTGCCTGTCTCCAATTTCACACGCCAAGTTGGTTGAGATCCTCTATCACCTGTGTGCTCCACCTGAGTCACATTCTTTGGCTTCTACGAGTCCCTGGATTCAAAGACTCTACGGGCCGGAGCATTATTTTCCATTCGATCTACATGACCCAACCCTCTAAGTCGTTGGACCTTAACTTTTCTGGCTAGGTCAGTCGTCAGTGTCCCTGAACAGCTCTTAAGTTCTCGATTGAATCATTGTCTCCAATCACAATTTATGCAGACTGGACCAAAAATCACTCGAAGAATTTTACTCTCAAAGCAGCCCAAAGCGTTTTCATCCAATGTTGTCAAGGTCCATGGCACTATACATTTGGGCCGGGATGATTGAGGTTTTGTACAGGACTTTACTACTCAATTGACTTCTATCCAAAATAGCAGCGATTAGCAAGAGTGATTTTTCGTTTGATTTCATCGCTGGTGTCGTTGTTTGAGCTTATAACGGATTCTAGACAAAGTCCATAACTACCTCGAAGTTAAATCTGTCTTAACTGACGTTGGCTCCAAGGTGTCGATGTAGGATGTCCTTTCT
Source organism: Sphaerophoria taeniata (assembly GCA_943590905.1). Lineage (NCBI taxonomy): Eukaryota > Metazoa > Arthropoda > Insecta > Diptera > Syrphidae > Sphaerophoria > Sphaerophoria taeniata. Next base: position 221,236,730 of record OX016540.1, on the reverse strand, counting down.
AGTAGACAGCATTAACTTGGTTTTGCACTCGTTCACCACTAGACCCATATCCTTGGCTTCCGTCTAAAGGCTCACGAACGCCCACTGACAACACACAGTGTTCTTCCAAGTATGTCAACGTCGTGTGCGTATCCTAGTAGCTGGATGGACTTCTGAAAGGTTGTGCCTCTGGTGTTGGCGTTGTAATTTTACACAATCTTTTTTAGAATGATTTTTAAGAAATCGCGTAACAGCGTATCGCCTTGTCTCAAACCTTTTTTGACATCAAATGCATCCGTGAGGTTTTTCCGAGCATGATAGAACATCGTGACCACCATTGTCATCTAAGACAGACGGACGAATTTTTCTGAGATGCCAAAACAAGACATTGCTCTCTCTATAGACGCGCTGTCGTATGCGGCCTTGTAATCGATGAAAACCTAGTAGGCATAGATTTGAAGATCCTGTTGCTTCTCCAAGATATGCCGTACAGTGAATAATTGATCGATGATGGACTTGATAACATGATAACTTGATGGACAATGATAAGGACCAATCAGGTTGTTGACGAAAGGCTTCAAACGTTCACATAACATGGCAGAGAGGATCTTGTAGGCAATTTTTAAGAGACTTATACCTCTGTAGTTGTTGCAATTCCCCCAGAACTTTTGTGGATCGGGCATTCGATGCTGATCCATTTGCTTCAATTAAATTCAATGGTTCAGCATAACTGGCGGAATTTTTCTTGTAATTGCCGTTATACAGCTTGGTAAAGTGGTCTTTCCATATCCACAGCACTGACTGTAGTTCTATTACGATTTTTTCTATAAAGACAACCTTTAGTGAGCAGTGTTAAGTTGGTTTAAATTAAGATGAAAACTCTTTTTGGCCCATCCTGGTCAAAAAAAATCACATGATATGTCTTTTTTTATAGTGCCCGTGGCGTAGGAATTATGTGCGTTGGCTGTTACGCAAAACGTTGTGGGTTCAAATCCTGCTCGTGCCCATAAAGTTTTTATTTCATCTTTCACGAGCACTGCTTCTTGCGAAGAACTGACAACACTTCCAAGAGTATCAATCTGTCATGAAAAAAGTTCTTCTCAAATTTGCCGTTCGTAATCGGCGTTAAGTTGTTGTAGGTCCCCTCAATTCTTCGCACGCACTCAGAGAATTTTTGAACAGTGTTGGTCACTTAGGCCTTATTGGCTCTTCAAGAGCTGTCGCGTCACTCTATTCCTATTTATTTTTTTGCCCTCTCTTTGATACGCTCAGAGGGAGTAGATCAAAGATCAAACAAGATTCTGATTTTGACTAGACTATCAAACTGAGTCTAGTCAAAATCAGAATCTTGTTCACAGTCAAACCCGTAAAATGAACGGTTGATCAGTTGCTCCTGCTTGTGCACTTTCCAGAGGAGGCGAATACACAAAATAATCGGTCGGCAACAATATGGTATCGGAGAGAAGCCCTGGTCGGTTGAAAATTATTTTGAAGAAATATATTCCCAATGCAAAAATAAATGGACAGCTCTCAAATTATCGCCTTCCCTCAAAAATATGCGGTATGCGAATGTAAACCTCTGAAGTGTTTTTTGCACGTGTCGTGTCGGACCAGAAACTGATTTTCGTTTGCGGAAACACTTAATCTATACATTTCTCGTTAGATGCTGAGTGTGAATTGTATCACACCCAAATGAGTATCCGTGTTGTTGACAGGCCAAAATATTCAGTTTTAACAACGAATACTTGTTGTTGAACTTATTTCTATTTTCTACACCAACCCCAATCAAAATTAGCTCAGTGGGTTCCAGCACGAACTAAAAGTACCTATGCCACCATCAACATTTTCTCTAAACACAAAAATCTCTCGCAACATTTGCAACAATGTTAGTATGTATCTACAACAAACACAACCTTCCATTTGTCGAATTCGTAGAGCGCTCCACGGAGTGCAGCCGTCCAACCAAACAGATATTTTCATTAGTCCATGATTAGCGAGCAAGTTAAGAAGCGGAATTGGTTCGTTCGTCCGTCGATGTTCAGTTTCCTCTAGTTTTACTCTTTTTTTTGTTGCTGCTGTTTCATAAATTAAATTTTCTTGTTGTTGCTCCCGCGAGCGTAATCAAGTGAATGGTTTCAAAAAAAAAAGCTAAAAAATAAACGAATTGTGGTGAATAGCACAATTATGTTCGCCGTTGTCGTCTTAAGCTCCGCATAATTTTGCGACGCCGCTATCGCCGCGCGGGATTAAAACTGTATTTAAACAACTTAATTAGTTAATAGATTCTCTATTTTGCTGCCACATTTTTTTGGATTACTATCAATCAACCAACAAACAACCCAAATCAACATAACCTGAAAATTTTCGTTTCATCAGCAAAAAGAAGAAAAAAAATGTAATAGAATTAAATAATTGTAAATTTAAGTGTACAGCATTTAAATGCAACTTTTTTTTCTGTTAAGCAAAGATTAATTATAACAAAAAAAGTTGTATACTTAACTAGATTGGAATTTCAAGTGAAAATTATTGTGTCACACCAATACTCCAATGATGGGTGTTTTACTTTGTTTGTATGCACAAAAAAGTGTTTCAAGTGATCGAAAGCGTGTGTGTGTGTGAGAGAGTGTGTAAATTGAGTAGAAAATTAAAATTTCATACGTTTGGTGAAACACAAAAAATTTATAATAAACAAAAAGAATTTCGCTTGAAAAATTTTAACTGAAAAAGCAAAAATAAGACCCAATGGAAAAATGGATTACTTTTGTTGATGATCACGATCAGTTCTTGCAACATTCATTTGGTTTAGGGAACATTGTTGAAGATTGATCAGTTATTTAAGAAGAACCAAATTTTGAATTTAAGTCTGACAAAGCTAACATAACATTAAGTGGTCTTTATATTGTTCAAAAACTGGATAGACATGGATGGTGTTGCTTGAAACAAAACTACTAACAACATAGATACAAGATACATCTGCGCATATCTCTATGTATACAACAAAAATATCTCTGACAAACCAGAAAAAAATTATAGAATAGATACTGATACTTTGCTAGAGATTCAACAGAGAGACGTGAGTAAGAGGCAGCGGACGGTAGATACAGAGGGCAATGAAAGGAGTAGAAGTAGATAAAAATATATGTAGGTATACACATTCATCGTTGTTGCCCGATCGTTTGTAGCGCTGAACTCAGAGGCCCATAGCTGAGTCGTCGATACGACCGATCGTTTTCTTTGAATGTTTTGTTGTTGTCGAAAGGAATTTTCTTGCGCGGCATAATATACATGCAAACATACATTCTCTGGTCGTCGTTGTTGTTGTTGATACTCATTTTGTCGACAAACGGCATACGTACATTTGGAATGTGAACAAACACATCAGTATACAAATAAATAAATTGTTTGTATGTATGTAAGTACACATGGAACCGAACCGAACAGAGGAATTAAAAAAAGATGAAGTGTAAAAAATCTGTGTGTGCCTGTGCACATGGACTATTATAGGAGAGGAATATTTGTGTGTATGTGCAATGTGGTCGATCCACCCGACTGATCACGCATTTGTGAAGTTGAGTTTAGGCAAGAGACGATGCACGAGGAGGATATTATTCGACGGATATGGTGTGGTTCTGACAGATTTCATGTGAAGGGAATTATTTTGTTAGATTTCACGAATTTCCTAGTTGTTGTTAAAAAGGCAAGAAATAGTTGAAAACTTCGATTGGGTTTTGACATTTCTTTAGGTTCTTGAAGTTTCTCCAAATATTCCTGAACATGAATGCGTTTCGAGTCTGACTAAGGGAACTGCAAAGTACAAGTCGATCTGTAAACGGTTATCCATCACGAACTTCTGTCGTTTTTGTTAAGTGGCTATACACTTTCATCTTCACTTTTTGTTTAGAGATCATTTTGAAAATTGTCCCTACCTGCTTATGTCAAAAACAAATGTCAAATGTCATTCACTTTTGTCGCTTTCCATTGGACGTCCAGAAGAATTCGGAAGATTCCAGAAGACTTCTGAAACCGTTCCATTGGACTAACTTTGACAGACCGAAGCTTCTGAGAAGAGCAGAACTCTTCTGTTTTGAAAACAGAATCGTCCAAAGAACACATACATCATGAACCGTTCCATTGGAGGTAGAAAAAGAAACGTCAAAAAAAAGCAATGGAAAACGACATTAAAGTTCATTTTGAAAATTGTACCTGCTTATGTCAAATGTCATTCACTTTGTCATTAGAGTTTGAAAACTTCAAACTTCCATTCAGGAGAATTTGAAGTTTGGTTAAGTAACAAAGAGTAGTTACCCGTGGCTTAGTGGTCAGGTGCGTTGGCTCCTAAGCAGAACGTCGTGGGTTCGTGTCCTACTCGTGCCTATTAAGTTTTTATTTCATCTTTCACGGGTGCGAAGAACTGACAAAACTTCCAAGAGTATCAATCTATCATGAAAAAGTGCTTCTCAACTTTACCGTTCGGAATCGGCGTTAAATTGTAGGTCCCCTCAATTCTTCACACGCACCCAGACACTTGTTGCCAATTTGTTGCGAGATAAATCTGATAAGTCCGATTTAGGAGAGGAAGGAAACTAGGAATGGGATACTAGGGTCGGAAAAGGAAAGAATGCTAAGTTCCGCGGACGCGGCCTGCTTGCTCTTCAAGAGCTGTCGCTCCTAACTATTTTTTTAGTTACGGAGAAAAACTCCGTTATACCTTTTTATATCTGATGGAGCATGACATTTGTCATTTTATTGTGTGAGTGCTTCTTTCTTACTGCGTTCAGATTTCAATTGCGGATAGTGTTCTTTTAAAAATCAGAACTGTCATTTTTGCCCAATCGAACGATTTCGTAACTGTCAAAAACGACTCCGGATTACCAAATTATGCATCTGATTTTCAAGCAATAACAATTCGATAATGAAATTGACGAAAAATCTTATTGTTCGTAATGCAAGAAATTATTTTGATTCCTAAGAATGTTGGGTAAAAGAGTATAAAGCTGCTATCACTCGAATTCAGGCATATCCCGTCAAAAAAACTGACTAAGAAATAAGATTGTCATTTCGCATTCAAATTGTTTGACCGCCCTCAAACCAACCCAACAAAATTCCAACTTAAATTATAATATTTCTTTTTTTTTTTTGCCTGTCTTCACGTTTTATTTTATTTTTAATTTTTTATTTGCGTTTGAATTCGTTTCCATTGCCATCGTTGACGTTCATTGTATTCCGATTACGAATAAGATCAGTCAGTTGTCCATGTTGTTTTTTTTTCACTCTCTCTCTCGCTCTTTCCCAAGTAATTTGTCTGCTCGCGCCGCTGATCAGCTCTCTTTGTCTAAATCTTGTGTATACAAAATTGCCATGTTGTTGTTTTTGTAGATCGGAATGTGCTCAGTGCTGCCTGCTGCGTATACGGGAACGGGATATTTGTCATTCATTTCGTTTAAACTCAAATGAGTGAATGAGATGCGCGAGGCAGAGAGCCAACATAACAACAACCCCGTGAAGGCTGATCAATTTTCTTTCGAGTTTAAGTTTTTTGTTTGTTTGTTTGTTTGTACCTAGTCATATTGATTGAAGAAAACAGAAAACAACAACAGTAACAAGACTTCATTCCAATCAAATTGTACCTAGGTTAGGTACATTTGTGCTGTTTTTTTTTTTATTTCTACAATCTACATTCTTGCAACAACTTCTCTCCTGAAACAACAACAAAGCTTAGATGAGAGAAGGAGTTGAAACATGTTGATTATTTGTTTTCCTCTAAGGAATTTCCCAACATGGAATCATAAATAACCTATCCCCTTTTCTTGTTCTGTCTCTTTTCCTCTCGCTCTCGACAAATGCAATGCAGTGTTTGTGTTTTATGTTTGACGTTTGATTGAAGCAAATTAAATTGGTGTACAGTGATACGCGCAGATGTCCTTTGGAAACTCACTTTAGCGACACAAAAAAAAATGAAAATATTAATTAATTTTTTTTTTCTGTTTTTAGATACATTAATGTACGGTAAAAACAAATTCCAATAATTAAAAAAAAACATGCAATCGTGAATGCAACTTATCTAACTGACCCGCAAAATAATATGAAACTCATGGATACAAATTGCTCAGTTCCATCGAGGAGTAAAGTGCGCGTGTACGCCTCTATCGTCGTCGTCTTTTCAATCGTGTGAATTTGTTCAAAAGAAAAAATAGTCGAAATCTATAATTTCTCCAAAATACAAGCAAAAAAAAAATAAAATAAAAAAACAGTGACCGACAACGGAAAAAGAAAACTTCGTTGGATATTCTTAATTCGTTTTTGCTGGTCGAATTCCGATTGAAATTATGCCAAAAATACACAATCATGGTGAATTTCCACTGCCAGATGGTTGGGATGTTGCTAAGGATTATGATGGAAAAATTTATTATATTGATCACAATACGAAGAAGACAACATGGCTGGATCCACGCGATCGGTGAGTAAAAACTTTATTTTGTTTTAAATGAATACCTAGATGGTCTTACCATACTCGACCTGATCTCACCTCATTAATTCCCACAATTCAACATACTGCTGCATTCCAAAGTCCGTTAGCTAGCTAATAAAAATAATTTATTTTCCTCTCCTCCCAACGAGACATGAATAATTGATAACTGAATTTATGATAAACAAAAAGACACAAAAAAAAATCAAAAATGATAATTTGTGCCCTCACTCGTTTGTTAGTTCGAACAAAAACCAAAAACAAGAAAACCAACAAAAATATGTGCACTGTATTCTTTTTTTTTGTGTTTATTGTTATCAACATGTTTGTGGAAAGAAATCAGTGAAATGTTTATAAATTGAAATGGGAGAGATCGAAACGGGTAACCATTGGCTTAACTATGACTCGGAGTGAGATAGAAGAAAACAATTTACGACATAACCTATGGGGGCTACGAACCGCATTCCAGCGGAGCATTGCCAGATGAGCATTATTTTGAGTGTTTTTTTTTTGTGTGTATTAAATTTACCCCGAATCAAATTATTATTATTGTTGTTGTTGTGCATGCGAGAGGGGTTACCTTGAAAGTTAATTGAAGTCTGTGTTTTGGATTGTGTGTGCGCTTGTGTGTATATGGCTGGTAGTGAATTGGCTTGTTGAAAAAGAGCCAGCATTCCGCATCTGTCGTGTTTTTGTACATTTTTTTTTTCAGAGGAATTTGAAGGGATTGATTGAGTTTATTATTTTTTTTTTTTTGTATTTTGTGTTCGCTTCATTTATTTTGGTTGTTTGATTGCAAGCAACGAGTGGATGATTTTTGTATGTTTTCCGTTCGTTGGTTGCATTTTTCATATTGCTCGGAATGTTATTGTTGAATATGAACTTTAAACTCTGGGGTTTTTATGAGTTTTCAGAATAAAAAGTCAGTTTTTTGGGGTTTCTTGATCTCGTATTTGTGCAAAGGGGTTTTGACAGTTCTTTTATTGGAGTCACTAATTCTACCAAATGTCATTGTTGAGACAAATTCTGTCTTACAGTATTGTGAAAATCACAAAAGCTATTGTGATGTGCATATATCAGGGCAGGTCACAACTTAAATATTTTATTTTTGGCTTGACGTTTTTTGAACAAAATTTGCAATTGGGGTTTTGCATAAGTGAATCTAGGCAAAAATATTGTTAAGTGTGTGTTCATCGGACCGCGTGAGTGACAGGATTAGGAAACAATTTACGTGAACACCTGGCTCACGGTGGATTGAATCCACACTGTCTTTTTTATACATGTAGATATTAATATTTTTTTTGTAATTAGTTTTGAGTGCCTTGTTTTACACAAAACCTGCTCAAGTTCAATCTTGACGCCTAATGCCCCAAATAGCCAAAAAATTAATCTTCCGCCTAATCTTATTTTGTTTTTATTGTACTCTTTTTGAATGTGTGAAATTATCACACATTCATTCACATTTTTACCAAAAGGATTTTTTTCCAGCTTCGTTGAGGTTTTGGCTCAAAAGGAACACTGGTGTCCATTGTCATGCAGTTTCTAGCCAGTTGCAGTCACGGTGGACCAAGCTGGAAGACTGCAGAACACTCATTAATGCCTTTTCTATCATATTGATTTCAAGTACAGTCCCATCAATCACCGTGTTTCAGAAAAAATGATTATGATACCTGTACAAGTGTACAATGAAAACGTATGTCCAATCGCCCAGACCGAAGTCTGGTTTCCACTCTGCACCATACTTGGAGGTTGAACATTTCCGTACGTGAGCAGCAAGGAATATTTACTCGAGTTGCAAGCAACCCTTTCTAAATTCCTCACCCACTCTTCGCAGAGCCCCGCGTGAGTGACAGTCAGAATTCACCCTGCTATGGTGAATTTCGTTGTGAGTTTCCCTGCGAGAGCCACAGATCAGAGACAAGAAGACAGAAAATTAAGCTGTCAAAATTGATTTTGCCTACAAACTGAAAAAAAAAACAAGGTATGATGTAATGTCGTTTTCCATTGGTTTTTTTTTTGACGTTTCTTCTTCTACCTCCAACGGAACGGATTATGCTGTATGTGCCATTCTTAGGACGATTCTGGTTTAAAAACGCAAGAATTCTGCTCTTTTCAAATTCAGTCCACAATGGAATGGTTTCAGAAGACCTCTGGACCGTTCCAAATGCTACCGGAAGTCCAATGGAAAACGACAAGTTTCCTGGCTTCTTCTTTTGGGGAGGGTATTCAACCACAAAAGAAGAAGTCAGGAAACTTATGTATTCAAGGATTCTAATATGGTTTTCTAGTCAAAACTTGTGATTTATGACTCACCACAGCAGCAGAATCGGGCTGTTAATGAATGTATGATGTCAAAGAGAAATAAAATTTTAAAGTCCCAGAGCTCAGGTTTGTTACATGCAACAGATCTCAGATTCAACATAAGAAACACTTGAAAAAAGTAAGGTATTAAAATGTAATATTAAAACATAACCTGAACCGTGAACGCTGGACTGACAGAACAAATCTCACCTCGCTATGGTGAATTTCGTTGGAGATTTCTTGTCCAGAATTTCAATATTGAATCACAACTCTCTTCACAAGTATTCAAAGTGACTTGTGACAAGAACAAAATCAGGGTGGGGGTGGAGTAAAGGGAGCAAGACGAATTTGAGGAAAACCAATTTCTTAGCAATCTAAAACGAGAGTAGAAAAAGAAATCATAGGTTTGAAACTGAACTTACTGTGAGTTTCTTCATTTGTCACATTGCTTCCAAAAGAAGTCGGAACTAAGCGAAGTCACTTCTAAGCAACTTCCCAATTATCGGAAAACTGAGTCAATCATATTGAGAATTTCGAATAGTAATTATAGCCGTTTATAGAAACTGTTTAATATTTTGCGCAACCTGGTAATGCCATGCCTGTCTACATGGTCAATTACAAGTGGAAACATTCACAATACCACACTAATAAAATACCAACAAAAACAAAATCTCAAGCTAAGGCTGTAACGAACTCAAAGTAGCAAAGCAGCAGCAGCAGCAGCACGACTAACGAGAGCTCACTCGCGCTTGCTGCTTCTGCCTCACACCGACACCCTATAGTCCACCACCGACCGACCATCAACCGAGTACAGAGAGTGTTTATTATCTCTATACTTGGACTGTTAATCATCGCATCGGAATTTAAACATTCGCTTAAGTATACACAACCGTAAACGCGCTCATTAGATATCTCTATCTAGCCCGTCCATCCGCACACCCGTAATCGTTCAAAAATTTTGCCAAGTTCCAACCAAACAGCCAGCAAGCGGCAGCAATCACTATACACCAGCAGCAGCGCAGCAGCTCGCCATGTCAGACATCTATCCTTTCACGGTTCGTCACTCCGCTGCTGTTTTTTCTTTTTCTCGCCCCCTTCGCTCCGCTCTGCTACTCAATATCCAAGAGCCATAAGACTTTATCTCACCCTGTGCGCTATGTTGTATTTCACTTGAAAAATACACCATTCTGCTGTTGTACTGGAGGCATTTTTATTAATACTAAGAAATCCAATTGCTATGGCGAACGGAGAAGCCATGCGTTGAAACGTTGAAATAAACAATAAAATTTGCTCAGTGCTCAGTTTATGTTGGTGTACTATTATAACAACTACAAGCGTTCGTTGTTGGAACGTTCGCTTGGAATACGGTAGCAATATGGATGCCTTTTTATTTCGTTTTTCGTATGCGATGTTATTATTTTTAAAGCTTTTCAATGTATTGTCTGTGAGTGTTAAATAATCATTTATTATTGGGTGTGTAAGGAATTTGCAGTTCGTTATTGCCGCATTCCATCTCACTTGGCTCGAGATCTGTCGCGGACTGCAGCTCTGTCCACTGGTTGAGGCATTCATCAAAATTTTTTGTATTTTGTATACATAATGCCCATGTATTGTTATTTGCAACTTTTGTATTTTAGTTCGGAGAAATATCTGTTGCGTAAAAACAATTACAATAAAATTGTTACTTTTGTCATGACAATTGCTCTGAGTTTTTTTTTATTTTTTATGACATTGCTCACTGTCATAGTGACATTATGTTGACAACTATGACGTTTAACCGATCGAACCTCATGTACCCCGTTCACATACATAGGGCACACATCGAATTTTATTTTTTGACATCTGCTGCACTCATTCTCTTTCCTGAAAGCAATGATATGACATTTGTCTATTGACAAGACTTAACACTTCTGGAAGGAATTTGATGAACTTCCTTCCGAAGTTTGTGTGCGTACTGTGGAAACAGGGACATAAATACGAATGACAGCGAATTCCTTCTGTCAAATGTTTCATTACAAAAGCCTTTGTATATGGAAAGACAAGTACTATCAAGATTGGTTCTCTCATTGAAATAATAATATATGGATTGCTAGTCACTTGTCATTTCCATACATTTCATGAGAAGAAAAAAGGTACAAGCTACAGCGCCATTGGTTCGAAGCGGCCAAATTAGTCCCAAAAAATATGTTTGAATTCACAGCGACAGCGACCTCGTTGTTTGTTTTTGTTTTTGTTCATTTTTGACAGCTGGAATCGTTCTTTTTTTGGGCAGCATGAACCAATAGCGCTCTTTACGCTGAACACGCGTGAAGTTGGCAACTAGCAGTCCATATTATAATATGTCAATGGGTTCTCTGCTTGAAATGACAGAAGATCTGTCATTTCAAGCAGGCAGCTACAGTGCAAACTGATTTTAAAAAAAACTGCTTCTGTCATAGGTCTCAAGATGGCACCACCATCGTTTGTCATCTTGAAACTATTACCCAAATATATAATAGAGACAACAGCATCCTCTATTTGGATTTTGTAAACAATACATAAATCAATTCAATTTGAATAATGCTGATCTATCAATCCGTCTGTTTGACTCTCAAAATGAATAATATAGGAAGGTCTGGCCACAGATTAGATTAAGGGAGATCGGAAACTGACTTACGTTTTATCCTCCAGATACCACAAATTTTACTATTCCGTTTCTTCGTGTATGTGAATAAATGTGAAAAAAACAGCAACAGAAATAAGGTGAGGTCCAGTGAAATGTTGAGAGAACAACAATATTTTTACAACATTCCGCTGAACCTGCTTGTGGGCAAATTTATTTTGACAGCTTGGTTTCCTTTCTCCTGGGGTACCAAGACTGTTATACAAGAGGAGTATCCTCTAAATTAAAGATTCACAACTGTCAATGATTCGACACGTTAGCGTATTGACAGTCAGACGACGTATCCTGTATCGAAGATGACATTGGTTCACAATCTCGCAAACTGTCAAAACATTAAAGTTCGAAATCTATTACAATTATGCCCTAATCTGTCAATTTAAAAGGTTTGACAGGTAACATAACCAATTTCTTTTGACATTTTTCAATCGTGCCATTAGAAGTGTCAAAAAACCATGTTAAACGATGATTAACAAACAAAAAACCATGCTTCGTCACCAATCTGATTCACAATAAGAAATTCTTTCTGATACAAGTTAAACAACTTCCATATAAGAATTTCGTTTGTTCATTCTTTTGATGCATAAAAATGTTCACATCGTTACGCTACAATAATTTGTTAAACATACATGGAATACATATATAAATCGTTCGTTAGGTTCTTTTTCTTGGTTACTTCTTTCATTTTATAAGCTAGAATTAATTTAAGTCACTAAAGAGAGTGGGAGAGATGGACAAAGATTTATATTCTGGCTCATATGAGGTGTGGGAATGGAATGGTAATTGTCTACGACAGGTAGTTTAAGATTGATAGTGTGGGCGCTAATCTGGTGCTGGAACGAAAAAATGTGGTTTTATAATGAATATTCTTTTTATTTTATTGTTGTAAAAGGTAGGAGTAGATATACAACGTGATAAGACGATTGGCTTGGTTAGTAAAGTTTTGTTGTTGGAGAAGTCAAGGTTTGATTTTCGAATTCCAATGTAAACGTGGTCAGTTTAGACCGTGCGTGATGACGTGGAACTTTTTTCTCTGTATTGATGTCAGAACAAGAATTATCGGTTGAATGACTGATCTTGATCTTTCTTCACGTCATGATCATTTTTTAACAATGATAAGACCCCGAAGAGTCACAGTTAAAGTCTTAGATCCTGTTCTCACACGCTTCAGAAGTTTATTCCACGTCTACTCAAACTATCTCTTACTGGCTATAATGGTTGAGCGAGATGGAAGATAGAGACACACGATTCTGATAGTATTTTAAGAAGCTGACATTTTTTTGAAAATTGATCATTTACATTGACTTGGCACATAAATGAAACAAACAACAGACACTTAACAATACTGGCGACTAAGGCCATCGCCTGGAACAGAACAAGACATCAATACAACAAAAAGAAACTGAAAGACACATAGAAAGGAATCAAAAACCTACGTGGCTAAGAAGAGGAGATCTCCGACTACCTGGCAGTTCCTTTAGAAAAAGAGTTCTGTCGAACCTAAGGTTTGAACTTGAATCAGTAGATTTTGGCTTAGCAGTCCATTATTCATTTTCTGATTCGTCGTCACGTGCGGAAATTGGTCAGTATGTATGAATTCTGAGTCTTGGGACGGAGGCCAGGAAGATGGATCTCCCAGTTAACGAGGGCAAGACCAAGTTAAAGCTGTCAACAAGAAAGGACAACCAACATCTCGGAGCAAACGTCAGCATAGACAGATTTGACTTCGAGGTAGTTAAGGACTTCATCTACCTAGGATCCGCCATAAACTCAGACAAAAACACCAGCGCTCAAAATCAAACGAAGAATAACTCTCGCCAATGGCTGCTTCTTTGGACTTAGAAGGGTAGTAAAGTCCTCTCTTGAGCAACTAAAGTGACACTCTACAAAACCCCTACATCCCGGTTCTAATATATGGTGCAGAGACATGGACCATGACAACACCTGGGTGAAAACGCTTTGTGTTTCTTCGAGAGAAAAATTCTTCGAGCGATTTTTGGTCCTGTCTGCATAAATGGAGAATGGAGACGAAGATTGAATCAAGAACTGTATGAGCTGTTCAGCGAAACTGGCCTAGCCATAAAAGTTAAGATCCAACGACTTAGATGGTTGTGTCATGTAGAGCGAATGGAAAATAATGCTCGTAGTCTTCGAATCCAACCCGGAAGGACGTCGCAGAAGAGGAAGACCGCGACTCAGGTGGAGCACACAGGTGGTAGAGGATCTTGGACCAACTTGGCGTGCGAAACTGGAGACAGCTTGCTAGGGACCGAGCTTGCTGGAGACGCTTGTTGCATGAGGCCCTGGTCCGACCTGGACTGTAGCGCCACCATAAGTAAGTAAGTAAGTACATATATGAATTCTGAAAAAGATTTTATAGCTGAATAAACATGTTCATATTGTCAAACTGGAGTTTTGACAGTTCAACTTTAACAAGTATGTTGACTCGACATTCTATGCTTAAAAGATCTTTTTGATGTGTCAAAAATGTTTAAAAACCGTAAAATACAAAAGCGAATAGCCGTTGTTTTTATTATTTGTAAGAGGGAGTTCACACTAAAAATTGGTCTTACAACCTGATCTGTGGAGGCTGTCCAAAAATGGATGTAGCGTTCAGAATGTGAATACAAAAGATGTATTGTTAATCTTATTGACCTTAATTCGTTATCAGCCTTAAAAAGAAAACTTTCCAAATTCCAAACAAAATTTGTTTACAAGAAAATTCCATAAATTCCACAAAAATCCATTTCTGTTCAGACATTGGTATTTCGAGTAGGACGAAAGAATCGACCTCTTGTGCACCAAATCACAAACAAAAAAATGTTGCCTCTTAAAATAAACAAACTCCCACCATTCCCAAACATGATTCCATACTAAATCTTAAATTTATTCCCAAAACGATCATAAATTTCCTGAAATCCATTAAAAAAATTCTTTTCTGATTGCGAGGCGATGCATTCATAAATTCTTTTCTTTGTACGCGTCTGCTGTGCATATCATTTGTGAGGTAGTCACCCAGAGGTGAAAACCAACGCTTATAACATTAATTTAATCCCATTGAAAACCTTAATTTTATTGGGTATCGAACGCGAGGAATGTTGTGAGAAATGATTTTTTAAACAATTAATTGAGCTACCGAAAAAAAGAATGCAGTGAGGTTTCCTCTACAAAATGAAGGTACAATATGCATTGGAATTTCGGGAATCCACCAGATAAACCAGATTCCTCAACTCACCGAAGTGATCGAACAGTCTTCCGATCTCTGTTTTGTTTAGGTAAGGTCGGTATGCAACTCCTACTCCTCCGATCGAATGTTGCTACTTTCCATCTGGATCCGAGCGAATCGAATAAAAAAGCAACAAAACTACAACGCGAAATGATAATCATTGTAAAAAAATTCAACTGGAATTTCATTGAAATCAATAAATTGTTTGTGCCAATAAAATTGCCAGCAATAATGAGCAACAAAATGAAAAAAACAAAAAAAACTTCTCGCTGTAAATATAAATTAAGAGGAAAGATATACTTCTACAATCTATGAATTTATCATTTTATGTTTCCTTTCATTTTGAAGAAACCAAGAGAAAAAGAGAGAGAGAGAGACAGGGTTAAAACTTAAATTACATCAGTAGTCAGAATGCATAGATACAAATGCATATAATTACAAACAAAATGCCTATGTTGCTAGATATCAGAGGTAGATAGAGAAAGAGAGAAGTCCGATACATGGCATTATATTAGATGATTGGGGCTAGAATGGGGGGCAATAGAGACACCTGGGGGAACGTAGAGAAGCAGAATGGAATGCGGTCTTGACGGGTTCTTCGACATCAACCGTGAGTCGAGTAGCCATCGTCGTATCGTATCTATCTGTTTGGTAGTGTTGCTGTTGGTGTTGTTGTTATTGTGGCTCATTTTGCGTTGTCGTCGACGTCTTTTGACCGTTGTTCTGTTCGTTGGTGTTGGTTTTCAGATGGAATAGAAGAGAGCAGAGGTTTCTTTTTTGACTGAAGCTGACTGGTGCAAGTGCACTAGCTTTGCGTCTCTGTTCGCTGCTTATAAGCTTTAAAGGTAGTTGGTTTTGATTTCCATAGGGATAGGTATAAATTATTGACTGATTTACTTCACTGTTTTATTCAATAAAACGAAAATTTTGGAGCAAGTTATACAAAATACACGATTCAAAATGGTAGCACAATCCTGAATCGGAGTTTTAGGGTAAATGCTCAGTTGTTTGTTATTATCTTTAGTATTCATGCATTTCCTCACTTAAAGTCTTCAATAGTTTTTCAAGACAGTCTGTTACGTCAAATAAAAAAAAAATAATTCATTTTAGTCAGAATCTGACATTTCAAATACGTTTCCTGATGTTATATTACAATAGTTCTGTCTAATGAATCTGTTCCGCACGGAAAAGAACAGAAAAGATCCATGAGGAAAACCCTTGAGTTCTACAATCTGTCATTTTGTATTCCATGAAGTAGTCCAGCTCAGTTTAGCACAATTTTCTCTGCTTCTACTGTTTTGGTAGAGCAGCTTAGTGAAAATTATCAAATGTCAAAATTTCAAACGCCAAATTATTTTCATTTTTTTCCAATCAAACTAATTTTTGAAATTATCTCGATTCTTCAATCAAGTTTTCCGAGGAAGTAAAAATGTTACCACTATACTCCCAAGTAAAAATTTCTCACAAAAATATTGAGCTATTAAATGACTAACAATATTTATTTGAAAGCTGATTGGAAACTGTCAAAAAGATAACTTGTTCTGACAGTTTTTATTTACTCGTGCTATTCTGTGCTGTTCTGATTTTCTCATTAAACAGTTCTAATTACTTAATCACAAATCACAAATTCACAAATAAATCTTATCAACTAAGTGTTGTCAGGAAGATCATCATCTGTAACGACGAACCCTTCGTAAGGGGGACGATTCATCCTTTGCTATCCGTAGGCCTGTCTGGTCACAAAACACCACCCTCGTGGGAACCAGGCCCCACGTTGGGCGCCATCTATAACGACGAACCATTCGTAAGGGGGACGCTTCATACTTTCCTATCCGTAGGCCTGTTTTGTCACAGAACATCACCCTCATGGGAACCAGGCGCCACGTTGGGCGCCATCTGTTGCGGCGAACCCTTCGTAGGGGGGTTTGTCGCTAGTCCATCCTTGGCTACAAACAACACCTACACGAGCATAGTGCCCATGCTAGCGCCATCTGTAACGACGAAATCAGACCTTAATGTGACAGACGACACCACTCATGGGAACCATGCCCCACGTTGGGCGCCATCTGTAACGACGATACAACTTCTTGGACGGATGATCCTTTCCTACCCGTAGATCATTTAACATGCGAATAATGACAATTTGTTTATTTCTTGTTCGTTTATTCTTATAAAGGAAGCAGAAGCTGTCACTGAAATAAATAAACATTTTTTTGGAAAACGAAGAATATACAATGCATGACAGATCCGCTGATCTTTATATAACCCTGGATAGCGGATAGTCATCTAGTATAACAGTTTTGTTTACCCCAATTGAAGATGATTCCGTAATATAATTGTTGATTGTCAAGCTTTAACAAATAAACTAGTACTAACGTTCCTTAAATTTGTTTCTGTAGCACAGTATAACAGTTTTTTTCAATTAAGGTCAACAATTTTGTTGAAATATACTAAAAAGATTAGTGACTCTGGTTTCATTCAGAGATAAGAACAAGCCTGTCTCGTAGTAGATTTAACAAAATTGTCACATTCTTTATTATTTGGTAGAAATTGTAGTAGATCTGTTTCGAAGCGATTATACGTCATGTTCCTAACAAAGCATCACTCATCGTTTCTTTTGAAGAAAAATATAAATCCAGCTTAAGGTACATTTACACTATAAAAAAAAAAAACTCGTACGGCAAATGAATGCCAGCTATGCCAGTCATCATGAGGCAAGTTCCAGCGCAGTGCCTCAACGTGATTAGCCGGTTTTCATAGATTTTTCCTCCAACTTCATCTAAACAACATCTAAAGTATACCTGTTCGTCTGTATGTGCAAACGAACCGGCACTCCATAACTACGAAACGAGCGCGGCATGAATTCAACTATTTTATTGTTGTTGCATTCGTATTAGACATTAGAGTAGGACTTTTTGGAGATAGGCAATACAGTGCATAGGTTTACCCAGACCTGGTACTGATGTAGCGTGTGTACACGAACGAAGGAATATATTGCAGATATGAGATTGTTGCTCTCCCATGCTGTCAATGCTATTGCGCTGATCCATGCCTGAAAGTTTTTGTTTTTTGGTTTTACTATGCTTTTTTGTTTTGCTTTTTCTGTGTAAGAGTCACCCCACGAATTAATGCATCCATTCAACTTTGCTTTTGCTGCCACGCTGCTGTTGCTTGTTTCATGGGTTACATTATTGCTATTTGATGATAGTCGCGCAGCTCGATGCATTTTATGCCCACCATTCCAGTTATGTGTATAAGAAGACGATGACGACGATGACGGTAGGTATATCTATGCGGATCGGGCCCACGACGACAAGCACGATGTTGCTGAGGCAGCAACGACGACAGACGGGGCGGGGGACAGGTCAAGCGAGTTCGAAACTATTCAAGTATGTGGCAAGACACATAGTGCAGTTGATTAGATATACAACTTTTGTATCCGCAAGGTATGAAATCAAACATTCCATTCCGATCTTCTCTTCGCAACGCCTCGCGTCTCTTATTCATTCTCAAGAGATTCGACTTGGTGTTTGACAAACGAAACGGTCTAACAACGCGACAGACGGACGTGCTATAAAAACGACATCATAGTGAATTCAGAAACGTCGACAGCGACAACGTTGGCGACGACAACGACGACGACGTCAAGTTGTGCACCTCGTTTGGGGGCTCGTATACACCCATTTGACAGGTATGCAATGGTTGTTTGTTGTTGGGACTGTTTGACTTGTACTTAGATAGAAAATTGCACATATACGGCAATGTTGAGTATTTTGCAACAGAAGTTAAGTTACCTTACTACAACAAAAATTAAATAAAACGTACATCGCAGAAAAAAAAATATTAAAAAAAAACTCTGAATAGGAATACCAGCGGATACCCACACTTGGTATTGGTGATACGCGAATTGCAAACCCGTCGTCGCGCCTTAAGAGTTCTGGTTTTTTTCTATTTTTTTTCATATAGCAAAAATCAAGAAGTGTAAAGGGGGATAAAAATTGCATTGATTGTGGCAAAGGAAAATTCAACAACGCAGCAATAAGTTTTTCTCGTTTGCTTGGTTTGTTTTTTTTTTCTTTTTTTGGTTTTGACTTTTTTTGTCGCAATGAATTTGCAAAAAATAAACAAGCGGGGAATGTGAAAATTGGGCGGAAATGTATTTTACACTTAAATGAGGTTGAGATTATGAGCTTTCTTTTTTATTTTGAATAAACGCTACAGTGTTATAAAATAGCTCAATTTGGTATACACATACATAGTTGTATAACAAAACAAAAATAAAAGGTCTTCTGACGGAACCCAAGTTTTTTTGACAGTTATGTAAGTTAGGATATCAGTAGGTTTTCGTTAATCATCAACTATTCTCCTGAAAAAGATTAAACTTTGGGTCAATCTGACATAAACTAAGTATAACAACTTTTCTTGAACAATTTCATGAATCTACTACAATTTTTAAAAACTGATTGATTTTTGATTTACTTTTGTTGAAGCAAAATACGTCTTTTTCGACGGCGGCTTCCATCTTTAAAAAAGTGCGTATTTTCCTCAAATTGTCAAATTGCGTTTAGTACAATTTATTGGTGGATCTAGATATTTATCTATGTAGTTTTTTCTTTGACTTCAGAGAAATTTGGCTGCGATTATATGTTTAAGTAATAGAATCAAATGTAAATTGTCATTTAGAAAATTGTACTAGACTTAAGTAAACGAATCGAAATGTACCTAATTGTCATTTTAAAGATTGTACTAGTCACAAAATTACTTCAAATGTTGTCTCATGCCAATGGTAAACGTCATTCTCAGACGTTTTTTCTGATAATTTTTAAACGGCGCACTTAGTTCAATATTAAAACAAAGACAAAAATCAAATTCAGTGCCTAAATTGTTTTCACATAAAAAATTCTTCATGGTTGCGTCAAAAAACAAAAAACATGACGACAGAAAATTCATATAAAAATATTTAAATCGAAATGGTAGCTGCGTTAGTTCCTTGGCATTCCATCGATCGTTTAAAATTAAAAATCAGTTATAAACACGTTCGACTATTCAGAACCAAATTTAAAGCAAAAAACCCAAAAAATTACCTACTCATTTATTCACCAATCTTCGATAGCTCGAATCTCATAGAAATGAGGAATAAATAAATAATGAAAAAAAAAATTAATTTAAATAAAACGAATAAAAAAAAATGACTACAAAATTTAACCCTGCAATATACAGAACGCGCGATCTAAAATAGCCACACCATTATGGCCGAATGACGTATGAGCCTAAGGAATTTATTTCTCGCATTTTTCTTGTGTATTTGCGTCTGTGGCACATTTCTGTGCAGTATTTTTGGTGTTTTTTTTTTTTTTTTTTACTTTTATGTGTATATGAGTACTTTATGTATATTTCACTGTAGAATTTTTGTTTTTCTTTCATTTCATTTTTATTTATGGTTTGTGTTTCTTTTCGCTCGAGGAGACCTAGAGGCGTATGGCAAAAAGTATGACTTTTTGGCTAGCTGGTGCTTTGACATTTTATTCCATGACTGGCGTAGGGAGGTGGGATGTGGGAAGAGCATACGTAGACGTAACGTATGTGCATATGTGATCTCCCACTTGTACGATCATAGAGTAATAATAAATTGAAAAAGATTATAATGCTAAAGAAAAATGCTACACACCAAAACAAAGTGTCAAAATTAACCGTTTTTAGCATTTTGAAGTATAATTGTAGTAGATTTTTAAGGAATTCAAACTAAACTAAACAGATTAAAATTTCTTAAAGCTCACAAGAGATTGCGTTTTTCTTAAAGTTTTTTTTAAACAATATCTGCTATATTTTTCTCAGATTCCAACGCGAATAATCACCGTCTAGATTTAGCTTTTCCAGAAAAACTCTCGCAAATATAAATGATATTTTAATTGATTCCATTCACTTTGGGGAGTTTTGCTTGGAATTGAAAACCAGAAAATTTGTATAAATAAACACAAATAAACTGATTTAGTTGTTAAACAACATTTTCCAAGAAAAATTATACACAAAAATGCTATATACACGTTTATGCTTGAAAACGAGCATGATGATTTTACCGAAAATATTAACAATTTTTTTTTAATTTGAGGACATTCAACTGTCAAATTAGGTGTAGATATTGCTTTGAAGACTTGTGGAACTTGATGACAGCTGAAGCTATAATTTATACGATGCCTGACATTTACGTAATGAAAGCATTTACGTCAAAACTTACAGCGGTTTCATTTCAGATAGTCAAATGCAACGTTGTTGCTGTCAAAATTGATACTGTTATCATTAGTGTGGTGATATTCCATCGAGAAAAGTAATTATGTTTACTGGAAAAATGTTTGACAACACGACCACAACTCTCAAACTAAAATGGCAAAATCACTAATTATGTTCATCCATAATTTTGAAATATCTCAATTTGGGATAGAAATGTGTTATACTAGAGGAGTATTCCCTATCCAGTGTTAGCAGAGATCAGTGTTGAAACCACAGCACTTCGGAATCTAGGCAGTTTGACTCAAGAACAAATTTTGTATTGATCATGGCATGGCTCAAAAATAGTTTCCATTGATGGTTATCCTCTAGCGGGTTTTGTCTTTAGTTGCACTAGAGGGTCAACTGTGATCCACGGATCATCGTATTGCCGCACTTCTAAATTAATAGGATAGTTTTCATCAGGCCAACCTTACTTACTTTTAGTGGAACTACAATCCAGGTCGGACCAAGGCCTCATCCAATAAGCGTCTCCAGCAAGCTCGGTCCCTAGCTAGCTGACGTCCTTCCTGGTTAGATTCCAAGACTCTACCAACCGGAGCATTATTTTCCATTCGCTCTACATGACCCGCTTAGTCGTTGAACCTTAGCTTTTCTGGCTAGGTCAGTGTCGCTGAACAGCTCGTACAATTCTTGATTGAATCTTCGTCTCCATTCTCCATTTATGCAGACAGGACCAGAATTCACTCCAAGAATTTTTCTCTCGAAGCAGCCCAAAGCGTTTTCATCGGATGTTGTCATGGTCCATGTCTCTGCACAATACATTTGGACCAGGATGATGAGGTTTCTGTAGAGTGTCACTTTAGTTGCTCGGGAGAGGACTTTACTACTCAATTGCCTTCTAAGTCCAAAGAAGCAGCGATTGATAAGAGTGATTCTTCGTTTGATTTCAGCGCTGGTGTTGTTGTCTAAGTTTTTAGCGGATCATAGGTAGTCGAAGTCCTTAACTACCTCGAAATTAAATCTGTCTATGCTAACGTTTTCACCAAGACGTCGATGTTGGTTGTCCTTACTTGTTTACAGCACTAACTTGGTCTTGCCCTCGTTAACCGCTGGACCCATCTTCCTGGCCTCCGTCTTAAGACTCACGAACGCTCCATTGACATCACGCTGTGTTCTTCCAATTATGTCAATGTCGTCTGCGTATCCTAGTGGCTGGACGGACTTTTGAAAGATTGTGCCTCTGGTGTTGACGTTGGAGTTTTGCACAATCTTTTCAAGAATGATGTTGAAGAAATCCCATGACAGCGCATCGCCTTCTCTAAAACCTTTTTTGACATCAAATGCGTCCCTTCGGTTTTTTCGGACCATGATGGAACAGCGTGAGTTTTCCATTGTCATCTTACACGGACGCACGAGTTTTTCTGGGATTCCAAAACTAGACATTGCTCTATATAATAGCACTTCAGAGACGACATCTCTGATGGCTGCTTGGCAGTGTTGCCGCACTGGTTCTCTACATTTTGCGCTGGCAGCAAAGAACTTCTGAGCAAATTTTCGGACACACGTTTGGAAAAGGATCTAGCAATCTCTTGCGATTGTAGCCGTTTGACGTGGAATTTTCTCCTTTGTTGGCCTTAGTCGGGATATCCGCATTCGTACCTTGGCTACAACAAGGTAGTGGTCCGAGTCGATGTTGGCACCTCGGAATGTGCGGACATCTTGCATGCTAGAGAAGTGTCGTGCGTCGATCGCAATGTGATCAATCTGGTTGACGGTTGGAGATTTCAGGCCAACCATAGTTTAACCAAAATCAAAGTGCAAATTTGCTGGCTCAAATGTTATATCGTTGATCCGTGGTTCAGAGTTGACCCTACAATGTATAAAGTGCACTTGGTTATAAGTTAATCCATTGAGGAATAATAAAGAGACTGGGATCTTTCGGGTGTCGTGTCATTCGAAAACTGGAAAGGGTGCTGATTTCAAATTTTCATTAAAAATGGAGTCGATTTCTTTCTAATCTTCAAAAAGAGGAGTTTCAATGTGGAACTATAGTTTTACCCTGATAAAAATAAATCACTTGGTATATGTCACTAAAAGCTGCCAATGTCAACTATCAAAGGCTAAAGTACATTTTTTCTCTAGACTTGTCAGTTAATGGTTTAATGATTTAATTATTGACCGTCCGTTAGTGCCCAATAATCTTTTTTTACATTCTGTATGTTTTCAAACGTTCATCAGGTCATTGATCATGATCATATATTACGCACTCGTTCAAAGCTAATTCATGTTTGACATTTCAGTACAAATCTTAGGCATTGTTCAACTTTGACATTTCGCGTTAGAAAAATGAAATACATTAAATTTGTACGCAATTCCTATAATCAAAATGCAAAATAAACTCATGTTTTTTTTTTATTACAAAGCAAATAAAGTGATCGCGTTTGCAAATGTTCTTATTACTTTTTTGTTGTTAATTTAAATAAATTGATTTTGTTGTTGGATCTTACTACACACATTCAAAAGACAAAAATTCTCGACTTTAAGAGATGGGTTGCCATAAAATAACACACCACAAAAAAAAAAAACAAAAAACAACAACTGTTACGACCTTCGCATTCCAGAGCATACGAGGTTTTTTATTGGTTGAATGGCGACAGACGAAACGGGCGGTAACGCCGCCGCCGACTTCGACCGACCGGTGTGGTGGCGCGGCGGACGGTGGACATCTGAATTTAACACACAATATAGCAAGTGTATTTGCTTTTTTTATGTCTTTATAAAAAATTATTTCTTCGTATGAGTTTGGAAAATAAATAATAATAAAAAAAAACAACATTAATGTTCAGTTCTGACAGGGTGTGTAATATGGCACATTATGGTAAACTGCGGGCGGGCGGCTAGAGGAACGCCAAATCAAAAAAAAAAAATGATAAAAATGAGAAAAAGATCAACAAGCTAATGAAATATGTATGGATGAGGACGAAAATAGCATAAGTCTGTTCATATGGAATATGTATGAGGAATTTATGATTTGTTTTTTTTTTTTTTACTTCATTTTTATTTTCGAATTGCGAAGCACATGCACAGCACAGTGATATTTAATTTTTAGATGGAATGATAATAATTTTATTTATTAATGAGAAATAGCACGTGGGAAATTGTTTTAACCCTTGTGTAAAAATATTTTAACGTTTTTTGAAGTTGTAATGAAAACAGGAGAATGCTTCATTAAAACTTGGCCCTTTTTTAAATCGGCTTCGGCATTCGGCTTCGCCTGACGTTTACGAGTTCAGCCATAAGAATTCAATCACGTTTCGTACGTAATATTACGTAACGTGACTCCAAAAGGAAGCTTTAGTTCAAATATGCTAAACATTTGCTTTGTATGACAGCTCAAAAAAAAAAATTCATTTGTTTTTGCAGTCATGAAGATGATGTAGGGAGAACTGTCATATAATGCAAACTCTAAGCGGGTGCATCGTACCGCAGACGAAGCCGAAGCTGAAGCATGTTTGTGATTCAGCCTTAAGTCTTAGCTTCCAACAAGTAAATGATAGTCATGAATGATGAATCTTTCGCAGACAAGTTGACTAGCTGACTAACAGTCTTTGTTTCCGGAACGACATTTTTATGTTTTCATATTGATAACCAGTCAGTCTTTTTGTTTGTTTGGTATAAAAGTTTTTACGAAAAGAAACATTGTGGTCGTTTATATTGAACATTGACTCAGCAGTGATATCTATCGATTGCACATTTTTTACAATACAACAAAATGTATTGACGTTTAATACGTTACAAAAAGTCTTTCTTGTCAGATGAACGCTTATGTCAAATTCATTCTTCAGTGTTGCCAACCTTGTTTGGTTTTCCTTTAATGATCTGATTTTGATATAATTTCTTTCTTTCAAATACTCTGTTGAGGTGAATTCCATGTTTCATTAAGCGTGATCCATCAAAATGTGACAAAGCTTTTTTACGTCTGTTTAGTTATTTTATCTCTTTTAAAGCTGTTATCATGAAATTCCAACCCTATTTGACTATCTTAAGCAAATGTTATTTTAAGATAATATAAATTCCTAAAATTCCACAGAAAGTCTACTTCAAACACAAACACACTCAACACATTTGTAAGCAAATTTAAACACCCTTGACGATATCTAAAAACCTTAAAATACCGATACACACCCTGGTTTATGAAGACACAAAAACTACCTTGTAAAAAAAAAAATCAAAAATAGAACCGAGAAAAAAAAACAAAGGTCAATGGCATATTTTATGTGAGCATATTTTATTTTATTTTGTGTCTTTAAGCCATTCAACAATAAAAAAGAATGTGTCTTATATAACTCGGATTGAAGAGAATATTTGAAATTTAAAACAAAAGGAAACGTTCTTCCGGTGTAGACTACCCCCAAGGTAAAGAACTTTTTTTAATGTTTAAGACAGGAAATTCCACGAAATTTATTTTAAAAATTCAATACCCACCTATCTTCTTACTTAAAATTCGTAGTTGAAAATCTAATCTGAAGAATGTGTTGAAAATATAAAAAAACTGATAAACTGTTCAACAAAATATAAACAATATTTGTTTGTCTCAACGCAACGTGTGAACGCAGGTATGCATACCCTTGATAAAAAATTTACGTTTTGTTTTTAACAGAATTTACTTATGTTTTTAAGTTTTTTTTTTTGTTAAGTAAAGCTATGTCAAGGTAATGATATTGAAATAAGTAGTCAAGACATACATCACGCATCTTATTTCCTTTCGTAATTATTCGTTTTGTCGTTTCTCATTGCGTAGTGTGTATGTTTTACGCATTTTTGTATGCGTACTTGAGAAATTCAATTACAATTAGGGTACAATGGTAAATACTGTCAACAAGTTTCAACTGATTAAGACAAAAACAAAATAGAAACGTGCTTGCAAAGAGGACAGGAATACCGGATATAACTATGACAACTGTTATATCGTCGAATAAACGAACTGAAAAGTTTATATTGTCGTATCTGTCAATGCCAAAACTGGCAAATGTGGATATAATGGACTCTTTGTAGCTGTCAAAACTGACAGATAATACCTTATGACATTTTTCTTGTCAAGGGTTACAATAAAAAAACAAGAGTTGAATTGTAATTCCGAAAAGGAAAAATCACTGATACAAACCACCCAGAGTTGGGCAAAATTTATTCGAATAATCATTCGAATAATAAATAATCATTTTATTCGTTATTCACGAATAATGAATAATTTCATTTATTCGAAGAAAATTTATTCGAATGACGAATAAATTATTTTATTCATTATTCGAATAACGAATAAACGAATAACGAATAAAATAAACACAAGGAATTTGGTAGAACGATTAATGTTTTAATTTTTATTTTTTTTATTTTTATTAAAAGTTGGTTAAAGCTCCTAAGATTGGACTTCATCACTACTCTTTGTCGGACAGTGTGTTTGCTTTTGGAAAGTTTATCATGGTTGTGTACTATATTTTTTAAATATCCTCTTCACTTCTGGATAGCGATCCAAGGCTTTCAGCCTACGGTTTGGGAATCCTTTGATTGTTACAATTTTAGGTTCACACTTTGTACACTTCAGAATGCTTTTATCACTAGAATATAAAGCGTCATACTTAAGAAATTTTCCATTCAACAAAGTCAATGTCATTTTTGCACAGATTTGATGCACAGAGACATTGGTAGCACATTCATTAGAACCTGTTGAGATGTTCAAAATGTTTTGATTTTATTGATACATTAGTGCCCAAATTTTCATTTCTAAATCCATAACATCATTTAATGGCTCACATTTTAAAAATCAAAAGTACCTACACCACAACACCACTTTCATCAATAACGTCACCAACCGCTTTGTATGCGATAATAAGAATTAACTATTTCTAGATTTATTTTAAATTTAATCAATTCCAGGCAGGGGATAGATTTTTATTACTCTCCCTAATAATTTCCAAGAATTATAAACCGCGGATATTTTGTCTTCTTTTTTCAATATAATATTTAACAAGAATTTGTCGAAAGAATTTTTGTCAGCAAGAAAGAATGAATGAAGGAATTCCAGCGTCTAATTCCAAAGGAAACGTAAATAAAAAAATTGAAGATAAACAGACAAATGAAAGAAGGTACAAAGTCGATTTTATTCGTTATTCAGAATAACGAATAAAATCACGAATAATTTTCGAATAACGAATAAAATCACGAATAATTTATTCGCGAATAAATTATTCGTGAATAAATTAGTGGCGAATAATTTTTTATTCGAATAATTATTCGAATAAAAATTTATTCGAATAATGCCCAACTCTGAAACCACCGAATAGCAATTTTTGTCAAATGAACTGAGTGATCTCAAACGAAATTAATTAAATGAAATAATAATAGAACGGACCTGTTGGTTTGTTTAATACCCTGTTCAGGTTCACACAGGACCCAAACTACGAAAGTATTTTTACAGGCCGTACGTCAAATTACACAAACTCACTTTAGCTTTGGCTGCGCCCGCCGTTTACGAGTTCACCCATAGTAATTCAATGCGGGCTATCACAATCAAGCTTCAACCTCAGGTTTAGTTTGACAATCGTAAAGAGAAGAACGTAATGTAACGTCATGTGACTACAAACGGAAGCTCTAGTCCAAATAAGCTGAACATTTACTTTGTCTGACAGCTTAACAGCTGTAAACAGCTGTAACAGCTGTAAAAAAGTGAACAAACAAAATTTATTTGTTTTTGAAGGGATTGACTGAAAAATATCATTCAAAGCAAACGCGAAGCTTCCAAGTTTCAATCCTTTCAAGATCTTCTTGGGAAGAAGAGAAACCTCTGGAAGACAATACAGACGGTTCAAAAACCGATTACAGCGGCGTTGGAAGTGGTATCTATTCGAAACAACTGAAACTCAGTCTATCACATAGACTTCAATGTAGTGTGCTCCAGGCAGAAGTAATGGCGATTAAAGAGGCACTATTCTGGCGCAAAGAAAACGATATATCTTGCAAGGATATACGAATTTTCTCGGACAGCCGAGCCGCTCTCAAATCTCTCGCGTCTGTCTCTACAAACTCTCAAATAGTCCACGACTGTCGATCATCTCTGATTGAGATGACGGAACAGTTTAACATTCACCTCATTTGGGTGCCGGGCCACAGAGACATCCCGGGAAATTGCAAAGCCGATGAGCTCGCAAAAACGGAACACTTCTGCCTACTGTTAGACAAAGACATAACATAGGAACACCACTTGGTACATGCAAATATCTTCTCAAACAATATGCTCTAGAATCATCAAATGCTAGATGGTCACAGGACACTGTTTCATAGGCAGACATGCTTTGAGGCTAGGGGTCTACACAAATGACTTCTGTAGAAGCTACATGGACGAGCAGGAAGAGGAAACAGTCCAACACCTTCTATGTACATGTCCGGCACTCTCCATTAGAAGGGATAACTATCTCTGTAATCCCTTCTTCGATAATACCAGTGAACTGGCAACGATCGACACAAAATGTCTCTTTAACTTCATTAAAAGTACGAAATGGTTTGTTTAAGTTCATTACTCTAACATGAGTAACTTCTTTAGTGGTATCACAACGGACCCTTGAGGTCTAAGTGAGTCAATAACATCTAGACAGCCACTCCAACCTAACCTAACCTTACCTAAACTAGAAGCGGGTGCAGGTGCACCGTAACGTAGGCGACGACAAAAGAAAAGAGTGTTTGTGTTTCAGCCATAAACGAAAGAAGAAATGTCCAACAAAAATTGAGAGCAATGAAAGGAACAGGTAGGTCAAATAGATGCCAAAAAGAATCTGGTGCGTGCATCAGGTGTGAACATTGCTTTTTAATAAATCAATGCCAATTGAATTGCGAAAATGTTTCGTACCTCTTTTTCGGCTTCTTAACTATTCCTAAATTTATGCGTTCAACATTTGAGACCAGTATAAGTAAATACAGTAGGTACATATTTTGAAAAATATTTGCTCAGTTTTTGTCTGCATATTTCTGTGGCGTCGCTCGTCGGCGCTGTTGGTAATCATTTCCTCAACCCTACGGCGCACATTCCAAAAAACTTACCAACTTGCTTATTTATAACTGACAAAATTTACAACCGACAAATTCCAATCACATGAAATGTGGTTTAAATGTTTTTTATGTGGTATATTTCCGGTTTAATCAAGTGACTGTTTTCTTATTTTGAAAAACAAATTTCGTCGTTCTTTTTAAGATTCCAAATATCCACCTTTGCGGAGGTAAATATGAGCCAGTATACTTGTATTGTAGGTTTTTGTTTAAATAAATTATAAATTCATAAATGAAATTGAAAGACACAAAAACAGGAAAACAGGGAGATTCCTAAGTTCTGCATGGTTTCTTTCAGTTTTGATTTTTTCACTATTGACTTATAGTTAAAAAATCTCGAATATCTTTTATCTAATGCGCCAAACTCGTTGTTTGGTTCTTTTGACTTGTTTTTTTTTTTTAAATTTTTTACTTCTAATTTGCATACATATTTGGGCACACGTGGGTTGAGTTAAATTGACATTGTGTTTAAGTTGAAAGTCAAAAATGTTGTTGATGGGGAGTTACCAACATAACGTTTTGTTTCAAGCTACGAGCGCAACCTAATTAACAAATTACCATAATCTTGAAAAGGGCCTATTGATAGTTCAACATGACACTTATGACACTCGAAAATTGTGGACAAGTTTGACAAGTCACAAAAAATACACCATGTTGCCAGATAAATTCATCTGTCATCATAGTTAAATTTCGTCTGTCCGTATAAATGGTCATCGCTTGAGTGTCCGTTCATACTTCAAATTTATATCTTATCAAAGATGAGAACAACGGAACACTCGAAAAGGTGCTTTGTTTTATTTATATGATTCCTTGTGATCGTCCTCGATTGGAATGCACACTTTTGTTTATGATATAGATTACTTTTTACTATCTTCAATATCTCGGACATTCCATTCATGCTTCTTAAAATAAATGTCTAATTACACAATAGTCACAATCCCGCAGTGAAGTCATTCTCGCTGATAAGATAAGCAGTACAAACGCGTTTTAAGAGAGCAAAAACAAAAGAATGGCAGCCATGTCTGTTTGCACGTCCCCCAAAGTTAAAAGTTTAGCGTTCAATAAACGTCACAAGAGCTGCCTTATCTGTCATTTCTTCAACTGTCTTGAAAAAGTCAAATAAAAATTCCTCACGCTAAAAATACCTTTTATGATTTAATTATAATATTTTATCAACGAATTTTTCCCACATAATGGCCAATACTATAAACGGGATAGGCCAACCAACAATGCAAAATTTAGGGATAGAAGAAAAAGAAGAACACATTCATGCAAAAAAAAAAGTGCACAAGTCGCGCTCTCAAAATGGCAAAAGTTGCTGACTTCTGCTATGTTAGGACAGACAACGGAATAATAATTAAATTCTTCGGAATTATTTTACATATCGTCTGTCATTTGTTGCTGTGGCAGTCTGCCGCGTCTTCGCTGTCGTCAGAACTTTAAAACACAAAGCCAAAGTCAGCATAATGTAAAACAGTGTTTGTATGACCCATTGATTCCGGGCCAATGATCGATGGGAGGGCAAGTAAGCGGTGAAGTGGTTCTAGGGGAGAAGGTGTTGAATGTGCAGCACCCTTGCAATACAAATTGGATTCACAAAGAAGGCCCCGGCCATAAAAATGTTACTACGCTTGACCGGCCAGAGCGATATGTGTGACGAATAAAGAGAGGACAGTGGGTGGCGGTGGTGTTGATTGTAGTGGTCATTATAGGGCTGCACTCAACCGCAACCAAGCTTATCATACAAAATATTCAGGCACACACACAATGTTCTAATGGACAGTTTTATGCTGAGCCCTGAGCTTTAATTGCAAAAAAAAAGAATATTAGTCACAAAGAGCGTTTGTATTTGAAATTCTATCGGAGTAAGAAATGGCTTTGCAATCCTTATGGGGCTTCTTTTGGTATAGAATGAGAATGAGAATATAAATTTTCCCTTTTCATCAATTTTTCTATTGTGGCTGTTGAAACTGTGACTTTTGTTTTGCATGCAAGGCGTTTTAGGTAGAGGAGAAGTCTCTAATCCTGCATTGGTTGCTGCTGTCACCAGAGGCGGTGTGTATCGACATGTTAGTAATGTAATCTCTTGCGGTAGGCCGGCTTAAAAAAGGATTAAGATGATGTCTGTTTTGGGGCGGTTTGTAGGTTGCTTTGACAGGTTCTTTTAGCAATCTGAGTTTAAGGTTGGATCGTGGGAGAGCATAAATAATCTTATTTCCTAAAATTGGAACTCATTTGGTTGTTGTATGTCAAAAATTTTGTCTGAATTCAAGTGCCTTGAGAGCTCTTAAATGGCGCCCAATCGTTCATGGGGTCTTAGCTTTACGTCAAAAATATGCATAAATGGCACCCAATTAGACTTTCAGACTCCTGAATGCTTTTACATACTCAATTTCATTAAACTTGTCTTAAAACACCCCTTGTCCTTTAAATACCAAGCTTTACTGATCGATTTTCATTAACACTTTCCCATTTTCTTTTTAGATACACAAAGCCACAGTCTTTTGAGGATTGTATTGGCGATGAGCTGCCCGTTGGTTGGGAAGAAGCTTATGACACAAATATCGGTCGTTATTACATTAATCACATTAGTCAAACCACACAATTGGAAGATCCAAGACAAGAATGGAAGAGTGTCCAAGAGGCGATGCTTCGAGATTATCTCAACGCCGCACAGGACGTTCTGGAGAAGAAGAGAGAAATGTATGATGTTAAGCAGCAGCGTTTGCTAATTGCCCAAGATGAATTCAATCATTTGAATACACTGGCCGCTAGTCGTAGTAGTTGTAAGTATATTCATATATTCCCGTATTGGGCGCCATTTTCCATTACTAACCTATTTCTATTTTTTATTATTAAGTATGCTCATCATCAAGCTCGATCAATACCCGCCATGATCCGGACCTACTGCGCGCTGATCTAGTCCTCGCCAAGGAGCGCGTTCGTCGTCTGAAACAAGAACTCCATCACATCAATACGGACATATCGTACACACAGCGTGGCGTAAATACCCTTTATTCGGTCGGCGAAAAGATCAACGCTCGTCAAAATGGTTGCTACGACATTGCCGAAGTTCAAGCCATACGCGAAGAAATGCTCAAGGTGCAAAAGTCACTCGTATCTGGTGAGAAAGTACGCGAAGAACTCATGCAAAGTCTGGTACAAATCAAAAACGAGCTCAGCCGGCAGCAATATAGCGAAGAAGCTGCAGCCGACCTGCTCAGTGCCACATCGCCATTTGATCGTGTCTGCGTAGCGTCACAAACAGACCTCTGTGGAGCGGCCAATGATAGTATGAACAGCGGGGCAAGATTCGCCGAAATGTTCAAAACCAAATTGCAATACAGCGAATGGCGCAAAAGAATCAAGCAACTGCAACAGCAATTGGCCGATCATGTCGAACGCATCGAACCTGGTCAATTGGAATCAGACAAAGATCGTTTGCTGCTGATTCAGGAGAAGGAAAAACTTCTCACTGAATTGAAGAGTATTCCAATGAAATCCAAATCGCAACAGGAGATCCTTGTGATTGCCCAGACGAGACGAAAACTCGAAGAAGATCTTAACGAAGCATATGAGGCTACAAATCAATGCATCGCCAATCGGCTGCGATTGCACGAAGAGAAACAAACTCTTCTGGCAAAGCTGCAGGAGGCTCTCAAGTCAACGAAGATGTTGGAAGAACGACTCAAGTCATTCTCGTCCGAGAGCACTTTCTCCATCAGCAGTGGATCTAGTTTGGGATCACTGTCGACTGCCAGCAGTAAGAGTGCCCTTAGTTTCACAGATATTTATCTTGATCCACTGTCAGTGGACCCCCAAATCGATGTGGTCGATCTTCATCGAAGGTCACAGGGTCTGTTCCAGATGCAATCGGCCATGTCGCTTTCGCCACGAAGCAGCCTGTCTATGGAAACTCCACCAGCGTCTCCTATGAAGTACAACGATGCTCCCAAAGAGGAACCAACCTATGCCAATGCATCGAACTTCAATTTGCCCCAGCAACAAGCAAAACAAAAAACACCAAATTACGATTTGGATTCGGCAGTGTTCGATGTCATGATGCTGGAAGAGAAACTGAACGATTTAAAAACCGTGCCGATCAATTTGGCTGCACCATTATCACCCATTTACGAGAAGCCCTCTCTGTTGGATCTGCCACAGGATATGCTCAGTCGATCTTCGTCAACATCGAACACTCGATCGGTTTCCGCGGCCGTTAGTAATGAATCTGTGGCTGGTGATTCGGGCGTCTTTGAAGCGTCCCGAGCTCATTTGCCACGCAAAGAACTCGCCCAGGTTCAAATTGGTTTGAAATACTTCAAGAACGAGGCCATTTTCGTTGTTTCCCTCGAGAGAGCAAATAATCTAGCTGCCTTGCTGACCACGGCGACGGACAATTCTCAAGTGTAAGTTTGTTTGACATTTCACCGAGTTTTTGAAAGTTTAATGGCATTTCTCCTTAAAGGTACCTTCGTGCTGCTCTCCTTCCAAATTCCCTGCAATCAATTCGAACAAAGAACGTATCCGACTTCCATAAGCCAATGTTTGGTGATAATTTCGCTGTGCCAATTTCGTTGAGTAAACTTTTGACGAAAAATCTTCACGTAACTGTCATTTCTGTCACTGGACAAAAGGAAGAAATTATCGTAAGTGTTTAGGATTTTCGACTAGATTCAGACTTCAAATGATAACTATTTCCGATTTCAGGGTACCGTTCACATAAGTTTGGCCGAATTTAATGCTGATGACTCAACGCTTAAGTGGTACAACGTCCTCAGTTCAAGATTCATGCCAAGCTTCGATGGCAAAGAGGAATCATCTGACGAATCAACAATAACCTCATCCCAAACATCGACATTGACGAGGAATCAAGCTCCTCCGTTCGAAATGCAAGCCCAGATCGCCGAAGAGCTCAAGGAGTATCTGAATTTGAACGATGATGCCGAAGAGGAAGACGAAGAGGACGAGCCCGAAGAAGAGGAAGAAGATGCCACTGGCGGTGATTATGGTAAGAAGTTAGGAAAGACGAGTGCCTTAGGAACGTTTCTAATAATTCGTATTTTATAAAATAGCTGAATTAACGAGAAAAATGCTCGACGAATACATGAATAACGTCAAACAAGAATACGCCGACAAAGAAACGAATACTGAGTGTGCCTTCCCCCCAGAAAAATGCCGTGCCAGGCTGAGTGATCCCACCTCCCAACAGCAATCTGCCAATAATGCCGCCGCTGACGACAGACCCGTCAAGCGATCACAAACTTTTACGCCAAGCGCTGCTGTTGGCAAAAGTCGTTATACCTGCCGTTTGAATCGCAGTGATTCGGATTCTGCAATGCACTTTGGTGTTACGCCGCATCCATTCCATCGAGGAGCCGTCGAAAGGAGGTCATTGCGATTCCACACAAAGACTTCAAAACCAGTCACAAGTATGATCCTTATCGAGTGATCATTTGAAAATACAAACTAACGAACTGTTTTACTTTCCTTGGTTTCAGAACTTCATCATACTCATATCCCAAGAACAAGCTTGGATCTTGAATTGGATCTGCAAGCGCAACACAGCAAATTGGATTTCCTCAATGACGAAATCATCAAGTTGCAGAATTTAAAACAAACGTAAGATTTCTGTGAGATTCGAGGAAGCCCGGATTATGACTAACTTTCTTCATTTTTTTTTTTGAAATAGACTTGAACAAGCCCGAGATAATCGAGATACAAGAATTGCCACATGGGCGATGGAAAATGAAGAATTCCAACGTTTAGTTGAACGGGCCGATCCAGCCAAGTGTCCCGAGGAGAAACAACTTCAGCGATTGCTGCATAAGACTTCGAAGGAAATTTATAAGCTGCGCAAGACCAAAGTTGCCAAAGGATCTGTCGATTTAGTTTCTTTCAAGTGAGTAGATTTAACCTTCTTACCTTCTTTCTTTTATTCAGTTCTGCACATCTTGAGTTTCTGGGAGTTTTTCTGTATAAGAAGATTCTTGAGTGTTCATAGACGATACTTAAAGGTGTTGAATTTGATGATGAAAGGACGTTTGTCCTTTTTTTTATTATTGACTTCTAAGCGATACTAGCTGGCTGTTAAATGCACACCGAACTTCCCTAGATCTAATATTACACTGTTATACAGCTGTATAACTGCTAATAATAATACTTACATACTCGCAAAGCCGGCTCGAAAATCAGAAAGATATCAGGTTGACTGCTGTTGCTTGGCCATTGTAAAGAAGGTTCGGTCATCTTGGTCTTCTTTGATTAGAGACTTGTCTCTTGTGTTGCTGTCAATTTGCTACATCCACATCCTGGCACAACGAATTCGTAAATCAGTCTGGTCTGCTTGTCAGAGTCCATTGAAAAAGTTAACAATCTGGATTTACTTAACTTGGTTTGAAATGTTGGCCATGGTCAGCCTAGCATAGTCTTATCAGTTTTTTTAGGATTCTGAATTCAATCCTGGTTAGATCTACTGCTTCTCAGCTCTGGTTGGCGGCTCTAAAGTTAATAAATAGACGGTTTGTTGGGATATTAAATTCTGGACACTTTAAAATGACTTACCTCTGGATGAATATCGGATCAACTGCCGATTTGTCTGGTTTGAAATTGATGTCATTGATATTTTCCGCGTATAAGGCTATCGAACTTTGTACGCCTAAGATTGCAGCTTTTTGTCAGACTTCCAGCGTTTCCTGTTCAAATACGTTAACTATAACATCATGTTGATAAACAAATAGATAAATAAATAAGGTGTGTTTTCGAGTACGACTCTCAAAAAGTTCTGCCCCTCTTTTTCTAAGTATTTTAGGATTGGTGTATCCTTATCAAAGTTTTCAATTCTTAGGTCGAAACTAAATTAAACTAATCTCCTTTTCCCTTTTGTTATTTGCAGAGAAAAAATAGCCTTCTTCACCCGTAAAGGCCTTTCCGTGCCCGAATTACCCATCGAATTCATAGTCACCGAAGAAGATGTCATCGAAGAGGACGAAGCTGAATACGAAAACGATGCCTACACCACCAGCAACGCCAACAACCATCAGCCACCGGCAATTGCCATCAATACGGCTCTTGTAGAAGCCACAACCAAAAGCAAACCAATTAAGAATCTCACTGTCACTGCTACTGCAACATCCCCATTGCCATCACCAATCTCCACATCCACTTCTCTCCTAGCACCAACATCATCAGTCAATAGTAAAAGCAATAACTGTCTGGCAAGAGAATTGCCATCTTATGCAGCCGCAACAGCAGCTTCCAAGTCAAGGGCCGCAGCTGCAGCAGTAGCTGCTGCCAAACTTAACATCTGTCAACCATCAACATCGGCAGCTGCCCTAGCAGCAGCTGCTTCAGGAGCATCTGTCAGAACAACAACAGCTGCGACGACAATCGCATCGTCCGGCAATGATTCTGAACAACAAGCTTCTGCTTCAACTTCAGCCGAGAACAGTCGGTTTGATTATGTTGTAGATCGAACATATGGCGTTGAGGTTTGAGTGAGACAGAAGCTTTGAATTTGTTGTAAATAAAAAAAATAAAATTATACCTTGTTCTTGTTATTTTTATAAACAAATGTTGTTAATATAAACAAGTTGAAAAAAGAAACTGATAATCTATTGTGCCTTAAAGAGGATTAGTTTTTCTTTTTTTTTTGTATCCAAAATGAATATTTGAACATTAACAAATTTTTTAGACTTTTAAGGTTATTTAAATTAAATTATAGAAATGCTAATATTATGATATATTTTTATACAAAACAAAAATTATTATTCAAACATTAAAAATCATGTAAATACATTAAAAATATTTTATAAACAACAAGAAAACTGAACATTTTTAACATTAAGGCTTGCGTTTTTGTTGAGCTCTTTATTTATATTCTAAAATATTTAAGCAAACAAATTGAATTTAAATTAATTATTACAATTTGCTATAAAAAAAAGTAGTTAGCGAAGAGATATTACTATGTAGTATAGCTGCCTATTCATTGTTATTTTAAATAGTTATGTAGTTTGTAAAAACTAAAAAATAAAGAAAACAAATCTAACTAATTTTTATTTTCTTCTACATTTTTTAAATATTTTTTATATTAAAAATAAACAAAAAAACAACCCTGTAAACCACCAAAATTAATCAACTAACTTAAAAGAAAAAGAAAATATATTTTTATATAAAAATAAAAAAAAATTATATTTTTAAGTCGTCGTCTATCCTGTCTTTTGCCTTTTCAGAGAGAGAGAAATCGTTTTTTTTAGCAATTGTGCAATAAACAATGGAAACATAAACTAAAAACTAAAATAAACAAATTATTAACTAAAAAAATATTTTATGCTAGTTTTTTTTCTTATATGTTTGACAACAAAAAAGAAACTCAAATAAAAAATAAATATTGAGATAAATGTGTGTAAATAATATAAAAAAAAAAATCAGAACAAATAAATTTAAATTAATTAATTTTATTACTTTTATGAGAAAACAAAAATTTGAACGGAATTCCTTAAATTTTTTTGAATGTTTTTTTGTAGCAAATAGAATAAAATATTTTTAAATGCATAAATACGATATATACATATTATGCAATGAGAGAAAACCAAACTGTTAACGAAAATATTTTGATAAAAATCATACAGTGGAGAATAAACAAAAAAGATTTGTCTGGAGAGCTGTGTGAATTGAAACACAACTGTTAGAGGAATGAAATGGACAGGGAACTTTTGAGTTTTCTTCCAAAAATATTGTTGTATTGTAAATAAACTAACTAATTGGAATGAATTTGAAGTTGATATGACATGGAATGATTAGAAACTAAAAAAATATAAATAATTATAAATAACATAATTAATATATTTTATTATAATGAAATACAATATACATACATATATTATGCCAATTGATGAAAAATATACAAGAATGACATAAAACCAAAAGCTTCATGTTGTTTTTATTTGGAACTAGGCGTCTGCCTAGTTGTTTCGTCAATGAAATGCTGATAAAGTTACGCTCTTCATCTTCGCCAAATTCAAGACCTAGTTCTGTCTTCTTTCAGCAAGTTCTGCCATGTATACCGACTGGTCTCTTTCAAGTGAGTAGTTTTAACCTTTTTACATTCTCTCTTTTATTCAATTCTGCACATCTTGAGTTTATTGGAGTTTTTCTGTATAAGAAGATATTTAAGTGTTCATACGATACTTGAAAATATTGAATTTGATGATGAAAGGACGTTTGTCCTTTTTTTATTATTGACTTCTAAGCGATAGTAACGCATTAGCGGGCTGTTAAAATCACACTGAACTTCCCAAGGTCTAATATTACACTGTTATACAGCTGTTTATCCAAATTCGGGATCTAGTCCGGGCCTCTTTCAGCAAGTCCTTTCATGTATAGCGACTGTTAACTGACGCCTCCCAGTTTCAAACCCACAAGGTTTTGGGCGTTCTGATCTACGTCATTCTTCAAGCATCCAGCACACATTTGTTCTGTTGAGCTATCTCCTATTGCACCGGAGTTTATTAAGTATTTTTGTCCCATCAATACTTACTACTTATCCGGCTCACAATCCATGAAGGTTCTCAACCTGAGATACTGCAGCCTTACATCGGGAACGGTCCCTCACATGCTCTCTACAGTCGCCGAAACCAAGCGCTCTGGCATCCGCAGTCACTTGGTCCTTGTACCGTAGGTTCGTTGTCGTCTTGAAATTGGGGGCTGCAATGAGAAGACTTTCTTGGCTGGAGCGTTTTCGTCCATTCGCTCGATGTGGCCCAGCCAATATGGCCGGCGCTATAGTGTAGGACTGGTAAAATCAAAGTTTTGTATAGCAGACACTTTGTCTTTCGAGTGAGGAGTTTTGAACCGGTGGACAGATGTTGCTTTGTTTGTTGATAGCATGTACTTTGTTTTGTCCTCGTTCACTTCGAGACCAACGAGTTTTGCCTGTTTTTCAATCGCTGTGAAGGCCTCAAGCACAGCTCTCTTGGATCGACCGATGATGTCTATGTCGTCCGCATAGCCTAGGAGCTGGGTGGACTTGTTGAAGATAGTGTTTTCCGTGCTCACACCTGCCTTGCGCACTATCTGTTCCAGGACTATGTTGAAGAATTCACATGACAACGCATTTTCTTGTCTAAACCCTGTGCATGTTTGGAATAACTCGGATGAGCAGTTACCCACACACTGCACACTGCACTGCGTATTGTTTAGCGTCATGTGGCACAGCTGGATCAGTTTGTTCGGGATCCCGAATTCAGACATCGCCATCATAAGCTCTTGGCGGTGGATGCTATCATAAGCAGCTTTGAAGTCAATGAAAAGATGGTGGATTTCGACTTGAAATTCGTTGGTCTTTTCCAGGATTTGCCTCAGTGTGAATATTTGGTCTATAGTTGTTCTGCCTGGCCTAAAGCCACACTAGTACGTGCCGATTATTGTGTTGCAAAACGGTTTAAGATGCTCACACAGTACGTTGCATATAATTTTGTATGAACACTAAACAGGGATATGGCTCGGTAATTTTTGAAAGACATAGGATCGCCTTATGGAGCTTATCAACCAGTCAGCGGGCATGCATTCTTCCTCCCACACTTTGTTGATGACCTGGTGCATGCGGTACATCGAAATCGAAACACCTCCTCCATATTTAAAGAGTTCCGCAGGTATGCCATCCGACCCGGCGGACTTGTTATTTCTTAGCTTTGGCGGCTCACAGTGTGAAATTTGACTCATCTAGCGGAATAAAATTAATAGCGCTTACAAATTAAATTTTTTTTTAGTGATTCTTTCGCAAGATTCAACAAATATTTTCAGAGAATGATATTTAACAAGAACTATTTATTAAAACAGCCAAATTTTTAATTTGCAGAGATCGGAATGTACATGTTTTTTGCCTAGATTAGACCCATACCAAAGAGTGAATTAAGGTTGTAATTTTTCTTCTTCTTTTAAATTTTATGTATCAGATTCATAACAAATATGTACAAAAATAAGTTAAACTTCAATTTTTTTACATATCGACACACGTTTTTGACTTAAAGACATCTAAACTCACGTGTTTTTTGCATTTGGCAGACCTTTACTAAAAATTAAATTTTTCTCCCCAAACAGTTTTTTGTTTAGTTTTCATAATGAATATGTATTAAAATATAACTGAATTACAAAGATTTGTATAGTTACCAAGTTTTGGAACAAACGGCCCTGTGCAAGTGCATATTTAGTGCACATACAAAGGTCCTTTTTGTACAGATAAACAATTCTGACCAAAAATCCTGCTGTTTCGTTTTTGTTTAGATTTGTAAAAAATAATAACATATAAAAACACAATAATAGACAACAATTAATAACATTTTTAAAAAAAATTTACTCCGAATTCCTCAAGCAGCTTACATTTCGAATTGAAATTCTAATACTAGGGACTTTGAGGCTAATTTTTTGATTATTCCCGTGTATCTCCATTTTGGCTTAACCGATTTCGTTAAAATTTTGCACAATTATACTTAACATTATCCTCAGTGATATTTCATTCCAAGATATTATTCAAAATATATTCCTCAGTAACAAAAAAATCGGAAAAGAGATCCATTTTTGTAGTACCTTTTGGGTTAAAACACTTTTTTCTAGATTTCTCAAAAACGGCTCAACCAATTTTTTGAAAATTTCGTCAGCACGTTAATATGCAATGTCTTAATAATGTTGCATACCAAAAAAATTGATAAGTGTTTTAATTTCCCTGATTATTTTACAAGGAGCGGATTCTGTAGCTCTGCTCCCATTTTTGTTTTATAGTGCCCACTAGTCTACGAACAAACATCTCCAATTCTCGGCAGGGACCTTCAATTCAATTTGCTGCAGCAATGCACTCGTAAACTTTTCTAAATTTCTCGGTTTTTGGAGCTTGGTGCCAAAATTCAAAAACTGTCATCCTATACATTTTTCTGCAATTGGAAAATATTTGTATGGGGGCTGCAAAAGGTTGCAAGAAATTACCTTTGATTTTTGTTGAGAAAAGCTTGCAGAATAAATATGTGTAAAATTTATCGCGGGGACACGAAGGTATATGTAAAAAAATTACCTCCAAAGTTGAAAAAAATGATTTTTTTGACTGTCTTAAAAAAATTAATTTTAAAAATATAAAAATAAAATCTAAATTCGTAAAACTCACTCCAAACTGTTCTGCAAGCTTCAATATGTAAAAAGAAAAAGTCACTTTGTTAATCGGACCACGCAATTAGAAACTGCGAAACTGAGCCTATCGGCTATGTGATGACTTTAATTTTTTGTTTAACATAATGTCTCACTTTGACAACTTATTATACAAAACAAAACCGCTATAAAAATCTCTCACCATCAAAAATAATTTCATTGTTATATTGAGAACTGGTAAAAATTGGTATTACACTTGATAACTCAACTTTATTTTTTCATTAAGTTCCGCGAGATAGTGAAAATTTTACACTGTGCGGCTCTTTCTACCTCTTCTGTGCTGGGGGTTAGGACTGGGTCTTCATAGACTGACCTTGCTTCTCTTTCGTCATTGGATCGCTCGACATCATGCGCATTTAGCAGTTGTTGGAAGTGCTGCTTGAAAACATCTACAATTCCCTGTGCTTCGTTCACTAGGTTTCCTTCACTGTTTCGAAGAGCCTGTCTCCCGCTTCTGAAACCAGAAGCTAATTGCTTCTGAAACCAGAAGCTAATTGCTTCGATCTTTAAAAGAAACGTCGGTTGTTGTTCTTGGCCCGAGACCGTTCTAGATCATTGAGCTGAGAAACTGCGGATGCAGTCGTAACTTCGTTACGAGTATCGTTTATTTTAACGATACTCGCTTAACACAATCACAATTTAACGAATACGCGGTTTTACAAACGATAATCGTTTTACGCAATAAGGGCCCAGATATACGCCATTCTTCCAGCTCAATTTTGGTCTGATGAGTTGTCTCCTAACCTGAATTTTACCGCAAAGGGCTTTTCGGGCTAGTTGTCCAGCTCATCGGAGTTTACTAAGTCTATTTTTCTCATCACATCCGTTTCACGGTACATTCGATATTCTTACTTACTTAAGGTGGCGCTACATTCCAGATCGGCACAGGACCTCCTCCGACAAGCGTCTCCGGCCAGCGCGGTCCTAACTAGCTGTCTCCAGTTTTTCACGCCAAGTTGGTTAAGGTTCTCCCCCACTTGTGTGCTCCACCTGCATCGCGGTCTTATTCTTCTTCTGCGACATCCTTCCAGGTTGGATTTGAGACTCAACGGGCCGGAGCACTATTTTCTATTCGCTCTACATTAGGGTGTCCCGACAAATTTTTTTTTGGATTTTCCGAACAAAAGACCTCTCAAAACTTGCGTAATTGGACCTAGATTACAAAAATGTATAAAAAAAAATTAAAATTTGTCTTGGGGGTTGTACCGACCCTGAAAATTTTGACAAATTGATATTTTTATGCTTTTTTTCCCTTCTTTAATTTCGGTTCCTGAGCTACTATTTATTATAAAATATTAACTTTTTGATCTTATTAGGTTTAGAACATAGTTGACGTTTTGATTTGCATGCAACAATACGTTTCCAGCGGTTTCAAATTTATAAGGTTTTAAGCTAAAAATACCCCCAATAGGTGACCAAAATTGATTTTTTTTAATTTTTGGCGCATATTGCTATTATCATCATTTTCCTGGAACTTAAAACCACTGCTCTATAAATCTGAGACAATTTGAATTAAAGTTTCTATACCTATCCGATTTTGAAGAAAAATTTGTTTATAAATTTGACGCCTACCTGCACAAATGACTTAATTTATTGATGTCCTTTAAGGATATGGGTTTTTACCTGTTTCCTACCTGTAAAATACACAACTCAATCCGGTAATAAAGTCGGATTAAAAACTGAAGGCTGTTTTCTACCTAACAAATATCTACAAAATTCAATC
The DNA here is from genome assembly GCA_943590905.1 of Sphaerophoria taeniata. Classification (NCBI taxonomy): domain Eukaryota; kingdom Metazoa; phylum Arthropoda; class Insecta; order Diptera; family Syrphidae; genus Sphaerophoria; species Sphaerophoria taeniata. The sequence continues at coordinate 221,193,856 of OX016540.1, read as the reverse complement.
CGGTAATAAAGTCGGATTTAAAGCGCAAGGATTTGAAAAAATGAAAAGTGGGCGTTTTGTGCACAAATATGGGAAAAACCACATATGTGGTTTATTGAGGAAACGTAGAGGTTTTTCATTCACCATTTGTTTATGACTAAATGGGTTGTTGAACTTCATAATTTGTAGAACTGATCTTACATATATAAAAGCCACACTTTGAAGTCCTTAGTATTCATTCGAGATCCTCAACGGGTTGTGTAAAGTGCGTTGTAACAGTTTTAAAAGCAATTTTTGTGATTTTTTTTAAAATAATGAGTTCAAGACGTAGTGGGACTACTTGTGCTATATTGGGATCATACAAAAAACTTGACGATCGGCAGCTACCAACTACAAGAGATGTCATTAAATTCATTTTGTTTGTAAGGAACGAACTAAAACTTAAATTCAACGGAAAGGATCCTTCCCATTCAGAAATATATGCGATTGTTTTTGAAGAAATCGACAATATTTGGGCTAAAGCTTCGATTCCAATTGTAACTAAGGAAAGAGTTATTCAACTACTTAAATCCTGTTTCGAAAGGTACAATATTGTGAAGCGATACCCCAAAAGCAAACAAAATGCTAGTTTCGAAAACAAACTGAAGTGTTTTTTAGAGTCATCTGAGAAGCTTTTCGACGTTGCTGCTTGTAAATGCACTTCATTTGAAACTTGTTCGTGTTTAAAACCAAAGAAAGTTCCCATCCATGAGAGAAGTTTTATGTTGGATCAAAGAAATGAAAGGAAAATGGTTATAAGCGGGGTTGACAAGAAAGAAACAAATATCTTGAAGAAACGACAGCAGAGGCAAATTGAAGAGTCAAAGAGGGAAGCAAAAAAATGGTCTACGCAGGAAACGGATATTGTCTCAGGAAACTGCAATGAAGAGTTGGTGCGTGAATCTTCCCCAGAAACACATTCGGTAACAGAGGTATCCCCAACAAACCCCCCTTTGACAGAGGCACCATCGACTTCAAGAGCTTATCGCAATAGATTGATGTTGCCAACAGTTGCCAAGGTATGTGATCGATACGGTTTATCGACGCGATCTGCTGCTGCTGTCGCTTCTGCTGTTTTGGCTGATGTCGGCTTGGTTTCTTCCAAAGATTCAACTCTTGTTATAGACAAAAATAAGATCCACCGAGCTGTATCGAAATCACGTAAAGAAGCTTTAGAAGATATTGGAGGTATTGCTATAAAAAGCATTTACTTTGATGGAAGAAAGGACAAGACCCTGATAAATGAGAAAATAGGGGCGCGTTATCACCGTAAAGAAATTTTTGAAGAACACATCTCAATTTTGGCAGAACCTGGATCAATTTACTTGGGACACACAACACCAGGTCGTGGCACCGCAAAAGGGATTTTTACTTCCATCACAATTTGCCTGACTTGCCGAAAAATGTGGTTGATGAACTTAGTACGGATCAAAAATATCTTTATCAGATATGTCAAGCTGTATCTACTGGTTTCTGTTCTCTTGAGCTGGCAAATCGTCAACCTGGAAAAATGGCCCACTCGAGATGGCTTACTTCAGCTAATCGCATACTGAGACTTTATGTTAGTACTCTTCGTCCATCCGAGAATTTGCTATTGCTTGTCAACTACGTCGTCAAAGTATACGCTCCAATTTGGTTCCGAATCAAGCGACAGGCGTCTTTTAAGGATGGAGCCAAACATATTTTCCAATTAATTATGTACTCTCGATATTTACCCGAAAATTTGAGATGTGTTGTGGATTCTGTTATAGAAAGAAATGCTTATTTTGCACATCCAGAAAACCTGCTTATCAGTATGTTGTTTGATGAAAGGGACCACATTCGGGAGCTGGCATTGCGAAGAATAAAAAAAGCTAGAGAAGCTGAAAATATCAACAAACGCAGGATATATAAACCACCAAAGATCAACTTCTCTGCTAAAGATTATACCGAAATTATTTTTTGGAACGAATGTCAGGTAACATCACCCCCGGTTCTTCGAGATATTTCTTTTGAAGACCTTCACATCATGGCAAAAGATAAGAGCTTGGAAATTGTTGACTTTCCCTGTCACACCCAATCTGTGGAAAGATGTGTTAAACTGGTAACAGAGGCATCACAGAGTGTAACTGACCCTACTTCTAGAGATGGCTTTATTAAAAACAAGTTGAAATCCCGTGCAGAAATGCCAAATTTTGGACACAAAAATAAGTTTAAATTCTAAGGTTATGTCATTAATTAAAAATTATTTCTTGCTTATTTTGTTTTTATGTGATTTGTTTAAATAATATTAATAATAAAATACGTTTAAAACTTAATTTTTTTTATAGTTTTATTCAAACGGTTAAAGTATGTAAAAACATGAAGTTTAAAAATCTTCAAAGCCCGGTACTACCCCCAAGATAACATGTTCTTTCAGTTTTTTTGACGTTTTCTTTATCTGTGTAAAATTACGCAAATTTTGATACCCCTTTTGATAGTGTAGCTCGAAAAAAATTTTGTCTCATACATCGACGGGACACCCTACTCTACATGGCCCAACCATCTTAATTGTTACACCTTTACTTTTCTGGCTATTTCAGTGTCGCTGAATAGCTCGTACAGATCTTGATGGAATCTTCGTCTCCATTCTCCATTCGGCCAAAATGTTTTTATCCGATGTTGTCAAGGTCCATGTCTCTGTCCCATACATAAGGACCGGGATGATAAGGGTTTTGTATCGTGACACTTGCCCTCATTCAAAACTAGACCTATCTTCCTAGCCTCCGTCTCAATATGTAATATGTCAATGTCGTCTGCGTATCCTAATAGCTACACGAACTTTTGAAAGACTGTGCCTATGGTGTTGACGTTGGAGTTTTCCGCAATCTTTTCAAGAATGATGTTGAAGAAATCGCATGACAACGCATCAAAAATACAAATAAAAAAACAGCTCTTGAAGAGCCAAGGCCTAAGTGGCTTACTCTCATCAACAATTCTCTGCGTGCGTGTGAAGAATTGAGGGGACCTACAATTTAACGCCGATTCCGAACGGCAAAGTTGAGAAGCACTTTTTCATGACAGATTGACATTCTTGGAAGTTTTGTCAGTTCTTCGCAAGAGGCAGAACCCGTGAAAGATGAAATAAAAACTTTTTGGGCACGAGTAGGACCCAAACCCACGACGTTCTGCTTAGCAGCCAACACACCTAACCACTAAGCTACGGGCAACTGCGATGATAACGCATCGCCTTGTCTAAAACCTTTTTTGACATCAAAAACGTCCGTTAAGTTTTTTCCGACCATGATGGAACAGCGTGAGTTTTTCATTGTCATTTAAACACACAGACGGACGAGTTTTTCTCGGATGCCAAAACTAGACATTGCTCTATATAATTGGTCTCTACAGATTCTGATATGCGGCCTTGAAATCGATGAAGAGGTGGTAGGTATCGATTTGAAGTGCCTGGGCCTTCTCCAAGATCTGCCGTAGGGTGAATATTTGATCGATGGTGGATTTTCCGGGTCTGAAGCCACACTGATAAGGACCTATCAGATTGTTGACGAAGGGCTTCAAACGTTCACACAGCACGGCAGACAAGATTTTATAGGCGATGTTAAGGAGACTTATACCTCTGTAGTTAGTTCAGTTCAGGGGATCTCCTTCTTTGAGGATCGGGCATACGATGCTGAGGGTTCATTCATCGGCCATGCTTTCCTCCGAACAAATTTTGCAGATGAGCTGGTGCATGCTCCTAACCAAATCATCTCCAGCTGCTTTGTACAGTTCGGCGGCTAGCCCGTCTGCTCCAGCGGCTATGTTCGACTTAAGTTTAGATATCGCTATCTTCACTTCGTCCATGTCGGGAGGGTGGAATTGTTGGCCTTCTGCACCCAAATTGAATGGGGAGTTTGCCTGCCTCCAACGACGAAGTTGCAACCGAACATACGCTGTTGTTGCTCTCTGTAGCAGTCACTGTAGTAGATATCGCAACTTTTAATCCTTTTGACCGGACCATCCCATCGAACTTCCTGGCGGCTATATCTGATTTATAACGGTTTTGGGTCTCCACTTATTGTTCGTCTTTTAAGGGACCTAGCATTCCGCGTGCAGAGCCGAATCTCGTTGTCCTTATTTCGTTTGAATAGTTCGTCATCAGCAAATATTTCCGTATCCCAGGCTTTTTGCATCGCCACTAAACTTTCTGATTGGGAAGTCACCCCAAAGCACGACCCCTAAGCTGGAGGGCCAGGTCCTTTTATTAACTCCAAGGGCCGCTCTGTAACGGCCAGAACTCCAAATAAGTCGTAAAAGGTGTTAACTGAGTAGGTAAACCTAATTGGAACTGTAGACGCCATCAAATAATTCTCCAGTTGCCGCCAGGAAAAAGGAGTAGTGCCTCAGTGGAAAACACTCTCCCCGCCCTCTCTCGTTACCTGTCACCAACAGCCTTGAGGTACTACGTACTAGGCACGCGGTGGCCACCACGTGCAGGTGAAAGAAAGACTTGATATACAGAGGTTGTTGACGATGCTTGTGCCCTTGTGATATTGCTTGTCATAAAACCGTTTCCAGAATCGTCCTTCCTCACAAACGATTCTATGTCGAACGCGGCCAAGACTTCAGCCCCAAGTCTCTTCGTATGTAGTCCCAAGATTTTAGCCGCCTGCTCAATCTGAATAAATGATGTTTTTACAGCCGCATATGACAATATTTGAGTAAACTTGGTAAGCTACTCTCTCTTGAAGATGTTTCAGCTTGCTTTCTCTATTGCCAAGTTGAAGGGGAAGCAGGGCTGTCCATCCTCTTTCCGGAGTGTTATTCAAAATACGCACATCAGTTTATTTACTTACTTACTTATCCGGCTCACAATCCATGAAGGATCTCAGCCTGAGACACTGCAGTCTTCCATCGGGAACGGTCCCTCGCATGCACTCTCCAGTCGCCGCACCGAGACCAAGCGCTCCGGCATACGCAGTCACGGGGTCCTTGTACCGTAGGTTCGTTCTTCTTTGTCGTCTAGAACCTGGGGGCTGCGATGGATGGGAAAACTTTCTTGGCTGGAGCGTTTTCGTCCATTCGCTCGATGTGGCCGAGCCAATTAAGTCGTCTTTTCTTGGCTTTCTGGACTACATTCACATCTTGGTATAGCTCTTAAAGTTCTCGGTTGAACCTTCTTCTCCGTTCGGCATCGTCGCATACGGAAATCCGTAGAAGAATTTTTCTTTCGAAAGTGCACAGCATCAATTCTCCTTTTTTACTTATCGTCCAGCACTCGTCGCCATAGAGTAGGACTGGTAAAATCAAAGTTTTGTATAGCAGACACTTTGTATGTTTTGTCAAACCGAAGTATAGCAGCAATTTGCGAAGGTAATTCTTCGTAGGTGAACTAGGTGAACTCCTTAACTTCCTCGAAATTGCTGCTACCAACAGTGACGTTCTGTCCTAGGCGGTGGACAGATGTTGCTTTGTTTGTTGATAGCATGTACTTTGTTTTGTCCTCATTCACTTCAAGACCAACGAGTTTTGCCTTTTTTTCAATCGCTGTGAAGGCCTCAAGCACAGCTCCATTGGATCGACCGATGATGTCTATGTCGTCCGCATAGCCTAGGAGCTGGGTGGACTTGTTGAAGATAGTGCCCTCCGTGCTCACACCTGCCTTGCGCACTATCAGCTCCAGGACTATGTTGAAGCATCAGTTTATTTGGGTTGACGAATTCTTTTATTGCGTAGTGAAGTTCTATCGTGACTCTGGCTTTAAAATTTATAAACAGTTCGGAAGTTGGGATATCATAACATCGGCAAGTTGACTGTTAAGAAATTCATTATAATGCAATATCCATAGCCCCCAGAGGTCCTTTGGTCAGAGTTCTCTCTCCATCCAACAACTTTCGGTTTCTTCAAACTCTCAATTTGAGTTCGCTTTGTTGAAAAATAGTTTCATAACTGGCAAGTGATTCGAACCGTCTCTCGGAAGTTACAATAATCGACCTGCAAACTCACCGAACACCTAAAGTAAACTCACATTAAATAACAAGCCAATTGCTCTTTTGAGTGCAATAACTACTGTTTATTAATGATACTTAGTTCTCTAATACCCTATTCGTGATAAATGTTTAACATTCAAACTTTAAATAAATTCAGTCTGAAACTTGTATGAATTTTGATTAAAAAATATAAATCTTTAAGATTTCATCTGGAGGAGAGGATTTTCGATTTATGCATAAGCATGGTCCATACGTTCCATGTCTCTGATTTCCATAAAATCAGTCTTTAAGCGCTGCTTAACGATTTCACGCCAAATAGCTTCTCGGTCGCGATAGTTGGAAATACCCATACGCAGCAGGGAATGGTCAGTGATACGAAGTAAGGCTCGGCCGGTGATTTCGTTTTTTGAGAAATTATCAATGTAGGAAAGATACTCACTGCAGTGGCGGCGATACCAGATAAGGACATCCGACGCACTCCAGAGATAAACAGGCTTTGGACGTGTTACCTTGACTCGGTGTTTGGTATGGGTAAACATTTCGTTGATCATTGTTTTGGATTTGTTTTTTTAGTCGTTTAATGATGAGTTGATTGTTTTGGTTCTGAGCTGCAGTTTTGTTGGAAGATTTTATATTCCTAAAATTAACATTTAATTGAATTTTCACAGTATGAATATTTCTGTTTTATTAAATATTTACGTTGTTTTGTTTTAAAAAGTTACTTTCAGTTTTCTATTCTGTTTGACATTTTGAGATGACAGTTCAAATGTATTCCAGCTTACATTACATTCACGTCACGTAGGTTATCCATAAAAGTGCTACCAATCTGATCATTCTTTAAGTAGTTCTTTAACTGATTGACAGAGGGAATATAATATTGGCAATTTTGAAACCGTGTTTTTGGCTGGATTACCGTATTTCATATACAAAGGTTTTCCATTAGTCGATTACATTCACGTCACGTACGTAACAAAGAAAGTTCTTAAACTGACTGACAAAAAGAATTTAATCTTGGCAACATTTAAATTGAATATGTGTGGGTTAAGGTAGCCCTAATTGTCGAACATGCTCGCCATATACAAAGACAAAGATGCTCGTTTGCGTTATTCCCTATCCCTACACGGCAAACACATAATTGGCGAACATCATTTCGTGTTGATTCTTGAAAGTGTGAGGATGTGTCAAAAAGTGAAGCAAGTCATTGCGCTTATGGTTATCTCATAGAAAAAATGAGATTTGTTCGCGAACATCTTCCTACATGGCAAACAACGAAGCGGACGAACACAAGAAAATCGAAAATTTTTGTCAGAAGCGAACAGTTCGCAAACCATCCCCTACACGACGAATTTATAGCGCGCACAAGCATGTTCGGCAAACATGGCTAGCTTTAGAGAAAGAGGCAGAATAATAGTTTTGTTTAATGAAGAAAAACCAGATCAGAACAGGACAGAACAGCACAAGTAAATGAAAACTATCAGAACAAGTAAGAACATCTTTTTGACAGAATAAAATCAGCTTTTAAATAAATATCATAAGTCAATTCAAATTGAATAAAAAATTTCATTTGTTGGAAACAAGATTCTGAATAGCTTATTAGATATTTGCGAGAAATATTTACTTGGGAGTATAGTAGTAATTATTTTACTTAATTCGGAAAACTCTTCAATCGAGATAATTTCAAAAAATTTTGATTGGAAAAAAATTAAAATAATCTGGCATTTGAAATTTTGACATTTGATAGTTTTCACAAAGTTGCACCACCAAAAAAGTAGGGGCAGAAAAATGTGTTTAGTACACTGTACTGAGTACTGAGTTCGACAACTTCATGGAACATAAAATGACAGATTGTGGAACAATTTGTCGCAAGGTTTTTACTCATGGAACACACAAACGTGTACCTACTTTTTGGATCTTTTCTGTACTTTTCTGTGCGGAACAGATTCATTAAACGGACCTAATAAGTGCAGTTTTCTGCACATATGTGTATTTTATCTACTGGTGCGTCAAATTGTAAATATCAGTGCACTCATGGGGACCCAAGCGTCATCAACAACCTCTGTCTATCAAGTCCTACTCTCACCTAGTACCTTAGCTGGAGATAGGGTGAAAACCCCTATGGAAGGCTTTGGCGACAGCTAATGATAGAGGGCGGGGAGGGTGTTTTCCGCTGAGGAGCGGAAGAATTCCCAGGATGAAGTCAAAGGTGGCGTCTACAGTTCCAGTTATTATGAACTACTCAGTGAACACCTTATACGGTCTACTTCGACATATTCGGACGATAAGGAGTGGTTTATTCGGCTCTTTGCCCTTGGAGTTAAAATAAGGATCTGATCCTCTGGTCCTCCAGGTTGGGGTCGTGCTTTGGGGTAACTTCCCAATCACGTAAAGAAAAGATTATTGATCTGCAACAACAAGCCTCTAATACGGACGGATTTGCTGATGACGAACCATGCAAACGAAATAAGGATAACGAGATTCGTATCTGCCCGTGGAATGTAAGGTCCCTTGACAGGCCACGTGCAACCGAACAACTAGCAGAGGCCCCAGACCGTTATAAAGAGGATATAACCACCATCCGGTGCGTCAAATGGTAGATAACAGTGCACTCATGAGGACCCAAGGGTCTTCAACAACCTCTGTCTACCAAGTCCTACTCTCACCTCCACGTGGTGACCACCGGGTGTCTAGTACCTCTGCTGGAGATAGGGTGAAAACCCCTATTGAAGGCTTTGGCGACAGCTAACGAGAGAGGGCGGGGAGAGTGTTTTCCACTGAGGCACTACTCCTTTTTTCCAGGCGGCAGCGGAAGAATTCCCAGGACGGAGTCAACGGTGGCGTCTACAGTTCCAGTTCCAGTAAGGTTGAACTACTCAGTGAACACCTTATACGGGCTACTTCGACATATTTGGAGCTCAGGCCGATAAGGAGCGGTTATCCGGCTCTTCGCCCTTGGAGTTTAAACAAGGACCTGGCCCTCCAGGTTGGGGGTCGTGCTTTGGGGTGACTTCCTAATCACATAAAGAAAAGCTAGTTGCGAAGCATCAACAAGCCTCGGATACGGACGGATTTACTGATGACGAACCATGCAAACGAAATAAGGACAACGAGATTCGGATCTGCACGTGGAATGTTAGGTCCCTTAACAGACCACGCGCAGCCGAGCAACTAGCGGAGGCCCTAGACCGTTATAAAGCGGATATAACCGCCATCCAGGAAATGCGATGGGATGGGCCGGGCAAAAGGAAGATGAAAAACTGTGATATCTACTATGGCAACTGCTACAAAGAACAACAACAGCGTCTGTTTGGATGTGGCTTTGTCGTTGGAGGCAGGCTTAGGCCGCATGTCCTAAGCTTCAGAGCTATCAACGAGCGCCTCACGACAATCCGGATAAAGGCTAAATTCGGCAACATAAGCCTAATATGCGCTCACGCCCCCACAGAAGAGAAAGATGACGACACCAAAGACAAGTTCTACGAGCTCCTTGACAAGACATACGAGCAATGCCCTAGCTTCGACGTAAAAATAGTCTTAGGAGATTTTAACGCCAAACTAGGAAGAGAGGACATCTTTGGTGGAACAGTCGGAAAACACAGCCTGCACGAAAAAACTTCCGATAACGGATTCAGGCTTATCGATTTTGCAGCGGGACGAAATATAGTAGTAGCAAGCACACGATTCCCACATCTCAACATCCACAAGGGAACCTGGAGGTCCCCAGACCAATCAACTGTCAACCAGATTGATCATATTGCGATCGACGCAAGACACTCTTCAAACATTATTGATGTCCGAACCTTCCGAGGGGCCAACATCGACTCGGACCACTACCTCGTTGTAGCCAAGGTAGTGCAGCGGATATCTCGACCAAAGCCAAAAACAGGAAGTGTTAGAAGAAAATATAACGTCGGACGGCTACTATCGCAAGAGATCGCCAGATCCTTTTCCGACCGAGTGTCAAGTAACCTCAGGAGAAGTCCGCTACAGCCAGCATCGAGTATTGAGAACCAGTGGCAGAATTGCCAGAAAGCCATTAGGGATGCTGCTTCTGATGTGCTGGGTTTCACACGGCCATCAAAACGAAACCCCTGGTTTGATGAAGAATGCAGGCAGGTGCATGCAGCTAAGCAAGAAGCATACAAAGCAGCGCTGCAAAGGAGGACGAGATCAGCTCGGGAGCTCTACGAGCAGAAGAGGAGAGAAGAACACAAGCTTTTCAGAAAGAAAAAGAGAGAGCATGAAAAGCGATCTTTCGAGGATATTGAGAGACTAAAAAACAGGAATGAGGTTCGGAAGTTTTACCAAGAGGTAAAACGAAAGACTCAAGGTTACCGAGCACGAACTGAGGCCTGTAAAGACCAACAGGGTAATATCGTAGTAGAGTCACAGTCAATGCTGAGGATATGGAAGGACCACTTCTGCAGACTGTACAACGGCGATGACGAACCAAATTCCGCTGTCAGGCAGAATGAACCATTCAATGAAGACGACGCAAGCCAAGATTTCCGTCTACCCGACCTTGAAGAAGTGAAGATAGCAATATCTAAGCTTAAGAACAACAAAGCCGCAGGAGCTGACGGCATCACTGCCGAACTCTTCAAAGCAGCCGGCGATGACTTGGTTAGGAGCATGCACCAACTCATCTGCAGAATATGGTCGGAAGAAAGCATGCCCGATGAATGGAACCTCAGTATTGTTTGCCCGATCCTGAAGAAAGGAGACCCTCTAATCTGCACCAACTACAGAGGAATCAGCCTCCTAAACATCGCCTATAAGATCTTTTCTGCAGTACTATGTGAACGTCTGAAGCCGTTTGTCAACAATCTGATAGGTCCATATCAGTGTGGCTTTAGACTAGGAAAGTCCACCATCGATCAAATTTTCACATTACGGCAGATCAAGAACTCTAAATCGACACCTACCATCTTTTTATCGATTTCAAGGCCGCGTATGACAGCATCTATAGAGAAGAACTGTATAAAGCCATGTCCAGTTTTGGCATCCCTACAAAACTCATTCGCCTGAGCAGGATGACAATGGAGAACTCGCACTGCTCCATCAAAGTCGGCAACGACCTCACCGACGCCTTCGATGTCAAAAAAGGCTTTAGACAAGGTGATGCACTGTCATGCGATTTCTTCAACATCATATTGGAACGAATAGTGCAGAACTCCCACGTCAACACTAGAGGCACTATCTTCCAGAAGTCTGTGCAACTACTCGCGTACGCTGATGACATTGATATCATTGGGAGAACACAGCGTGATGTCAACAGTGCTTTTGCGAGTATACAGACAGAGGCTGAAAAAATGGGTTTAGCGGTCAATGAGGGCAAAACAAAGTATATTCTGTCATCTAGAAAGGACACCCAACACCGACGTCTTGGACAAAACGTCACGATAGACGCATATAATTTCGAGGTAGTTAGGGACTTAGTATACCTTGGCTCCGCTATCAATACGGACAACGACATCAGCGCCGAGATCAGACGAAGAATAACTCTTGCTAATCGCTGTTTCTTCGGGCTAAGAAAGCAATTGAGTAGTAAAGCCCTCTCCCGAAAAACTAAGGTGACGCTCTATAAGACCCTCATCATCCCCGTCCTGCTATATGTCACAATACAGACTACACTTATGTCACAACACACATATAACTTGTACTTGTAAGATGTTCACACACATAACACATACATACACTCATACATTGTAACTTGTAACATAATAAAGTCAGTCATTAATAAGATCTAAAACTGTGCGGTTGCTTTTCTTCTCGTCATGTTCTTTGCTTGCCATCACATGGTGTCAGAAGTAAATTAAATTTGAAAAATTATAAAATCGTAAAAAATTAATGATTAACTACCAAAAAGCACTGTGTTATTAGATTGTTGGCATTAAATTTCCTTTTGGTCCAGTTTAATTCATTTTGATTTGATCGTAGTCAAAATCCCGTTTGTGCGTGTCTGCCTTCAGTAGAGAGACAGAGAGACTCGTATAAGAAGCGACGAAAATAATAAAAAAAAAAACGCGCAAAATGTCGGGAATTAAACCGCCAAAACCGCTGATGGTAAATAGCGACATAGATATGTCACAGCAATGGACGGAATGGCTGGAACTATACGAAAACTATTGCATCGCAAATAAATTGTCTGCAGAATCTCAAGAAGTACAGACAGCCAATTTCAAGGCTTGTGTCGGCCTCGAAGTATTGCGAGTCATTAACAACATGGATCTCACTGCAGCAGAAAAGAAAAACTTGTCAGTCATTGAATCCAGACTGACGAGTCACTTTGCGCCGTCAAAAAACAAAACGTATGAGAGATGCCAATTCCACCGTATTAAACAGCAATCCAATGAGAACTTCGAGGACTTTATGCAAAAGCTGCAGACACAAGTCAAAAAGTGTTGTTATGGTGCAAATGCAGATGAATTCGTTATGGACCAATCGGTCCACGTTCTGTCGTCGACAGAAGTTGTGGACCGAAGACGACTTGTCCCTAGAAAGAGCCAAAAAGATTTGCAGAACCGCAGAAAGAGCGTCTAAGCAAATTAAAGAATTGCAACACACTGGCGTAGACCAAAACGTTAACGCACTGAATAACGAAAAGACATTCAACTGTAGGCGATGCGGAAGAAACCATGGACCAAAGCAGTGCCCAGCCTACGGACAAAATTGCAAGAAATGCAACGGCTTGGGACATTGGGCTGCAGTGTGTAGAGCTAAGAAACACACATCGACATCGAAAAATCAAAGAAACAAAATGAAGAAACCTTTCAAAAAAGTAAATGCGTTAGAGCAGGACAACAATACCGACTCAGATGAAGAACAATTCAAAATCAGTGCTATTACCACCAGTGCACGAGTAAATTATATTGAAGCAGCTGATAAATGGTCTGAAAAATTGAAGATTGGAAACAAGACGGTAATTGTCAAACTCGATACCGGTGCCGAATGCAATGTGCTGCCAAAAAAAGAAGCTTCGAGACTTAATCTTCCAATCGAAAAATCGAATACGAGACGAATCATCACGTACAACAACCACAGTATTCAAGTAGTCGGTGAAGTCAAAGCAAACTGTGCAACAAAAAATAATTCGGAGTTGGTGACGTTCAAAATAGTTGCCGAAGATTTGATGCCAATACTGGGGCGTACATCTTGTGAACAACTAGGTCTTATCGCACGCATAAATTAGATCATAACTAAAAATGACGAGAAGATTGGATGTTGCAAAAATTTCTCATATGAAATCGATCTCATCGATGATCCAAAATTCAAAATTATACCACCACGTCGTATTGCTCATTCACTTCGTGACAAAGTCAAAGCCGAATTGAACCAAATGGTCAAAATGAAAGTAATACGCCCAGTAAGTCATCCAACCCCAGCAGTAAGTCCTATTGTAATCGTGACGAAAAAGGACAAAATAAGAATATGCATGGACCCAACCGACCTTAACAAAAATATAAAACGTCGGCATTATCCACTTCAGACCGTTGAAGAAATAGCAGCAAGTGTACAAAACGCAAAAGTATTCACCAAATTGGACTGTCAAAAGGGATTCTGGCAAATACCCGTGACAGAGAAGACATCGGACTATCTAACATTCTCAACACCGTGGGGCAGATACCAATTTTTGCGACTTCCGTTTGGTATATCATTAGCTCCGGAGATATTTTCTGAAGTTATGAACGCTACGCTAGAAGGCATACCAAAGTGTAAAGTTGCAATGGATGATATATTTTTGTACGCAGAAACTGTAGATGAACTTCGTGCAACAACACAAAAAGTAGTCGATCGATTGAAAGCAGCTGGGTTCACTCTAAACAAGTCCAAATGTGAGTATGAAAAGCAAAAAGTTAAATTTCTTGGTCATATCTTTACAGAGAAAGGTATCGAAGCTGATACCGAAAAAGTTGAAGCAATCAAAAATTTGTGTGAACCAACAAATGTCAAAGAACTTCAACGTATTTTGGGCATGGTCACATATCTGGCCAAGTTCATACCTAATTTGTCTGATATCACCGAACCATTACGAAAATTGCTCCACAAAGAAACTGCATGGTACTGGGACTTCGAACAGAACAATGCGTTTGAAAATATTAAGAAAATTTTAAGTTCTACACCAGTGTTAAAATTTTACGACGTTAATAAACCCGTTAGACTATCTGTAGACGCAAGTTCAAAAGCACTTGGACCATGCTTGTAGCAAGATGACCAACCAGTGGCGTACGCTACACGCGCATTAACACCTACTCAACAAAACTACCCTCAAATTGAAAAGGAGGCGATGGCAATCAAGTTCGCATGCACCAAATTTCATGAATACGTCTACGGAAAACGAATCGAAGTAGAGTCTGATCATAAACCGCTCGAGACGATCTTTAAAAAACCTCTACAAGACGCACCATTCTATGGGATGTCATCCAATATTCACCAATAGTCACATATAAAAAAGGTAGTCAAATCCCGATAGCAGATACACTCAGTCGTGATTGCAAACCACTTGACGCAGGCAATGATGAAGAGTACTCCGTAAACATAGTACTTTCGTTCACTGATGAGGCACGTGATAGATTTGTGAAATCAACATCGGAAGATCTCGAGCTGCAGTTACTGAAACAAGTCGTACTACGAGGATGGCCTTCAAATGACAAAACACTACCAGAAGCAGTAAAAAAGTATTCACATTTTAAAGAACAAATAACGTTTGAGAATGGTCTACTATTCAAAGGACATAAGGTAATTGTACCAAAATGTGAAATAAATAAAATTGTTCGCGACCTTCACTCAGGACATTCTGGATTTGCAAGTTCGTTAGCAAGAGCTCGCCAATCACTATACTGGCCTGGACAAACTAACAACATTCGCGATTATATTGAGAGATGCTCCGTGTGTCAACAAACTCAAAGAAGCAAACAAAGAGAACCACAACTAGAACGACATGTCCCAGACTATCCATTTCAAATTGTCTCAACTGACATATTCAATTTCAAAGGAGACGAATATATTTTGATAGCCGACCATTATTCTGGATTCATGGACTTTAAGAAATTGAAATCATCTAATTCCCAAGAGGTAATTGACTACATGCGACAATTGTTTTCAGTACATGAAATTCCTGAGATACTTGAATCTGATGGCGGACCGCAATATACATCAAAAACATTTGCCCATTTTGCATCAACTTGGCAATTCAAGCATCAAATTTCTAGTCCGTACTATCCCAAATCCAATGGATTTGCGGAACGCAACGTTCAGACGGCAAAAAACTTACTGAGACGATGTCACCTGGATAAATCAGATATATTTCTCGCACTACTGCTACTTCGAAATACACCAAGAAATGACATTCTAAAATCACCGTGTCAACGTCTATACAGCCGGTCCACCAGAACAATTATACCAATATCAAAAGATGAGTTGAAACCTAAGGTCGTTGTCGGCGTTCAAAGAGAATTAAAAAAATTACGTCTTCAACAAGCAGTTTACGCAGACAGAGGTACTAAACCATCAGAGGAACTCAAAACCGGCGATAAGGTACTGTTAGAATCGGCGGCTTAATATTAAAGAATTCCAATTATTTTTTAAATAATCAACAGATCCTTTTCAATCGATCGTTATAATCATAATAAATTTTCATATTTTTTATTTTTAAAACAGTTTTGTTCTCAACTACTTATTTTAATTTTTAAAGTAAACAAGTGTCGTTCAAATATAACAAGTTGTCCTTCAATCCAATTCAATTCTTCTAGTTCTTGATATATCTAATACGGCCCACCTGACGCTGGTGACGTTCTCGGCACCTCAGACAATGTCATCAGATCTAAAAAATAAAATTTAATTTAATTTCCACAAACAATTCTTTGATATGACAACCAACAACTGGTTCTTTAAAATCTGGTGTGACCTCAGCCATCACCTGGCTCCAACACTAACGGTATAGAGACCAATTATCAAAATCAACACTGGTGTGATCGCAACCAACACCTGGCTCCAACACTAACGGTATAGAGACCAAATATCAAAATCATCAATGGTGTGATCGCAACCAACACCTGGCTCCAACACTAACGGTATAGAGACCAAATATCAAAATCATCAATAGTGTGATCGCAACCAACACCTGGCTCCAACACTAACGGTATAGAGACCAAATATCAAAATCATCAATGGTGTGATCGCAACCAACACCTGGCTCCAACACTAACGGTATAGAGACCAAATATCAAAATCATCAATGGTGTGATCGCAACCAACACCTGGCTCCAACACTAACGGTATAGAGACCAAATATCAAAATCATCAATGGTGTGATCGCAACCAACACCTGGCTCCAACACTAACGGTATAGAGACCAAATATCAAAATCATCAATGGTGTGATCGCAACCAGCACCTGGCTCCAACACTAACGGTATAGAGACCAATATCATTGGTGAGACCTCCGCCATCACCAAATTTTACAACCATTATAATGACATCAAACATGTATTCATCCTCAGAAACTAGAAACTCCAATATTTCTTTCATGTCACAAGATATAGACCACTGCAAAGGCCATGCTCTCAATTGTTCTTTTGCAACTTTTTGGTTATGATTTTTGTGCCAACCTTTTGTACTTCATATCTTCCATTGGCTAAACATTTTACTATTTCATAAGGACCTAAAAATTCATAATCAGTTTTACTATCATGCATATTAGAATCACGATGCATTAAAACAAAATCCCCAACTGAATATTTAATTGTGTCCCGTCTTTTCCGATTCGCCTCTTGCATGCAACTCTGTTCAGGAAATAATTTCAATGCCACACGTTCTCTATCAAATTTTCGATCACGAATAGGTTTCAGGTCAGGTGATATTTTTCTCAATATTGCCTGAATTAATGGAGTGGATGTTCGAATTCCCAAAAGAAGTTGCAAGGGTGTTACCCCTATTGATTTCTGTAAAGTTGTATTCAAAACTAATTGAATTTTCCACAAACCACTCGGCCATTCTGATTTAATTTTAGTTTCAATTCTCAATAAATTTCTAATTGTTCTCATATATCTTTCGACTTGACCGTTACCTCTATGTATATCTGGTGTAGTGAAATGATATTCAATTTGCCACTCATTTAAATATTTTGGAAAAGTTGAATTTTTAAATGATGTACTTGAATCCATTATAATTTTGTTAGGGGTACCAAAAAGTGAAAGAACATGCTGTATTTTATCTCTAGTTTCAAATGTAGTAACAGTCTTCATAGGAGTCAGAATACAATATTTCGTAAAAGCATCAACTATCACTAAAATGTGCTTAAAACCGTCATTTGATATTGGCAATGGGCCCGGACAATCCATGTGCAAAGTTTCAAATGGTTGCTTTGGTTTCTCAACTGGATTTAAGAAACCTTGCAGTGGACCAGTTCTTGTTTTTTTTACTGCACAGATAACACAGTGTTTAACATAGCTTTTAACAAAATTTCTCATACGTGGAAACCAAAAATGTTCCGAAATTGATGTGTATGTCTTTTCGACACCAACATGACATTGTTCATCGTGAAAAATTCGTAACAGTCCCAAACGGCTTTGCTTTGGAACAATCCATTGTAAATTTGTAGTACCATCTTGATTTATTTGTTTCCGATACAACATTCCATTATGTTCTTCATATTGATTAGCATCAAGACTTCCTGTTTTTAATTTTTCCAACATATGCTGTATTTCTTCATTTCCTTTTTGTTCAATATATGCCCAATCTTTGTGTTCTACTCGTCGAATAACCTCAACTGGATTTCGACTAAGATAATCAACATGAGCCAAGCTACTTCCTTTTCGATAAACTATTTCAAAATTAAAATCTTGCAGATAAATCCACCATCTTGCAATTCTAGGAATTAAGTCTTTTTTGTTAGCTGAAGCTTTAACTGCATTGCAATCAGTTATTAACGTAAATTTTATTCCTAGTAAATAAACTCGAAAATGTTTAACAGCCTGTACTATAGCCAGTGTTTCAAGTTCATAAGAATGATAGTTTACTTCATGCTTCGTAGTTCTTTTGCTAAAATATGCTATGACTTTGAGTTTAGAATTATCTTTTTGAATCAAAACAGCATCATAACCAATGCTGCTTGCATCAGTGTGGAGTTCTGTTTTTAAAGCAGGGTTGAAAATTGCTAGTAGTGGCCTAGAAGTCAAATGTTTAATCAAATATTGTCTGGCTATTTCTTGTTCTTCCTTCCATTCAAATGGCACATTTTGTTTTGTTAGTTTTGTTATGGGAGCGGTCTTCGAAGCAAATTCAGGAACAAATTTTCTAAAATAACCTGCTAATCCCATCAATTGTCGGACTTGCTTGATAGTTTTTGGAATAGGTGTTTCAATCAAAGCCTGAATTTTCTGTTTTCCTGGTCTTATTCCTTCACCTGATATTTCTCTGCCAAGATATTCCAAACTTGATTGAAGAAAGCGACAGTTTCCAATATTCAAAGAAAATCCTGCAATCTTTAATGCTTTTAATACCATGTGAAGATTTTCAAGACCTTCCTGGTAAGTACAGCTAGGAATCAGAATGTCATCTAAATATACAAGAGCAATCGTATCCTTCAATGAACCTAAGGCAAGATTTATTGATCTTTGGAAAACGGCTGGAGCATTAGCTAACCCAAAAGGCATTCTCAAATATTAAAAGTGACCGTCAGGAGTCACAAAAGCAGTTTTGTGAATTGATTCTTCATCAATGGGTATTTAGTGAAACCCAGATGCCATATCCAAAGATGTAAAAAATCTACCTTTACCCAACCTGTCGAGTTGAAGAGGGTAACGATCTTTAATCGTGTTTCTGTTTAACTCTCTATAATCGACACACATTCTGTAGGACCCATCTTTTTTCTTAACAAGAATTATAGGACTTGCGAATGGAGATTCACTTGATCGAATTATTTGGTTTGTTTCAAGGTCAAAAATAATATCACGAACAGCTTTTCTTTCATCAATTGCAAGTCGATAAGGTGAGCGGTTGACAATAATCTCTTTTTCTAGTCTTATTTTAAGACTGATGTTATTGACTTTCCCTATTTTATGTCCTTCCGTTATCATTTCAGAAAAATCTCTCAAAATATTCGTTCCGATATTCATTAGGAACCAAAACTTCGGAAATTTTCGATCCGACATTTTCTGAAAGTCTATTAATTCCTGGAAGTTGGCGTCGGATAACAAGAGAACCTTTATGGTCTGTTATAGTTGCTAGACTATGGTCTTCAAATAAATTTCGTCCAATAAAAACATCATAGTCTAAACATCCGTCTGGAACAATAACGTATGATATAGAGGTTTCAATGTCAGATATTCTTGTGTGTCCTTGAAATTTTTTTGAAGCATCAATAGTTACATTAGCTATAGGTACCTTTTAACAATATATTACAATTTAAAAGCTTGTCCTGGAATAAATGTTGAAACTTTTGAGATATAAGAGACAGATCTGCTCCTGTATCAATCAATGCCCAAAAATGATACCCATCAAGCTCCAGAATGTTTTCCTGAACTACAGAAATTTATTTTACGTCGTTTGTCGATTGATTGTTTAATATAACATTTGGCTATATCATGGCCGTTTTTAGCGCAAAAAGAGCAAGCAATGTCTTTGTTTGGCTTTGAAATGGAATTCGACTTTGTGATGGTTTTATCTAAATTAGTTGGCAGTTGTTTAGCGTAACAATTAGAAATTACATGACCAATTTTTCCACACTGAAAACATTTCTTCTCAGTATATTTTCCATCGTTTAGTTTTCTTTTTAAACGTTCACGATCGGTATAAGATTTATTTAAATAGTTACTGCACGATGGTTTTGTAAAAGATGATAAAAGTACTAATAACTCACGAATAGATTTGCAGTTTAATTTCATAGCTGTATTACGGACTTCAAATTCAGAAATACCATGAATTACCAATTCTAATAAATCCGCTTCACACCAATTAGCACGTACATTTTTTAGCAATGCAGTTTTCTCATGTACATAAGTTGCATAAGTATTAACATATGAACTCTTAAAATGTGATGCCTTTTCTAAGAGATACCCTAAATTTCTTTTCGGTGGAAATGCTTCCTCAATATCTCTTCGAAAAGATTCCCAATTTCTCACGTCAGGATTCCATCGTTCGAACCAGCTTTTAACATCGCTTGATAAAAATCTTCCAACTCTACCCAAAGCCTGTACATCGGACCAACCCAATTCATTTTTAATAGTCTGAACTTCACTCACCCATTTAACTAAATCAGTTTCAGGTTTAAGAAATGGCAGATCAACATGGTCACCTGACCTTTGTGATTGTAGGGCTTGAATTAAACTATTTAGGATTTGGGAAGGATCTTCAGTACCATGAGCAGTAGCAGTATTTCTTGTTTGACCACGATTGCGAGACATCTTTTCGGAATGTTTTTCTTTAAGGCTTGTGAACAAAAATGTAAAATGTTCTTCTTCTTCTTTTTTTTCTTCTTTTCAATTGATTTTTATAGATTTATTGTTGTCCAAATGCTTGGTCAGATCCCACTTCTGATGTTAGAATCGGCGGCTTAATATTAAAGAATTCCAATTATTTTTTAAATAATCAACAGATCCTTTTCAATCGATCGTTATAATCATAATAAATTTTCATATTTTTTATTTTTAAAACAGTTTTGTTCTCAACTACTTATTTTAATTTTTAAAGTAAACAAGTGTCGTTCAAATATAACAAGTTGTCCTTCGATCCAATTCAATTCTTCTAGTTCTTGATATATCTAATAGTACGCATGCAAACTGGACATCGTGAATGGATTGGCCCAAAAATTGTTGAAGAAACACAATATCCAAGATCTGTCATCGTTGAGACAAATGAAGGCAAAAAATATCGGAGGAACACTCATCATCTTCACAAAACAGAGGCCGATTTTAAATCACCAAATATTGTTTGGCCCTCGCAAGAAACCGAATGTCAACAACAAGAAATACTCACCCATGATACACCTACGGAGCCAGTGTCAACAAGATCTGAAATCGTCGATGAGTCTGCTTCAACATCTGGACTTAACCAACACTACCAACAACAACAGCCTCCACTTCAGACAACACGAAGCGGAAGAATTGTTAAACCACTGAAACGCTTGGACTTATAGTTCATTATATTTTCTTTTATTCGAATGTAACGTTATTAATGTATATTATGTGTTCATTTATAATATTATTGCAGTGTCCCCAAATAATTTTGTTTAAAGCAAATCACAATTAGTTTGACATGTAACTAAAATTGAAGTATCTAGTTTTTATTTTCATTGAATTCAAGGACTACTTAGTTTGCAGATATTTTATAAGAAACATAGTTTTTTTTTCAAAAGGGGAGATGTCACAATACAGACTACACTTATGTCACAACACACATATAACTTGTACTTGTAAGATGTTCACACACATAACACATACATACACTCATACATTGTAACTTGTAACATAATAAAGTCAGTCATTAATAAGATCTAAAACTGTGCGGTTGCTTTTCTTCTCGTCGTGTTCTTTGCTTGCCATCACACTATATGGTGCAGAAGCATTGTAACGAAGCGTTACATGCTAACCTATTTTTTTTTTAACAAACATATGGCCACCAACATCGTCGCCAATGTTTGCCATCAACAATAACAGCCGATATGGTTTTCCCCCCCATTCATATATAATTTTACCATCCGCACACATACAATTCACATTTAGTTATCCCACGAAAAAGCATAAGGCAACCTGCACGAAACACACAAAACACAGTCCGCCGTGGTGAGAATAATCAATGAGTCATATTTAAGATAGTCCGCCGTAGTAAAACAGTCCACCGTGGTGAAACAGAACACCGCCGCCAGAGTAAAACAGTCCGCCGTGGTGAGAATAATCATCAATCAATACCTGAGACAGAGAGCACACCTCCGCCAGAACAAGACAGCAACACAATCAAAACAAATACAAACCAACAAACCAGTCCGCCGCCGTGGTAACAATATAAAATCAAATCGCTAGTGTGGTGGGAATAATAAGCCACCTCGGGTAGTAAAATTAATACTAGATTACGAGTCAGTCGGTGTCTGACCGTGGAGCAGTTCGGATCGTCGCCGTAGGTAAGTGGTTGAGTAATTATAAACTTTGTGGAACTTCCCCCCACCAGTGGTAAGGGGTTTCACGGGTATATTTATTATCAACCACCTTCTGCTCATATTGCGTTTTTCACAGTCAGTCGGTGTTCAGCAGCAGAACGGAGCAGGTCGGCTCCGAGAGGTAATTTATTAAATAATTTATTTTTCTTGGAACTTCCCCCACCAGTGGTAAGGGGTTTCAAGAGTATCAGGCTTATTTTTCGTGCCACCAGGGGCCGTACTAGTACCTGCAGATCCACCAGAGCTATTGCCTGCTGTTTTAGTGCTACCAGGGGCCATAAATCCTGCTGTTTTAGTGCGACCAGGGGCCATTAATCCTGCTGTTTTACCAGAGCTATTGCCTGCTGTTTTAGTGCTACCAGGGGCCATAAATCCTGCTGTTTTAGTGCGACCAGGGGCCATTAATCCTGCTGTTTTACCAGAGCTATTGCCTGCTGTTTTAGTGCGACCAGGGGCCATTAATCCTGCTGTTTTACCAGAGCTATTGCCTGCTGTTTTAGTGCTACCAGGGGCCATAAATCCTGCTGTTTTACCAGAGCTATTGCCTGCTGTTTTAGTGCTACCAGGGGCCATAAATCCTGCTGTTTTACCAGAGCTATTGCCTGCTGTTTTAGTGCTACCAGGGGCCATAAATCCTGCTGTTTTACCAGAGCTATTGCCTGCTGTTTTAGTGCTACCAGGGGCCATAAATCCTGCTGTTTTACCAGAGCTATTGCCTGCTGTTTTAGTGCTACCAGGGGCCATAAATCCTGCTGTTTTACCAGATCTATTGCCTGCTGTTTTAGTGCTACCAGGGGCCATAAATCCTGCTGTTTTACCAGAGCTATTGCCTGCTGTTTTAGTGCTACCAGGGGCCATAAATCCTGCTGTTTTACCAGAGCTATTGCCTGCTGTTTTAGTGCTACCAGGGGCCATAAATCCTGCTGTTTTACCAGAGCTATTGCCTGCTGTTTTAGTGCTACCAGGGGCCATAAATCCTGCTGTTTTACCAGAGCTATTGCCTGCTGTTTTAGTGCTACCAGGGGCCATAAATCCTGCTGTTTTACCAGAGCTATTGCCTGCTGTTTTAGTGCTACCAGGGGCCATAAATCCTGCTGTTTTACCAGAGCTATTGCCTGCTGTTTTAGTGCTACCAGGGGCCATAAATCCTGCTGTTTTACCAGAGCTATTGCCTGCTGTTTTAGTGCTACCAGGGGCCATTAATCCTGCTGTTTTGCGTGCCATCAGGGGCCGTACAGTACCTGCCGCTCACTAGTATTGCCAGATACTCTACTAATAACTCTTCTATTATATTTCTCAGAATCATACAAGGCCACCGTCACGCAAACCGCACGTACCCGACGAAACGGTTTACATCCAGTTGAAGAAATACCGGAACCAGGCATACCTTCATATTAAACTTTACGAGAGACGCGTAACATCCAGACCAAGAGGAGGTTACTTTTCTTTACTTAGTTAAGCATAAGGCTATTTATTAATTAAGGAATATTGAATAAATAATAAAGAAATTGTGGACCTTTTTCACTGAAGTTTAGTGTTTTTCTTCAGAAGGAACCTTGGCGATCCGACGAGCATAACCTCGGCTGGAAAGCAAAAAGCACAATCACAAATTGGCGCCCGAGCAGGGACTTTTGAGGTCCACACTCGTACCGTACACATACCAGTAATACACCAGCCGAACAATCAGCCAGCCATCTCCGAGAACGAAGAGGCATTCGACTACACCGCCAGCCTAGGGGCCATGTACCTGCTTAAGAAGCAGGAACTTATCGAGAGGATGGGCCAGATAGGATTGGACACGAGTGGAACGTTGGACGCCCTAAGGGCACGATTTAGTGCCTACGTCAAGGAAGCCAGGCAGAGGAAGTCGACACAGAATCTCTGTGAAGAAATTGAGAAAGCTACCAGCGAGAGGGAATATAAGGGAGAAAACAATATATCGCTCCAAGTTCCAACGAGACACATTCATAGCCAGACCAGTGCTCCGCCTGTAACCCTAACCTCACCTCATGATGCAAATCACCAGCAAATTTCAGGTGACGTCATACACGAAGAGGCAACATTAGATACAAATCATCAGCAAACATTTGATTCCATGAACGAACATCCTCGCCGTCATGACGCAGAAGTCATGAATACCGTACGGAAATGGAATTTGAAATTCGACGCCGCCGGCAATGCTTTCGAATTCCTAGAAAGGATTGAAGAATTGGCCGAGTGTTATGATATTCATACAAATGACTTGGTTAGAACCTTGCCTGAAATTCTACGGGGTACAGCCCTAGAATGGTTCCGTATAAACCGAAGCCGAATGAGCACATGGAAAGAATTCCAGACCAGTTTCCTTAACCATTTTCTACCCGCCCGATACGTCTGTAAGTTAGAAGACCAAATATTTCGGAGAAAACAAGGCCCGAGAGAAAAGGCTAAGGAGTTTATACAAGCCACTCAATATCTGATCCACAGACATCCACGCATGAGCCTCGAAGGAAGCGTCGACCGAATTTATGACAGTTTACGTCCAGAGTATCACTTGTACATAAAAAGGCGAGACTTTGACACTGTCGAAGAGCTGATGACATTAGCCGAGGAATACGAATATATACAAAGTGAAGATCGTACCTCACGACAGCTCACACCGAGATCCAGCCCAGGTCTTAATAGAGCATCTCCGTCTTTTAATAACCGCTCTCCTCCGCCGCCGCCGCGAGTATCATTTGATCAACGCAACGATAACAACCGTTCCGCCTACCGATCCAATAATCATGCGAACCCCTTCGCAAGAGAACCGCAGAGCGCAAATCCTGCCCAATATGATCGGTCAACACACTGCTGGAATTGTAAGCAGCGAGGCCATACGAAGAGCAACTGCCGGCGCCCTTTCAGACTGTTCTGTTCTTATTGCGGCGAGGACGGACGTCTTACCGATGACTGCGCCTGTCACCCTCATAGAGCTTCAGTAATGAAAGACAGACGAAGGGTGGAAAGTAAAGAAGAGGAGATACCCACAGGTTCAGTAACCAAGTCGCGGCCGGAGACCACTAAGAACCGATTGGCCAGCGACAACCGTGGGTTGCCAAGTCAGACACCGAACCGAAACGAGGTACTTACCTCTGTTCGCAAGAACGAATCTGTACTTCAAGCAGCCGAAACCTGGACCGACCCGCGTTGTTTTATATCGATTCAGATTTACGGCCAACAAATAAAAGCATTATTGGATACTGGGGCTACAAAGTCTTTGTTAATGCAAGAACCAGGCAAATGTTACGTAATAATAACACTCCAGTTCAATACCGAGATCATATAACGCAGATGGCAGACGGCAACCCTGTAGCCAGCCATGAACATTATACACTGACGTTATACATTGATGAAATGCCAGTAATGGCAGAGCTAACCTACATGAAACAGCTTACCGATGAGATGGTAATAGGTATGGACCTATTACATAAAGTAGGGGTAAGGTTGACACTGCGCGGTAGAGAAATACCTCTCGCAGACAACACGGGATTGCCCCGAGACCCATTACTGGTTGCCCATAGTGAGATGGCAATTGCAGCTAGCAGCCCAAAGGATTGGACTCAGAAACGTATCAGTCAAATGCTCCACAACCCAGAGAAATACCCCGAATACCGAATAATGGAAAACCGGTTGTACCGAAAATTTCCAGCACATCCAATGTCGAACCAAGACTCAGATTGGAAGCTATGTGTGCCTACCGCCAAAAGACAAGAAGTCCTATACAATAACCATGATGCCACATTGGCTGGCCACCTAGGGATAGCCAAAACGGCATCCAGAATCATGAGATTATACTACTGGCCTGGAATGTACCGAGATATAGCTAAGTACGTTAGTAAATGCCAAGTGTGTAGAGCATTTAAGGTCTCCCAGCAGAAACAGGAAAAGATACGGGGTTATAAGCTGCGACACAGGGCATGGAAACCGGGTATCGGAGAGCCCAAGAGAGAGTTGGATCGATTGAAACACAGCCAGCCGAGGGCCCAGTCCGACAAGCACACAAGTAAGCCGCCGATTCCCGTACGCACAGCCAATGCCAAGCGTATCACCACTTCCACTGGGGCTTCAACCACGACCAGCACTAACGCTACATTGAACGCCGTACGAGCTAACAATCGCCCTTGCACATCCGCAGCCGCAATCGCCGCCCAGTCAACCACCACAGCTGCCTGTCACATCGCCACAGCCTGTCCCAGCGCATCCCGTTCCGCAGCCGCATTACGAACCACCGCCGCAGCAGCCCGACCCATTCCAGCCACCTGTTCCGTCTTCACCATGCATTCAACCGCCACCGCTACCATACGTTCCACCAAAACGCAGCCCCGAAGAACCGTCACCACCGACACCCCGACCGCAGCAGCCACCCGTCCGGAAAACGTTTTTCGTGCGATTGACAAGGCTATCGCCATCCAAGCCACTCCTCACGTCACCTCCACTGCCTGCACAGGCCGAAGTACCAACGGATTTAGACGAGAAGGTTCTCGTCTCCGAAGGGGGAGTGGTATGTAACGAAGCGTTACATGCTAACCTATTTTTTTTTTAACAAACATATGGCCACCAACATCGTCGCCAATGTTTGCCATCAACAATAACAGCCGATATGGTTTTCCCCCCCATTCATATATAATTTTACCATCCGCACACATACAATTCACATTTAGTTATCCCACGAAAAAGCATAAGGCAACCTGCACGAAACACACAAAACACAGTCCGCCGTGGTGAGAATAATCAATGAGTCATATTTAAGATAGTCCGCCGTAGTAAAACAGTCCACCGTGGTGAAACAGAACACCGCCGCCAGAGTAAAACAGTCCGCCGTGGTGAGAATAATCATCAATCAATACCTGAGACAGAGAGCACACCTCCGCCAGAACAAGACAGCAACACAATCAAAACAAATACAAACCAACAAACCAGTCCGCCGCCGTGGTAACAATATAAAATCAAATCGCTAGTGTGGTGGGAATAATAAGCCACCTCGGGTAGTAAAATTAATACTAGATTACGAGTCAGTCGGTGTCTGACCGTGGAGCAGTTCGGATCGTCGCCGTAGGTAAGTGGTTGAGTAATTATAAACTTTGTGGAACTTCCCCCCACCAGTGGTAAGGGGTTTCACGGGTATATTTATTATCAACCACCTTCTGCCCATATTGCCTTTTTCGCAGTCAGTCGGTGTTCAGCAGCAGAACGGAGCAGGTCGGCTCCGAGAGGTAATTTATTAAATAATTTATTTTTCTTGGAACTTCCCCCCACCAGTGGTAAGGGGTTTCAAGAGTATCAGGCTTATTTTTCGTGCCACCAGGGGCCGTACTAGTACCTGCAGATCCACCAGAGCTATTGCCTGCTGTTTTAGTGCTACCAGGGGCCATAAATCCTGCTGTTTTAGTGCGACCAGGGGCCATTAATCCTGCTGTTTTACCAGAGCTATTGCCTGCTGTTTTAGTGCTACCAGGGGCCATAAATCCTGCTGTTTTAGTGCGACCAGGGGCCATTAATCCTGCTGTTTTACCAGAGCTATTGCCTGCTGTTTTAGTGCGACCAGGGGCCATTAATCCTGCTGTTTTACCAGAGCTATTGCCTGCTGTTTTAGTGCTACCAGGGGCCATAAATCCTGCTGTTTTACCAGAGCTATTGCCTGCTGTTTTAGTGCTACCAGGGGCCATAAATCCTGCTGTTTTACCAGAGCTATTGCCTGCTGTTTTAGTGCTACCAGGGGCCATAAATCCTGCTGTTTTACCAGAGCTATTGCCTGCTGTTTTAGTGCTACCAGGGGCCATAAATCCTGCTGTTTTACCAGAGCTATTGCCTGCTGTTTTAGTGCTACCAGGGGCCATAAATCCTGCTGTTTTACCAGAGCTATTGCCTGCTGTTTTAGTGCTACCAGGGGCCATAAATCCTGCTGTTTTACCAGAGCTATTGCCTGCTGTTTTAGTGCTACCAGGGGCCATAAATCCTGCTGTTTTACCAGAGCTATTGCCTGCTGTTTTAGTGCTACCAGGGGCCATTAATCCTGCTGTTTTGCGTGCCATCAGGGGCCGTACAGTACCTGCCGCTCACTAGTATTGCCAGATACTCTACTAATAACTCTTCTATTATATTTCTCAGAATCATACAAGGCCACCGTCACGCAAACCGCACGTACCCGACGAAACGGTTTACATCCAGTTGAAGAAATACCGGAACCAGGCATACCTTCATATTAAACTTTACGAGAGACGCGTAACATCCAGACCAAGAGGAGGTTACTTTTCTTTACTTAGTTAAGCATAAGGCTATTTATTAATTAAGGAATATTGAATAAATAATAAAGAAATTGTGGACCTTTTTCACTGAAGTTTAGTGTTTTTCTTCAGAAGGAACCTTGGCGATCCGACGAGCATAACCTCGGCTGGAAAGCAAAAAGCACATCACAGCATGGACCTTGTCAAAAACGGATGAGAGCGCACTTGGCCGTTTTGAGAGAAAGATTCTACGTAAGATCTATGGTCCTGTCTGCATAAACGGTGAATGGAGGAGAAGATTTAACGACGAACTGTACGGGCTGTACAGCGACACTGACTTAGCTAAAAGAGTGAAGGTTCAAGTCCACCCCGGACTGTAGCGCCACCTTAAGTAAGTAAGTAAGTAACCACCATCCAGGAAATGCGATGGGATGGGATGGGCAAAAGGAGGATGAAAAACTGCGAAAAACTAAGGCGACTGCTACAGAGAACAACAGCAGCGTCTGTTGTAGTTTTGTCGTTGGAGGCAGGCTTAGGCAGCATGTCCTAAGCTCCAGAGCTGTCAACGAGCGCCTGACGACAATCCGCATCAAGGTTAAATTCGGCAACATAAGCCTAATATGCGCTCACGCCCCCACAGAAGAGGAAGCTGACGACACCAAAGACAAGTTCTACGAGCTCCTTGACAAGACATACGAACAATGCCCTAGCTTCAACGTTAAGATCGTCTTAGGAGGTATTAACCCCAAACTTGGAAGAGAGGAAACCTTTGGTGGAGCAGTCGGAAAACACAGCATGCACGAAAAAACCTCCGATAACGAATTCAAGCTCATCGATTTTGCAGCGGGGCAAAACATATTAGTAGTAAGTACGCGTTTCCCACATCTCCAACATCCACATGGGGACCTGGAGGTCTCCAGACCAATCAACTGTCAACCAGATTGATCATATTGCGATCGACGCAAGACACTCTTCAAGCATTATTGATGTCCGAACCTTCCGAGGGGCCAACATCGACCTCGTTGTAGCCAAGATAGTGCAGCAGGTATCTCGACCGAAGGCAAAAACAGGAAGTAATAGAAGAAAGTATGACGTTAGGTTAGGTTAGGTTTAGGGGCTGACAGTTGATGTCATTACCGTCACACTTAGATCAATACAGATCCATTGTGATACCCGTAAGTATTGCTACTCAAGCTAATAAGAAAAACCTATGTATTCAGTTAGTCAAGCCATTTAGAGGCCTTGACGAAGTTCAGGATGCTAGTACCTGGAGTACTAGAGAGTTCCTCTAAATCCTCAAAGAAAAAGTTGCCAAGCATTTTCTTCCTTTGATGGGAAAGTGCGGGACAGTGACACAGAAAGTGCGAAGTATCTTCATGCACCTCCTCGTCTCCGCATCCTCTGCATAGATCATCTGAATTGATTCTCATCTTCTTCATATGATAACCTAACAGATTATGTCCAGTGATTATGCTTACAAGAGATCGAAGTGAACACTTGTGTAGTTGCATAACTTTTTCCGTTCTTTGTTTGTTAAAACAGGGCCAGATCTTTCTTGTTGTGCCGCAGGTGTCAAGAAGGTTCCACCTTTCATCGGCCTTAATAGTTGTTCTTTTTGAGATTTCCTGTTTTAAATAACAGGTAGGGTGCTAACTAGCTGAGCTTGGCTTACGTCAAGCATTGACCCTAATCTTGCTAATTCATCGGCTTTCTCATTGCCTAGTATATCGCTGTGGCTCGGGACCCAGCAGAGTCTAATGTTGTGCTGTGCGCCAAGAACCCTAAGCTCTTCGCGGCAGCATGAAACAAGCTTTGATTTTACCTCAGTTGCAGTAATCGCTTTTATTGCCGCTTGGCTATCAATGTAAAAGGTGATATCAGCTCGTGGTATCGCCATCATTGATACCTTTTTAGCAGCTGTTGTCACTGCCAGGACCTCCGCTTGGAAGACGCTACTGTAGTCTGGAAGCCTAAGCGAGGCGGCTAACTTGAGAGATTCGGAATAGAAGCCTGCTCCTACACCAGTGTCCAATTTAGAGCCATCAGTATAGATAGCTATGGACGACTCACTGGAGTACGGTATATTATCTATCCATTCCTCTCTGCTTGGGAAGGTAGTCTGGAATGGTTTGTGAAAAACAAGCTCGGGTGTTTTATAGTCCGTTGTGGTACTATGACCCATAACTTTATCGAGGATCTGGGCATGTCCTATGGAATTATTTTTCCAGATTTTAGTTTGACTAAGTCTCAGGGCACTTTTGGCCGCAGATTCTTGAACAAAGAGGTCTAAGGGGATAAGATCGAGTATAACTTCCAATCCCGCGGTTGGAGTGGATCTCATTGCCCCGTAATGCCAGTGCACGCCAGTCTTTGAACTTTTGTCAAAGTTTTCAGGTTCGTGCTCTTTTCTAAAGCTTTCCACCATACCAAATCACCGTAGGTTAGTATTGGTCTAATTATTGCCGAATACATCCACCTGATAATTTTTGGGTTTGGTCCCCAGGTTTTCCCGAAAATTCTATTGCAGGAGTAAAAGGCTGTCGATGCCTTTTTGAATCTATCTTTGGTGTTCAAGCCCCAGTTTAGTTTTTTATCCAGGATCACACCGAGATACTTTGCGTGATCGGAGATCTTAAGAGGGCAGCCTTCAATTGAAGGCATTTTAAAATCAGGTATTTTACGTTTGTTAGTAAATAGCACTAGTTCTGTTTTAGCTGGATTGACCGTCAGCCCACAGTTCTTTGTCCATTTGCTTACCAACGAGAGGGCGTATTCTGTTTGTTCACTGATAGTGGGTAGGAACCTGCCAGTCGCTAGTAATGCAAGATCATCAGCGTAGGCTACTATCCTTAATCCACTTGATTTCAATTTAGAGAGTATGCCGTTCATGACAAGAACCCAGAGTAGCGGTGAGAGAACTCCACCCTGAGGGGTGCCCCTGGATGTGGTTACTCTCACCCTTTCCTCCGCTAGTTCAGAGTTAATCTGTCTCTTTCTGAGCATACACATTATCCACTGCGTTATTGCCTTTTCGACTTTGTGGTCGTCCAAGGCTTGCTTCACTGTTTCGTTCTTCACGTTATTGAAGGCTCCCTCAATATCCAAGAACGTTGCAAGGGTGTATTCCTTGTCATTCAGTGATTTTTCTATGACGCTGACAACACTGTGCAATGCCGTTTCAACGCTTTTTCCCTTAATGTATGCATGTTGAAATTCCGATATACAGTCCGGTTTCAGGGTGCTTTGGATGTGTATATCAATTAGCCTTTCAAACGTTTTCAAAATAAACGATGTTAGACTAATGGGTCTAAAGTCTTTGGCCTCCGTATGGCTAGGTTTACCAGCCTTAGGGATGAAAACTACCTTTACCTCACGCCACGATAAGGGAACATACCCCCATTTAAGGCTATTATTGAAAATGCTAGCTAGGTGTGGGATGATAAGGTTTATGCTCTTCTGAAGCATCATAGGGAAGATTCCGTCTAGACCAGGGGATTTGTATGGGGAAAAGGAGTGAATGGCCCATTTTATCCTTTCTTCCGTTATAATATCCGATGGTACTAGAGTTTCTGCATGAGACTCTGATTCTGAACTGCGGATATCAGCTACGCAGCCAGGAAAATGAGTATTCACAAGGAGTTCTAGTGTTTCGCGACCGGATTCAGTCCAGCTGCCTGTAGGTTTTTTAAGAGAACCGAGAGTGACTGAATCCTTGGTCAGAATTTTCCTGAGTCTTGCCGATTCATTTGTGTTTTCTATTTTGTCGCAGAAGGCCCTCCATGAGCTACGTTTTGCTCATTGTGTTTCGGCCTTAAACATACGTTGACTGGTCTTATAATGTTCCCAGTCAGCTTCTTTCCTAGTTCTTTTTGCAACGTTGAAAATTCTTCTAGTTTCTTTTCTTAAGTTGCCTAATTCAGTTGTCCACCAGGGTGGTTTTTTCCTACCTTTTCCCATATGTTTGATGGGACAGCTTTTTTCTAAAGCGTTATTCAGAACAACTCTGAGTTTTTCTGACGCAAGATCTATGTCGGAAGGTTCTTGAATTAAAAGCGAGTCCGGGTTTTGAATTCCCTGTCCTACTTCCCTACAGAATACATTCCAGTTTGTTTTCCTGAAATTCCTGAAGGGTTTTGGAGTTGCTACTTCATTTTGTATCAAGAAGCCTATCAGTTTATGGTTTGAGAATGATTCCTCTTTAAGAACATTCCATTGATCTATTACTATTGTGCTTGAGTTATTGGTTAGGGTAACGTCAAGCACTTCTTTTCTATTTTTAGTAACAAATGTGGGTTCTTTGCCCCTGCTTGCTATTAGTAGATTTTGGTCTAGTATAAATTCAAAAAGAGACTCACCTCTGTTGTTGATATCGGTACTACCCCATTGGGTATGATGTGAGTTAGCATCACAACCTAGTACCACGTCCCATCTCTCAGAGGCAGCCTTCTCCACAAGCTGGCTTGTGATGTTAGCGGGAGGTCCTTCTGTTCCCTCATGCGGCATATAGCACGATGTCAGGATCAGTGGTGGGAGTCCCTCCCTTTCAAGTTTGACAGCACACTGGTCTGGATCACTGTAATTTGCTAAAAGAAAGAGATTAAACTTCTTCCTGGCTAAAATACAGGATCTTATATTACTATTTGCCACTTGTGTGGCTTTGTATAGGATGAAGTCTGCTGCTCTTTCTTAGTCCTCTGATTCTGCCACCTGAGGTCCAGGGTTCTTGAATCAGGGCAATGTCTATTTGTCTACTTCCCAAGATGTAGACAAGATTGGAGCTGGCGGCTTTACTATGATGAAGATTAATTTGTATCAATTTCATGTTCATATTTTATTAAAAACCCGCCCTGCCTTACTTACTTGGGTTGTCTTGTTGGTTATAAGCCGCAGTTTGCACCGGTTTATACCAATGCGTACTTTGTAACCAATTTTCCGCAAAAGGGGTATAGATTTGTGGCTAAGTTGCACCACCACCTCTGTACCCTCCTCCGTTCTTTCTCCCATCTCTATTACTTTCCAGCTTTGGCTTAACTGTTCAGTGTTTAGAGACTGAAGATACCTTTCTACGCGATCTCGGGGTATCGCAGGACCTTTTGTAGTCATTCTGGCCTTGGGTTTGACGATGTCGCTGATTTCACTCGTACCGATTAAACGGAGATCAGCGTTGGGCCAGGGAGCTACCGTCCTTTTGACGAAGTCTTGCAGGAAAGCGAGAGTATGGTCGTCCTCGCACGTCAAAACTTTGAACCCATGGATGGTTCTGAGGTTCCCGAAGAGTGGTGGTGGCCTGCTATTAACGATAGCATCGTTAACCTCATCCAGGATTCTCATTTCCAATAATTGCCATTGGTCTTCAGAGAGTTTTCTCGAGGGGTTCCTGAAATCCGCAATGGCGAATTTGCGCGCCTCTAACGTCTCTTCTGCCAATGTTCTTTTTCTTTTTTGCAGGGGTGATCTTTTCGTGGGCGAAAGTGTGTCATCCTGCCGATTTCTCTTGGACGTTTTTGCCACTGAATCAGGGTCCAGGGGAGGCACATGGCCCACCATCTCCTTCTCCTTCAACAGGTTCTTAGTCCTTATATTTTTGTTTTTATTTGTTGCTGTCAGAGTCAGCGTCTTGAGGTTACGTGTAGCGTTTTCGAGCACTATCTTATCCCTTGCCGTTAAGGAGTCCGGATTTTTGTTGGATAGGCGTCGAATTGTCCGTTCGGTGTTACGTATTCTCCTCTGAATTATTCTATCTTCGGTGAGAGTTTTGGAAGCGTTTTTCTCGATCACCGTCCTGGTACTAACTTTTGTGACGTCCATGACACCGCTGCTTGACGAAGGTGAAGGGGTTATGCTAGAGCTGCATTGGGGCACATGGCCCCTTATGCTGCTTTCACAAGCACCCTCCAGATTCGCCTCCTTCGAGACCGCCTTACCATCCTCCAAGCCCGTTGTTGCACATGGCCCCGTACTAGATTTGGTGGATGTAGACGGCTTCGAATTTTTCAACGGCGTCTTTTCCCTAACCAGGGGTGCATCTGAAGGGATCGCTCCTTTCTTGGATTGAGTTATATCAATCGGCGGATTGGGCGGTCCCATCAGCGCACCTACGCCAGTGTTTCCTTTGGAATCCACCTCCCCTGATGTTTGGGCACATGGCCCCCCCATCTTGAGAGGTTCGTTCTTTAGGAAAGCACGAGCGTTGAAGAGTCTAATTTGTTCGTTAGCTGTCAATTCTTCCCATTTCCTTTTCCTAAGTCGTTTGATCGTCTTCTTACAGTTGGAGATTCTACTCCGAACCGAAGTGGTCGACGATCGTGAGAGAGTAGAGCTAGCAACTGAACACGTGTCGTCATCGCTCACTAGTGTTCCGATGCTAGCTCCATCCTCCACACCGAGGTTGGAAAAAGGAGTGAGAAGAAGAAGGTCCTCTTCCTCCTGTGTAATGGTCGTTGCTGTTTTCCCTGTATTGTCCTTATGTTCGTTTTTGTCTGTCACTGGCGACTTCTCCCCTCCTACTGTTGGAGAGGCAAAGCCCGCGCCGGCAGCCGTGACTTCTACCGACGTTTCAGCGTATATCCCCGCTGGTTTTTCGTTCATTTGTTGTACTCTGTCCATGGTTTTTCGTGTTTGGGTTCCTCTTAGTTTGCTTAAAAATTCAGCTGATCAGCTGAGGATTTAAGAAATAAAAATCTACAGCTGTTCAGCTGAAAATCTAAGCGTAAGACTCCCCACCACTACAAGGAGGAAACCCCAGGGGAGGAAAGTATGACGTTGGACGGCTACAATCGCAAGAGATCGCCAAATACTTTTCCTATCGAGTGTCAAGTAACCTCATGAGAAATTCATGCTGATCAGCTGAGGATTTAAGAAATAAAAATCTACAGCTGTTCAGCTGAAAATCTAAGCGTAAGACTCCCCACCACTACAAGGAGGAAACCCCAGGGGAGGAAAGTATGACGTTGGACGGCTACAATCGCAAGAGATCGCCAAATACTTTTCCTATCGAGTGTCAAGTAACCTCATGAGAAGAGAAGACTGCTACAGCAGCTACAGCCAGCATCGAATATTGAGAACCAGTGACAGAATTGCCAGGAAGCCATTAGGGATGCTGCCTCTGATGTGCTGGGTTTCACGTGGCCACCAAAACGAAACGAAAAGGCAGAATGAACCATTCAATGAAGACGACGAAAGCCAAGATGGCCGTTTATCCGACCTTGAAGAAGTGAAGATAGAAAATATATAAGCTTAAAAACAACAAAACCGCGGGAGCTGACGGCATCACTGCCGAACTCTTCAAAGCAGCAGGCGATGACTTGGTTAGGAGAATGCACAAAATCATCTGCAGAATATGGTTGGAAAAGAGCATGTCCGATGAATGGAACTCTATCATTTTTTGTCCGATCCTGAAGAAAGGAGACTCTATAAACTGCATCAACTGCAGAGGCATCAACTTCCTAAACATCGCCTATAAGATCTTTTCTGCAGTATTATGTGAACGCCTGAAGCCGTTTGTCAACAAACTGATAGGTCCATATCAGTGTGGCTTTAGTTCAGGAAAGTCCACTATCGATCAAAAATATTCACATTACGGGAGATCCTGGAAAAAAACTCAAGAACTCCAAATCGACACCTACAATCTTTTTATCGATTTTAAGGCCGCGTATGACAGCATCTATATAGAAGAACTGTATAAAGCCATATGTCCACTTTTGGCATCCCTTCAGAACTCATTCGTCTAATTAGGATGACAATGGAGAACTCACGCTGCTCCCTTAAAGTCAGTAATGACCTCACCGACGCGTCGCGGCGCACGCCTTCGAAGTCAAAAAAAGCTTAAGACAGGAACGAATAGTGCATAACACCCGCGTCAACACTAGACGCACTTTCTTTCAGAAGTCTGTGCAACTAACTATCTTCTACCTGAGCGTCGAACTTGTCGGAGTTGTAGAAGCTGAGTAAGGTCAATGATTCTCGGGAATTATTTCTCCAGAAGAGTCCTGAAACCAAAGGTCGCTCGCCCCTCCCCTTCCCGATCCCAATCCCCTCCTCCATCGGCTGATGTCTCTTTATCCCCTGACTGTATAGTGTATCACTTCTGTCAGTACCTTGTTTCCTTCCTGGGACGCTTATGGCTCAATTGTTGTTCGTCTCTCCTTTTCCAAATCATATCCTCCCCTTCAACTTCCCAATTGGGCTGGATTCAAGGTGTTATACGACCCGTGCCGATGATCAGCCAGGCTGAGGGCCCAATTTCTAAAAATAGCTCAGTCACTAACGGAGTATCCGGATACCAGGCGACCTCCGGATTAACTAGCCTTATCTGTGTATGCGAATCTCTGCGCAGATGGACCCCCCTTTACTTCGCTTACTCGTGGGACCTTAATGCCAAAACAAAAACCAAAACAAAAACAAAAACAAAAAACAAAAATTCAAACCGGTGCCGGTATTCCATCTACACCGGGCGGCAGTTCGGCGGCAACGTTGGCTGTCGTTACACCTGTGCCGTACACAGGAGAAGGGATTGTGACATGTCACTGCCCAACTTCGAGTGTGGTACAGGTTGTATCTACACCGGGCGACAGTTCGGCGATAATGTCGGCTGTCGTAAATCCTGTGCCAAACATAGGAGAGGGGTCTGTGCCAAGTCATTGCCCAGCTTCTAGGGAGGTACAGAAGGTATCCCTGGCGAAAGCGCCTCCTCATGTCGGTAGTTCCACTACCAAAGAGAGTAAACCTCTCCAGGATGGTCCTAGTGGTAGTCTCCGTGGTGTTAGCAGCGTCGTGAATAACGACCCTGCCTCCACTACGAAGACAGCCATCCAACCTAGGGACCTTTATAAACAGCGTCGCTATGCGATGAGATTGCTAAAATCCTCTGGTGCAACATTGGGGGATGGTAGCAATCCCATTCATAGCAAGAAGATTGAGTGGGCTAAATCCATCTTAGCCAAATCTAGGACCAGCTGCGACTCCACGTCAAAGCGACAAAGGTCTCTGGAGGAGTCCATTACCATCCCTAAGAAACCCAAAGTGCAGAACACCCAGCACTCCCAAAATTCCTAAAGTACCTCTCACTAAACCTTTTAGTGATGTGCTTAAGGAACACAACAAAATCGTGGTTGCGGTCATTGACAGAAGCAATATTGATGGCGCGATTTCCTCTGACCGTTGGCAGATGGTGAAACTGAAGCTCTCGGCTGGCTTTCTCAAAGTCATGCGAGAGCATCCGGGTCCACCACCTGTAACAAGCGATGGGGGTTGGCATCAAGGTCATGTCAAACTCATCGTTTGTAACGATCAGAGGTCACGCGATCTATATACGCTTGCTGTCGGCATGCTGGGCGAAGTTTGGCCAGGCGCAAAACTCGAGGTTGTTGCAAAGGAAGATATTCCTTGCAGGCCGAGAGCTCGTGCTTGGATCCCGATTGAGCCTGCATGTCCTGAAGACATCCATGAGATGATCAGGCTTAGCAACCCGGACCTCTCCTGTCTCGACTGGAAGATCGCGAAACTGGAGGAGCCGAAGGGTCTTTATCGAAGTGCGATTATCGTTATCAATAAGGACTCTGCGGCCTCTCTGGTGCGAGACAAGGGAGTGATAAGATACGGGTTCGAGACGATTACTCTCCGAATATACAAAAAAGATGAGGTAGACGCTTTATGCGAGCCTCCACAACCCACTTCAGAAGCTGTGTCGCAAGACGTAGGGGGTCCTGGTATCACCTTCCCATCCAGGGATGTGGACGATGGTGTACCTGGGTCCTCTTCTGTCGCGGCACAATCTTCTTCCTCACACTCAGAAGCTGTGTCGCCAGACGTGGGGGGTCTCAGTGCTATCATCACTTTCCCATCCTTGGATGGGGATGATGTTGTACCAGGGCCCTCTTCTGTCGCGGCACAGTCTTCTTCCGAAACCGTCAAAAGTTTATCCCTAATGGAGACTGATGACTCATCCAACAAAGTTCTCCCCAGTGAGGATGAAGATGAACTGCTAGGTTCCTCTTCTTCCGATCTGGATGAACTGGATTTAACAGTGGTGGAGGTTGATCTGCCTAGTTGTAGCCAAAATGCTGCAAATAGTTCAGATTAATCTCCAACACTCTATTAAGGCTTCGGCCTCCCTTCTTCTCCGCCTGTCAAAAACTGGGGAAGATGTCGTTCTCATCCAAGAGCCCTGGATTGTGAGATCCCTGGTTCGAGGATTGAGAACTCCTGGCTACTGCGTCTTATATGTAACGGGAAAAGGTAACCCAAGGTCCTGTATACTAGTAAAACGTAGTCTAAATGTATTTTTACTCCCTAATTTCAGTGATAAAGACGTCACCACAGCCAGTATGGTAATAGACAACCATACCTACTGGCTGGTATCAGCGTATTTGGGCCACGACCACCAGGGCCCACTGCCTGGTACCACTCTGGAGAAGACGGTCGCTGAATCAACAAGACTCAAAACCAGCATAATTATCGGTTGTGACGCCAATGCGCACCATACTACGTGGGGTAGTACCGATATAAATAACAGAGGTGAGTCTCTTTTTGATTACATCTTAACAACTAATCTGGTAGTAAGTAACGTTGGTAATGAACCAACCTTTATTACTAAAAATCGACAAGAAGTTTTAGATATCACTCTTGTCTCGTTGCATCTCTCGAATAAAGTATTGAATTGGAGAGTATCAAAGGAGCACTCGTTCTCCGATCATAGGTACATCCAATTCACTCTTAGTGAAGAGTCCCCAAAACCGATCCCTTTCCGGAACTATAGGAAAACAGATTGGCCAAAATATAGGACAACTCTGAAAAGTCTGATTAAACCAGAACTTAATGATCCTCCCTTATGCGCTCTTGAACTCGATAAAAAAGTTGATGAGCTTACAGCAGCCCTCAATAAAGCTATGGAAACTGCCTGTCCCCTCACTACAGTGCGAGGAAAGAGAAAACCACATTGGTGGGCTGCTGAACTAGAAATACTCAGGAAAGGTTGTAGAAGGCTTTTTAATCGTGCAAAAATGTCTAGACACCTCCAAGATTGGGAGTCCTATAAGGAATCCCTCAAAAAGTATAAACAAGAATTGAGAATAGCCAAAAGATCCTCATGGAGATCCTTCTGTAGCTCAATAGAAGAGTCCTCGGAGGCATCGCGGCTAAGGAAGATTCTCTCGACAAATCCAACCATGCCTAGTTGTCTCAAAAACTCAGATGGTACATGGACTAACTCTTGCGAAGAAACGCTAAACCTGCTATTAGATACCCACTTCCCAGATAGCTCCAAATCCGTTAATACAATAAACCGTCCTGGATCGGGTATTAACTTAACTTTTCCTCAAGGTCTTGTCACAAAAGAAAAATTGACATGGGCTCTGAATAGCTTTAAACCTTATAAATCTCCAGGTCCAGATCAAATCTTACCAGCTGAGCTACAACACACCATCGACATAACTCTGCCCATCATTGAGATGATGTTCAAAAGTTGTCTAGATCTGGCCTATATACCTCAGCGATGGAGAGAGGTAAAAGTAGTATTCATTCCCAAGGCGGGCAAATGCTCGCATGTCAACCCTACAGATCTAAGACCTATTAGTCTATCATCTTTCATTCTCAAAACGCTGGAACGATTGATTGATATCCATATACGTAATAGCATTGATAAGGGACTATCGATGTCTCAGCATGCTTACTGTAAAGGGAAATCGGTAGAAACAGCCTTGCATACTCTGGTAAGAACTATCGAATACTCCCTAGAGCAAAAAGAGTATACTATGGTTGCCTTCCTAGATATCGAAGGTGCTTTCAACAACGTTGACACATCTGCTATCACTTCTGCTATGACGACCCTAAACGTCGAATACTCACTCTGTGAGTTGATCAATCTAATGCTTAAAAGCAGGATCATCAACTCTGAGATGGGGGATTTTTGTACGAAAAGGTCTGTCAGTAGAGGCACTCCGCAAGGTGGTGTTCTGTCCCCTCTCCTGTGGAACATAGTAGTTAACGAATTGCTAATATCCCTCGAGAGGGAAGGCTACAGAGTGATTGCGTATGCCGATGATGTTGCTATCTTTGTCACAGGAAAACATCCTAATACACTTAGAGACCTCCTCCAAAACGCACTTAATATGCTCACTAGATGGGCTGATCGCTGTGGACTTAGTATTAATCCTCAAAAAACGGACCTTGTCCTTTTTACACGAAAATACAAGATCCCAGTAATTGTACCCCCTTCAATAAAAGGTGTACCACTAATTTTTACCAATGAAGCCAAATATCTTGGTCTGATATTAGACAAAAAATTAAGTTGGAAACCTAATATTCAGGAAAGAGTTAAGAAAGCCACAGTAGCTCTTTTCTCTTGCAAGAAAGCCATAGGAAGGAAATGGGGTTTTCAACCTCGCATAACCTATTGGCTATACACATCGGTCATTCGACCAATTCTCATGTACGGGGTTGCAGTATGGTGGACTGCACTGGAGAAAGTCACTTACTGCGACAAACTCAGCAGAGTCCAACGCACTGCTTGTCTCTGCATAAGCGGGGCTTTGAGAACCACACCCTCAGCAGCGTTAGACATTCTCCTCCATCTGGCACCCCTCGACATTTTTAGCAAACAAGTGGCAGCGAGTACAGCTATAAGACTCAACGCCTCATCTCAATGGACCAACAATAACGTGGGACACTCCATCATTTTGAACTCTTTCGGTTCTATACCAAAGTACATAGACTACACCATTCCAAAACCCCAATTTGGTAAAAACTTCCAGATATCCATTCCATCCAGAGAAGAATGGGAAGACAAAAAACTTCTGGATGACAAAAGCATTCATTTTTATACAGATGGATCCAAGACAAGTGATGGAGTTGGTAGTGGTGTGTACTCAGAAAAGCTTAATCTAAGCATCTCATTCCGCCTCCCCAATCATTGTAGCGTCTTCCAAGCGGAAATTTTAGCGATCAAAGAGGTTCTCTCCTGGCTAAGAGAAAACGTGATATCAACTTCTGATATCCGCATCTTCTCTGACAGTCAGGCTGCTATTAAATCTCTCGATGGTGTCTCAACCAAATCTCAAACGGCCCTCGATTGCCGATCGTCTCTGATGGAGATGGCGCAGCAATTTAACATTCACCTCTGTTGGGTGCCGGGTCACAGAGACATCGAAGGAAATTGTAGAGCCGATGAACTCGCTAAAAATGGAACCGTCATACCTATTTCACCTGAAAGGGAGAAGATAGGTATACCGATAGCTACATGTAAACTTTTGCTAAAAGAAGCAGCTTTAACGAGAACAAACTATAGGTGGCACAATTTACCAACGTGCGCAGCTACGAAACTCATATGGCCTTCACTGGACTTAAAGCGCTCTAAAGACTTGTTATCTCAAAGCAGACTTCATATTAGCTCCCTGATAGGTGTCCTTACGGGACACTGTCTTATAGGCAGACACGCAATACGACTTGGTGTAGCCTCAAATGACTTCTGCAGGAGCTGTATGGATGAGGAAGAAGAGGAAACAATCTCTCACCTTCTCTGCACTTGCCCTGCTCTTTCACTAAGACGCAAACTTCATCTGGGAGAGTACTTTTATGATAACCCCAGTGAACTAGCTAATAAGGATATCAAATATCTTCTTCGCTCAATAAAAAGCTCAAAATGGTTCGACTAGTAAGAAGTAATTCTCTAGATTCATGGTATCACAATGGGCCTTTCCTTTTGGCCTAAGTGTGTGGATTCTGAATCCGCAGCCACTGTAACCTAACCTAACCTAACCTGTGCAACTAATCGCGTATGCTGATGACATTGATATCATTGGGAGAACGCAGCGTGATGTCAACAGTGCTTTTGCGAGTATACAGACAAGGGCTGAAAAAATGGGTTTAGCGGTCAATGAGGGCAACACAAAGTATATGCTGTCATCAAGATAGGACAACCAACACCAACACGTCTTATGGTGGATTTACATGCAATCTTCGACGTCTGCATCTGCAAATTCGCAGAAAAGTAAAGCGGGGGAGCTATATGACATAACACGAAAGAGTGAAAGAGTACACATATACCTACCCATTTTTACTTGCTATAATTTTTAAAGCTCGGTGACAACCAACAACAACAGCCAACAACAAAAAATTATGGTGCAGATGAAAAAATTATGGTGCAGATGAAAACGCTATAAAAAAGATGAACAAGTTCGTCTTCACCATAATTTTCTTCTGCATGAGTTGAACTTCCTATAATCTTCATCCGTGCAGACGTCTGCATTTTGGTCTTACCTCTCTATTACACTAGTATGAGTTTTGTATCTTGCATCCTCTATTTTTGCAGATGATGGCATGCAGATCAATGTAAATCCACCATTAAGGAATAAGGACTACATATTCACATGAGCACGAACAACGACCAACGAATGAACGAACATTCGTCCATTTTGACATTTCATTCACATGGCTCTTTTTATGTTCGTCGCGAATGACGTTTGATTCTCTCCATTTGTGATTGTTTGTATTTATTTATTTTGATTTGTGTGTATTTTCTGAAACATGGTGTTCAAAACATTTCTATTTAAGAAGAAAAATGTTGATGTTTTTATTAATCAGTAAAATAAAAAAAAGACTTCATGCACACCCAATGAATAAATTGCGTAAAGTTGAAGGAGAATATGTTTCTTTGTTAAGAAAGACACCTAGAAAGATATCCCACCAAATTCTTCAAATATTTTAGGATATCAAAGGAAACATTCGACTTCGTTTTTAGTTTGGTGGAAAAAACTTAGTTCCCGAACCTTTAAGCTTCAGGAAAGATGTTATTTGTGCCAAGGAAAAGTTTGTGATTACTCTAAGGTAACATTCATTTGTAAACACTTTTGTTCAATTTAAAACTGTTCCTGTTTTCAGCAGATTCCTAGCTACTGGAGCAAGTTTTGTTGACCTTGCCTA
The DNA here is from genome assembly GCA_943590905.1 of Sphaerophoria taeniata. Classification (NCBI taxonomy): domain Eukaryota; kingdom Metazoa; phylum Arthropoda; class Insecta; order Diptera; family Syrphidae; genus Sphaerophoria; species Sphaerophoria taeniata. The sequence goes on along the minus strand of OX016540.1, from coordinate 221,150,583 downwards.
CAGGTTCCGGATGGGAGTGTCAACAGTGAAAAAAGTAGTTGATACAACTATTCAAGCTATAAATTCCAACTGTTTAAACACTGCCATACCAAATTCGCTTTCAGCAGAGGAATGTAAGCAGATATATGTAGACTTTTTAAATCGGTGGAACTTTCCAAATTGCTTAGGTGCTGTTGATGGAAAGCATATTTCAACATTTGCTCCAAGGAACAGTGGAAGTTTTTATTTCAACTATAAGAAAACGTTTTCTTATAATGGCTTTAGTTGATGCGAAATACCGCTTTTTGATGGTTGACATCGGAGCAAATGGGAGTAATGCGGATTCAACCATTTTCAGCAACAGCCCATTCGGCAACGCTTGGCTAAATAATCCGAGCGTACTTAATATTCCAGAAGATTCACCTCTCTCTGGAACAGCTACCAATATTACCCTATGTTATAATTGGAGATGAGGGCTTTGCTCTGAAGTCAACTATTTTGAGACCTTTTCCCGGCCAAAAACTCTCACATCGGGAAAGAATTTTTAACTACAGGTTTTATTGAAATGTACACCAAAAAATTTTCTTTTTGTTAATTATCTTGTTGCTTTTCAGATTATCCAGAGCTAGAAGGGTAGTTGAAAATGCTTTTGGTATCATGGCCCAAACATGGAGAATTCTTTTGAAACGTCTAGAAGTCAACAAGAAGTCTGGAAGTCAAATTGTTTTGTGCTGCTGTATTCTTCACAATTTTCTGAGGCAAAATATTGAAAAACCAATAACTGAAGAAAACTCTGGCCATAATCTAGAAGATTTCACTCTTCCACTATCCACACCTGCTTCAGGATACGATGTTCGGTCAAAATTTGCTAACTGGTGTTTTGAGGAAGGAGATGTAAGCTTTCAACATGATATGATTTGAATTAAAATCAATTGAAGGTGTAATATTAAATTTGAATGAAATAATAAAACATAATTTTTTGTCTACTTCTTTATATTTTTTATTGATTATCATCGAGAAAATTAAGACTTATAAGAATACCAACAAATGAAATAAAAATAATTCTTTGAAAAACTTAAAATTCAATTCATCACAAGAGTAGGAACATAGGTACTTTCTTTGAACAACTTCAAATTTAAAAAACTAAGGGCCAGTTGCTCAATCGAATCACAATTTTAGGTTCTACATAAAGTTTTCATTTTTGTATGAGACGTTCCGGAATTCTTAAGTTCTACATAAAATCCCCATACAAAAGTAGAACTTTATGTAGAACTTAAATTTATGATTCGATTGAGCAACTGGCCCTAAAAATCACAATTCTGGCTCTTCACAAAAATAAAATAAATAAACAAAACAAAAATCATTCATTGAGATAAAATAATTAAAAAAAAAAAACAATGATTAACTTTCAAACAACTCATCTTCAAACTCAATTTGGTGGAAGACACTCAACGTAGCCATTTCTAGTTTTGATTGGCTTTTTCGGGACCACGAACTGGCACGTTGGTTGTGCCAAAGAAAAAAAAAACTTTTCCAATGCACATTTTTCAGGTTCATTCAGTTGTCCCAACGCTGCCAAAACCTTATCGGTATCCGAAATTCTTTTTCTTTTATTTGGACGGATTTGACTATCATCTTCTTCACTCCACGTTCGCTTCCACTATGTTGACGGGTCATGGTTTTCTACCTCCTCAATTTCGAGTATTTCCGTCGCATATTCCATGTTGCCGATAGTTCTAAAAAACAAAAGGCGCAAAATTATAGTCGCTAATGAACAACTTTAGTGTGATACTAAGCTTAAAATGACGTTTGAGTCATATCTGAAACGCCATTTTAAGCTAGTATCACACTAAAGTTGGATGAGAAACTTCATGATCTCGAAGTAGGGCCAAGGCTTCTTAGAGCAAGCGCTGGAACCACTGCACAGTGGGTCCCGTCATAGGTCAAAAATAAAAAAGTGAATGTCATAAATCCAAGATTTTTTGATGAAATTATGTTAAAGACATTCCCATTAATCAAAAACAACAAAAATATTGTATGGTAATTTTCTTTTTTGTTACTCATAAGCCCTTCAAAGTGAATATATATTAAAATGCACATCTCGCTTATCAGTTCAATTTTTTGGTTGTGACCTTTTGGTAGTGATAACACGTGTTGAAAAAAGCTTTACATTATTTTTTAATTATGGATATTAAAATAGAAGGTTAGTTCTTTCTAAAAACATACGTTTTAATGTAAAATATATTCCGGTGTACTTATAAGGGGTCTCCTTCGTGATGTAGTTTTTCAAATATTTTTCAAAGACTTTTTTAAAGCAAATTGAGATTTAGTTGGGTTCCCTCCGAGCTCATTCTAAAAATTTGGTATTAAAATGTAGAATATAGTCTAACCTTTCAAAATAACTTTGATTTTTTTTTCCACTTTTTTCCCCTTTTGAAGTTATAACAGTTTATGTGACCATATATCCTTTAAATTTAGTGTAAAATTGAGTGAAAAAGCCTAACAGTCGAGAAACAAGGATATGCAAAATTAAATTTTACAAGAAAAAGGTCTCACGTAATAACAAATAAGGACCTTTTAAACGTTTTTTATTAACTTCCGGCCCGCTTATTTCCAATTTATGAAAATAGCCTAGTAAAAAGAAATGTCTAATTTCGAAAACAGCAGTGGTGCTAATAAAAACATAGTTTTTTTTTCAATATTTCAATATTTATGTAATTTTTTGTTATTTTTTCCTTATAATTATGTTCAAATAAACAATCTTAAATCATATCGCCAGGTTTTTGTTGGAAAAAAGCAAGACTAACATTTTTGACCGCACTTTGTATGGGCGGGTACCCACTGTGCACTGGCAATGTTTTTTTCTTTCTTGTAGCATATGGAAAAAGTGTCCCTTAGGTTTTTCCATCTGTCCTTGCACTGAGCCACTGAAATTCAATCAATTTATTACTGGGAGTGAATTAATTATCTTACAAATATATTATTTATCATACCATCTGTATTGAGCACATGACTTATATATTGCCACACTTGCTCCTTCTTGTTCCGGTCTGAATAGAGCCGATCAGCCTTATTATATAAGCAAGGGTTTCCTTCTACTTCCAAAATTAGTCTTTCATCGAATTCCTGAAAATATTTAATTTATTTATGATACTTATAAAAAAATTTTGTTTTCAATTTTTATTTACCTTTTTGTCCATTTTGTTTTTTTTTCTGTCCGAACGACACCAACTCAAAAACTAGAATGAATTTGAGGTTAAACAGGAGCGATAAAAGTATTCGTTGATGTGTGGATTGTATGTGGAACGCGAATCGGACTTGACAGATCGCAACGAACAGATCTGAATTCGCGACGAACATTTTATTTTCCGATATTAATACATTTTAGGTAATTTTAGATAAAAATTTTATATTTTAAAATCTTCATAAACTATATTTCAATCATTTTGCTAAATATCAGCAAGATTTGAGGTCGGTAATGTTATTTAAACCACATTTCTGCATTTATTCGTCGGTCGTGTCGGTCGTTCTCATGTGAACAGTTCTTTAGACAAAACGACATGATAGACGCATATAATGTTGAGGTAGTTAAGGACTTTGTTTACCTTGGATGTGTTATCAACACGGACAATGACATCAGCGCCGAGATCAGAAAGAGAATAACTCTTGCTAATCGCTGTTTCTTCAGGCTAAGAAAGCAATTGAGTAGTAAAGCTCTCTCCCGAACAATTAAGGTGACGTACTATAAGACCTTCATTATCCTCGTCCTGCTATATGGTGTCAAAAACGGTTCGAGAGAAAAGTTCTACGGAATTGAGGAGAAGATTTAACCACTAACTGTACGGGCTGTACAGCGAAACTGACCATCTAAAAGAGTGAAGGTCCAAAGACTCAGATGGCATGGTCACTTAGAGAGGATGGACACCAATACTCTGGTCCGTAAAGTCTTAGAATCCACCCCAGAGGGACGACGCACGCAATAGAGGAAGACCAACACTCAGGTTGCGCTCGCAATTTGAAGATCACCAGAACCAACTCGGCGTGCCAAACTGGAGACAGCTAGCTAGGGACCGAGCTGGCTGGAGAGGTTTGTTGGTTGAGGCCCAAGTCCACCCAGGACATGTAGCGCGACCATAAGTTAAAAAGTAATGGGAACACTATTGTTTTTAAATCTTTTTAAAGAAAAAGATTCAGTCACCAGTTTTACATGTGTACTGTGATGCCAATGTCAGTATACCAAATGTCAACATAAAAGCATTCAGCTATTTCAGAGTCCTTCTGCCAAATAAAACAGGTTATCTTGATACAAAAATTTATTTTGAAATAAATACATAAAACCTAAACAGATCAGAACATAACAATTGATCAATACATTAAATAACACCTTAAAAATTAAAATGCATGAACAGACTCTAACTTAAAAATAACAAAATTTTAAACAGACGTAATTAATTTTTATGTTTACATATAATTTCAAATAGGCACAGTAAGAAAAAAAAACTCTAAAAAATAATTATATCTCAAGATTAAATTTATTTTGTGAAAAAAAAGATTATGTAAAGATATTCGATACAAGAAAAATAAAGTTTTTAAGGAAAAAGAATTAAACAGCACCATTAACTCCCGTTTTTAACCAAAACTGACACACATATGCAAAGTAAGACAAAAAGAGTGCAATTTGTTACGAAAAAGTGCTCAAGCTCCTAGAAGGTGCATGCCTAGAACCCAGCCTGGCCGGCCTGATATCTCAGATTTTCTTGTGCAAACGGACTAATGCCATGATTGAGTGCTAAAACTTTACTAATTATATTAAGTTCAGGGATATTATCAAAACGGATACCTGACTGATAAGAGGCTGCTACGTTATGCAGCTGATTGCTGTTGGGCGCGAGCAATTGCTGTCTGTAGAAATTCTGATTCTCACTTGTGCTCAATTGATTCAAGCCGAAATTTCCAGTTTGTGAATCTTGACGAAATTGCCGGGATCCATGGTGTTGTTGATTTTCGTGTTGGTGTTGTAGAAAATCATTGCCACCACTTAGGAAGGGGAGATGTCGAAAAGCTGGAAAGTCAGAGTTTTGGGGAAGATTTTGGAATGGCGAAAGTTCAAGAGGCTGTTGAACTAGAGATTCGGATAAGTTTGGTAGGAAGGGGATTTGACTTGATGGCTGAATTTGAACATTTGGTTGACGTTGGGCGCCATTTGAGTTGAATGAATTTTGATTTTGGTTTTGAGGGAATAATTGGTTGGCATTGTTGTTGTTTGCGAAAGCATTGTTGTTGTTGTTGTTGAAAAATCCGTTTGAGTTGAACTGATTTCGATTGAAATTGGGATTGAATTTTGAAGGGTCTTTCAAGGGAAGTTGTTGATTTGATGGAAGCTGGAAACTGTCTTGGAAGTTATCGACGTTTGGGACGAATTCGATGGAGGGTCTTATCGTAAAATCGCTGTTTGGACTGGTTTGAGTAGGCAAGCTGTTGCTGTCCAGTTGTGTGGGAAGTTGTAGCTGCTGTTGCTGCGGTTGTTGTGGTTGTTGATTCTGTTGAAGCTGTTGCTGGTTCTCTTTAAGTTGATTATGTTGTTGCTGCTGTTGTAGACGTTGGAATTCGAGAAGTTGAATTTGGCGAGCAATTTGTTCTTGTTGTTGCTTGGCCTGAAGTTGAAGTTGGTAGATTTGTTGTTCCAAGGCCCGTTGCCTTTCTATGAGGTAGTTATCCACTAAAGGAAAACTAGAAGTTTGCTGGGGATTCTAAAAGAGAAAAAAAATGTGTTTTACAGTTCTTTGAAAAATCAGAAATTGAAAAAAAAAATCAAACCGTTGTAGGGTCGAAAATTCTGCTAGTAACGGTAGGTGGAACTGGCGCTTTCAACTGGGGAACATCATTTCGTGCAAACTGCACAACACTGTCAGATTCTATTGGTGGTGGAACCAATGCTCCAGTTGGAAAGACATTCAGTTTAGCAATAGTTGCTCCTACTTCTGGGGCAAGATCGGGCTTCTTGGTTGTCGACAACTTGTCAATAATTGGGATAACTTTTTTGGCAGCTCCACTTTCATCAAGATCCACCGTGAAGGCTGACACCAGAGGCGCTGCTTGAATTTTAATGTCATTCTTGTCAACAAGTTCGATATTTTCACCATCCTCATTGTGAGTTGGCCTTGGAGTTGTGGTTGTAGTAGTAGTAGTTGTTGTTGTTGTAGTTGTGGTTGTAGTCTTAGCTATTGGTGGTACAGGCTTTTTTTTCGTCTTGGTTATTTGAAATTGAATTTCGGTTTTGTTGTCAGATGAAATCTCATTAGAAGTGTCAGATGCAACACTTCGTGTCGCTTGAAGCTTATCAGCTGAAACTGTCGCTGTGCCTGTCAATACATCGGGAGAGCCAAGGTTGGGTATAGACTTAAATTTCTTCTTCGATTGTTTTTCTTTAGTTATAAATGAGATGAGGGGTTGCTCCTTTGACACCTTGTCATCAAAAGTGGCGGTAAAAAATTGCACAGTTGGGGCAACATCATCGGGAATTGTACTTTCTTCGAGAATTTCTTCTGGGGCACTGGTTGTTGTTTTTATTTCAACAACTCTTGCTGGCACTTCTGGTTCTTCGTCTGCAGTATTGTCATCATCTTTGATAGATTCTTCATCTTCTTCGGAGGAATAAGCAGCTTGCTTCTGTAATTTGTCTATGGCACGCAAGAGGGCTTCACGAACAGTGGCATCGATGTTGTTTATTGAATTTTTGGGTATGATTTCATTGTTTTCTGTAGAAGAGTTATCATCACAAAGAACAGCTGATGACAAGATCAACAGAAGAAAGCAGGGGATTGTAATCTGCAATTAAAATAATTAAATTCGTTTAACATTTGACATTTGTAAATTGATAACAAACAAACAGTACTAAATCAGTATATCTAGTTCTGTTTTATTTCCTAATTTCTCTATACCTACGTCCCAATCCAAGCAGGAAACTGTTAAAAAGTAAAACCTTTTATTCAAATCTATTTCGAAAGAACAAACATAAAGCAAAAATGTAGGAAACAATAAATTTCCACCTGTTTCTGGAGACCTTATCAAACAAAAAATATTTACATTTCATCTACATAAGTTAAAGGTTTCAAAAGCTCATTAATTGCGTTCATGTCAACAAAAGCATACATTAGTCAGAAATATGTTAACGAGAATAATAAATTTAAAACAACAAAGGTGAAGGTGTCAAACGCCTATGCATAGATTAATTACCCTTGATTATTTATCCAAGCAATTTGGAAGTGTTGACAAGTCATTAAAGATCTTTCTTCTTCTATTAAAAATGAGTCTTGTTTTGTATTAAGTGTAATTCAAAAATGGTATGAATCTCAATGTTTATGGTTTAACAAACCCGATTTAATAAAGTAAAAAGCCAATATTAGTGAAAGGACAATGACCATTTTTGGGCCCAGTGCGTACACACATAAGACAGGTATCAATAAAAAAGTGACACTTAGCTGAATATATATTCCAAATATTTTCAAATTCGATTTCAAAGTTTTCGAGATATTTGAGCTTGAAGTTGATGTATGAAGAATCACAAAAATGGGTTATTTTCACTATAAAATCCAATAACTTCTGACTCATGGGTTTTACGGAAATGATTTTGGTACCAAATGAAAGATCATAAAAATATCTTTCTTAACAAATCAGTATTTTTTATATACATTAAGTACATGATCATATACAAGGCTTCGATTTTGTTTGAAAACATATTTTTAAGTTGCTATTCAAATGCAGATATTTTGAAAATATCAGTAATGACATATATAAATGATAGATTGATTCTGTGCCACTATTTGGCTAACTTCCTTCACAGTCAAACTTAGATTAACTCCAGAAGCACAGATCCTCGCTTTTATACAATTTTCACCTGACTTTTCAGACAAATTATTTCTTCATAGTTCATCGATCATTTTCAAGTGTATAAACAGAGTAAATAAGCACAAAGTACTTTTCATCTATAACATATATTTTTATACATAGTTCTTAATATATAAATCAAATATATTTTCTTACATAAAAACCATCTTATTAAAAGAATTCTTCTGAAAATAAAGATTTTTGTTTTCAAAGACAACATACTTACTTTTTCTTCATATTCTTTTTACTTTTTTTCTTAGAAAATAATCTTATATTCTATTAAGCAAACTAAAATTCATTCAACGTTTATTTAAAGTATTAATTTATTTTTATCTTTTGTAAAAATATGGTAGATATATATTATATTTTACGTGTCTTCATCACTGTTTTCATCAATAAGAACACTATCTAAATATAAAGCTGGTGGTATCGAAATGCAGCCCTTGCTCTATTTAGATTTTGCTCTTTAACAAAATCTCCCAAATAATTTTGAGTGTTTAATTTATTTAATGCCAACTCCAGGAAAGAGCTCGCATCAGAATTGTCTTCTATTAATGGATGGAATTTATTAAGAAGCGCAGCTGCAATTTTAAAATCATCCATTAAATGACCCGCTGCTAAGTTGTTGAAGTCCTGCCGAAACAGCTTAAAACCTCTTTTAAATCGGCTGTTTACAACTTCAACGACCCATCGAACCATTGTTACGCATCTTGACCTATTCGCTTGTGCTGTTGTGAGTTGAAAATTATCTTCCAACACAGATTCAGGCATGTGACACTTGTAACCATAGGATTCTCAGCAAGGAATCTCTAAATCCTCTATGGAAGATGAACACATCGTCTTGTCTTAAGAATTGTCTTGCATAGGTGTTTTCGTCTCTAAAAATGCTTTTCATGATGTTGGCATCCGATGTCGTTGCAGCATATGGTCCCATAATGTTCAGAATATACCCGTCACAAGATGTCATCATAAACGGTTTGACCAAATTCTGGTACTTATGGAGACTGTAGGTCTTTTTTTGAAAATTATAGTTAGAGCTTTTTTGCAAATAGATGTATGTGCCGTCGCAGATGGTAATTGCTGGTCGATTACTTTCATTAAGGTTTGTATTTCAAAACAGACCATTTGGAATTAAGTTGTTCCGACTGGCAACGTTGGAAATAGAAATATGCTGCAGACCCAAGTTGAATGGCACAAAAAGGTTTAACAAACTTGTCCTGGCTGCAGATATATCATATATGTCGTCTGATGGTTGTCCGCGGTATGTTCACAAGACATTTTCAGAAGAATTCTTTTAATAAGATGGTTTTTATGTAAGAAAATATAATTGATTTATATATCAAATTAATAGTTATGAAATAAGGATTAGAACTATGTATAAAAATATATATGTCATCACAGATATTTTCAAAATATCTGCATTTGAATAGCAACTTAAAAATATGTTTTCAAACAAAATTGAAGCCTTGTATATGATTATGTACTTAATATATATAAAAAATACTGATTTGTTAAGAAAGATATTTTTATGATCTTTCATTTGGTACCAAAATAATTTGCGTAAAACCTTTTTATATAGTGAAAATACCCCATTTTTGTGATTCTACATACATCAACCTCAAGCTCAAATATCTCGAAAACTACAAAACCGAATTTGAAAATATTTGGAATATACAGGGTGATTCACGAGCGTTGTGCCAAAAAGCTTGAGCGTGTTGGTTGAGTTGAGACAAGAAAAAAATCGTATGGGAGGGGGGGTCTATTCCCCCCCGTTTAGCCGGGAGGGGCAATTTTCTGAAAAATTGACTTATTTTGTTTAAAAAAATATTAAAAATCAACGGCTTTGTTTACAACACCGTGCTATACCTTTCTGAAAAGCCAAAAACTTCTTCTTTCACTTTGATTTTAAATTTAATTGTTTTAACGAATAGTTTAAAAAAAATAAATTTTCAAACTCAAAATTTTCAAAAAAAAAGCAAAAAAAAACATTTTTGAACTTATTTTTTTCAAAATTTTATGTATTTAAGTACTAATTTTGATTTAAAAATTCAATGTGTTTGTAAATTTTTAGTCGAAAACAGAAAACCGGATGCAAAAATGTCTTTTCGTTTTTGAGAAATTAAGAAAAAACCAAAACCACTTTTTTCTAAAAAAAAATCTTTGTTTTTATTTTTACCTATCTGGACTTTTAGTTTAATTTATAAGTTTAATTTATAAATTTAATTTTTTGTGATTGGAGTTTTATGAGGACTCAATAAAGTAGAAAAGTGTTGGAATTTCTCTGGACTAACCATTTTGTTCATTGATAAGGTCTGAAAACTGACGTGTAATTTTTTCTTACTATACTGGGGCCGCGGCCACTCGCCGGCGAAGAGTTCTACCTGCTAGGGGCTTAAGATAATTAAACCGCATTTTTTCTTGAATGAAAAAACAATTAACAACCTAAAGGTAAATAAAAGGCATCGCATATTTACTAAACAACCATTTACAATTAAAATATTAACTCATCAACACATAACAATAACAAACTCATTCGCTCGAGAAGAGTTAGCAGACAGGAACTTCTGCTACGGTTTAACTTATTGTCGAGATCGGGAAGCCGAAAGACTCTACGCTGAAAGATATCCCAATAGATGGCGCCCAAGTCGTAGCATGTTTTCAACAATCCGCCGACGAGAGCACGGAGAGCTAGAAGTGAAAGGTCAATGGCAGACGTTATCAATGAACAAAATGATTAATCCAGGGAAAATCCAATACTTTTCTACTTTATTGAGTCCTCATAAAACTCCAATCACAAAAAATTAAATTTATAAATTAAACTAATAAATTAAACTAAAAGTCCAGATAGGTAAAAATAAAAACAAAGATTTTTTTTAGAAAAAAGTGGTTTTGGTTTTTTCTTAATTTCTCAAAAACGAAAAGACATTTTTGCATCCGGTTTTCTGTTTTCGACTAAAAATTTACAAACACATTGAATTTTTAAATCAAAATTAGTACTTAATTACATAAAATTTTGAAAAAAATAAGTTCAAAAATGTTTTTTTTTGCTTTTTTTTTGAAAATTTTGAGTTTGAAAATTTATTTATTTTTAACTATTCGTTAAAACAATTAAATTTAAAATTAAAGTGAAAGAAAAAGTTTTTGGCTTTTCAGAAAGATATAGCACGGTGTTGTAAACAAAGCCGTTGATTTTTAATATTTTTTTAAACAAAATAAGTCAATTTTTCAGAAAATTGCCCCTCCCGGCTAAACGGGGGGGAATAGACCCCCCCCCTCCCATACGATTTTTTTCTTGTCTCAACTCAACCTACACGCTCAAGCTTTTTGGCACAACGCTCGTGAATCACCCTGTATATTCAGCTAAGTATCACCTTTTTATTGATACCTATCTTATGTGTGTACGCACTGGGCCCAGACTTGTATGAAAAGTCGTCATTCTCTTTTAAGTCTCAACACTTTATTTCTTAACAAAAATCTTTACAACCGTAGCTTATGACCCTATTTCTTTTCTCTCTGTTCTTCATCCAGTGCTGTCGACTGCGTAATGTTTACGTTTTTTTCACAAAGTCTTGAGCACATCTACACCACTATAAGTATAACAGCTGAAATGCGAACACACTAATTCCTATTGTGAAATCAAATAAAAAGTGAAACCAAATACTTCAAAAGTATTTTGACCTCTAATCAGCTTATCTCTTTTTTGCTTAAATGACTCACAGATGTTTAAGTTTGTGGATGTACTTTTAAACAACTTCGAATTGCTCAGTAAAGAGCTAATAGCTAGAGGCGAATCCCTTTTTTAATTTATAATTGACAATAATCTTTGTGTGGCTAACCGAGGCAATACACCCACCTTGTTCACGAAAAACCGAAAAGAGGTACTAGATATTACCCTCTCAAATAATTCTGACTCCTGTCAAATAGATAACTGGAGAGTTTTAGAAGAACCTTCCTTTTCTGACCATCGCGTCTCATAGAATTTAAAATCCCTAACGTTGAAAGACATCAAAATTCCTTTAGGCGTACAGACTGGCTTATCTTCAATAGGGAAATTAGCAATAATATTAGGCAAATAAACACCAACGCTATTCTAGGACCAAACAGCTTAGAGAAGGTAACAGAGGATCTCACTGAGACTCTGCGTAAGGCTTTTGGAATCAGTTGTCCAATCATAACAACAGCGAAGGAAAACAAAAACCCCCCTAGTGGACAACAGAACTAACGAACATTAAAAAAAAAAACAAGAAAGCTTTTCAATGCTGCTAAAAGAACAAGGCTCGAAAGTGACTGGGACTGTTATTAGACAAAATAGAAACTCAACGGGCTAAACAGAGCTCTTAGAAAATTGTCTGCAGGAACGAGTCAGCTAGGCTTAGGAAAATCCTTACGAAACCACCACTTCTGTAGGTTCTCTAATAAAACCTGACGAAGGCTGGACTTAATCAGGTCGCGAAAGTCTAGAACTCCTAGTTGAAACACACTTCCCAGGAAGCAAACCTAGCCGTGAACGCGAATCAGATAACTCTTTATTCTTCGAGTCCGAAATGCCTACGGATTTTATAACGGAAAAAAAAGTTAAACTGGGCTATTAACTCTCTCTCCCCTTATAAATCTCCGGCCTAGACCTCATTTTCCCTCTGATGCTGCAAAAGAGCAGTGAATTTATCACTCCCCACCTGCTAAACATTTTCCGTAGTAGCATTAAATGGGGATATGTTCCCAAAACATGACGAGGTAAAAGTCGTCTTTATACCAAAAGCCGTTAGTCTAACGTCTTTTGCACTTAAAACACTTGAAAGACTTCAATATTCAATACAGTTATTTAAGAAACTTTTATTGAGTTTCTTTAACTCTTTATTGTTTGGATTTTCTTTTTAAGTCAATGCTAAATGAAATTAAAATTAATAATTTGTATAGTTATACAACTAAAATATAAAATTTGTAATTTGTTGTACGCTTTATGATTTAATTATCTTGTATACTTCTAAAGATCAATAAATGAATATGAATATGAATATGACTTATTGATATGTTCATCCGCAATAATTTAAAACCGGAGACCATATCACCCATTCAACATGCCTACACAAAGGGTAGAAGTGTAGAAACAGCACTACACTGCATAGTTAGAAATATAGAAGAGTCACTTGATGTTAAGGAATACACACTTGCATCATTCCTGGACATTGAAGGAGCCTTCAATAACAACTTATCTAATGCAAGAAGGGCCTTAATTTATTAGGAATTTGTTCACTGTTTTCGGCAGATCTTGCATTTTCATATATATTTGGGGAGTAGTCTCAAGATAGCAAAAGATGGTGCCGACATCTTGAGACCTTTCACAGAAACAGTTTTTTTTACATAAGTTTGTATTGTAGCTGCTTGCTTGGTTTGAAGATCTTTTGTCAATCTTGATAGTACTGGTTATTCCAAATACAAAGGATCGACATCAAAAACTTCAGAAGTTTGAGTCATAACTTTAAAACAAACTACAACAACTGTTACGCTCTATTTGGAATTCTTGTTGCTTTAAAGCGGCATATACACACACCGAATTCACATCAAGTATGGAAGAGTGTGTCAGATCTAGAACCCTAGAAGAGTCTCGGGCCAAGAACAACACCCAACGTTTCTTTAAAAGGTCGAATCAATTAGCTTCTCGTTTCAGAACCAGGACACATGCTCTTCGAAACAATGAAGGAAACCTAGTCACCGAAGCACAGGGAATTGTAGATATTCAATGCACATAATGTCGAGCGAGCTAATGACGAAAGAGAAGCAAGACCAGTCAATGAAGACCCAGTCCCAGCCCCCAGCACAAAAGAGGTAGAAAGAGCCATCCAAAAGCTTAAAAATACCAAGTCCGCCGAGTCGGATGGCATCCCTGCGATACTTATTAAATATGGAGGGGGTGTTTTGATGAACTGCATGCATCAGGTCATCAACAAAGTGTGGGTGGAAGAATGCATGCCCACTGACTGGTCGATAAGTCAGTGGGCATGCATTCTTCCTCCCACACTATACAAAATGCTATCCAACGTACTGTGTGAGCGTCTTAAACTGTTTTGCAACACAATAATCGGCACGTACCAGTGTGGCTCTAGGCCAGACTAAACAACGATAGACCAAATATTCACACTGAGGCAAATCCTGGCAAAGACCAAGTCGAAACCCACCATCTTTTCATCGACTTCAAAGCTGCTTATGATAGCATCCACCGCCAAGAGCTTATGATGTCTGAATTCGGGATCCTGAACAAACTGATCCATCTGTGCCGCAGTGCAGTGTGCAAATGGGTAACAGCTCATCCGAGTTGTTTCAAACATGCGCAGGGTTTAGACAAGGAGATGCCTTATGATTCCTTCAACATAGTCCTGGAGCAGATAGTGCACCCAGCTTCTAAGCTATGCGGACGACATAGGGATCATCGGTCGATCCAAGAGTGCAGTGCTTGAAGCCTTAACAGCGTTTCGGGTCTTGAAGAGAATTAGGACAAAACAAAGTACATGCTATCAACAAGTAAAGCAACATCTGTCCACCGCCTAAGACAAAACGTCACTGTTGGTAGTAGCAATTTCAAGGTAGTTAACGAGTTCACCTACCTTGTAACAAACATCAATCCCACAAACGACACCTTAGTGGAGATCCGAAGAAGAATTACCCTAGCGAACCGCTGCTACTTCGGTTTGGCAAAACAAATGGGTTCAAAACTCCTCATTCGAAAAACAAAATGTCTACTCTGATTTTACCAGTCCTAATCTACGGCGCCGAGTGTTGGACGCCATGAGTAAAAAGGGGAATTGATACTGGGCACATTCGAAAGAAAAAGTCTTCGACGGGTTTTCGGTCCCGTATGTGACGATGGCGAATGGAGACTGTACCAGCTGTACCAAGATGTGGATGTAGTCCAGAAAGCCAAGAAAAGACGGCTACATTGGCTCGGCCACATCGAGTGAATGGCCGAAAACGCACCAGCCAAGAAAGTCTTTTCATCAGAAGATTCGAGACTACAAGGAAAACCGAACCTACGGTATAAGGACCAAGTGACTGCGGATGCCACAGCGTTTGGTTTCGGCGACTGGAGAGTGCATGCAAGAACCGTTCCAGATGGAAGACTGCAGTATCTCAGGCTGAGATCCTTCATAGATTGTGAGCGGGTTAAGTAAGTAAGTAAACCACGCATCAGATAGGAGAAGAAAAGAAACAGGGCTGTCAAAATTGACAGCTTATTACCTATGCGTATTTTTCTGACAAAATTTATGATTGAATAAATAATAATCATCATCATTGTCAGACTTGTGGATGACGTCTTTGCCTTCATCTGCCTTACATTCGGAATGCGGTCTGGGCCTCATTCAACAAGTTCAAAAGAATTCAACGTCGTCGTTGTCTACAGGAGCCAATAATTGGGTGGACTTGGTCATAATATTCCGTATTGTAGATGTAGATGTTCGAGAGGCACAGATTGCATTCTCCAACGCCAGGGCCAGGTTGAGTGGATACCAGTCTATCCCCTTATCGGAGTCCATTGCAAATGTTGATGGGTCTGTTTATAGCAATACGGAAACGTTTGCTATTGCAATTGCAAGCTTCTATAGTCTTATCAGTATCTAAACATTCCTCTGCCATATTCTCTATGTACGTACGTACGTAAGTACGCCTTGACAGGGTACTGAAATCACAAAACCAAATTAAACAAACAACATGAGAAATTAATTTAGTTAAGGTGTCTCAAGGTTCATTAAAATAATTAATTAGGAAACTAAATCCAATGACCATTTATGCATAACGTAAACGAAATCGAATTTTGCACACTCGTTAAACTATTGATCGAAACAAATGAGATGCAGATGTCTGCGAAAAAAGAAAACAAACAAAACAAAAAGAATCAATTTAAAGCATACATAAATACCGTTAATTTGATTTGAAACAAAAAGCTTATAAATGCAGTTATTATGAACTCTGCTTGCAAAAGTTTGCATCAATTCAGGACAAGGGTATCAATTAGTCTACTTTTTCTTTGTTTCCGATCCAACAGATGTCTGAAATTCAAAACAATGTCATGTTGTCTGTCAATAAACTGACCTACCCATACCGCATAATCCACCACAAAATACCACTCATTAATTCACTAAACATAAAATTGAAAAAGTTATTGATTTTCTGAGACGCTTCGATAAGATATACATAAATATTCAAAAACGTAACTTATTAAAATAAACATCAATAATTCCAGATATTGTCAGACTCAAAGTCGCCATCTTTTGAGCTGCACAACTGACCGATCCTAATTTAAATGCTTGTTTAATAGGCTCATTAAATTAAACGAATAGAGTTGCGTATTGATTTTGACCATGTAAGACATTTGGTTATAATCATGTTTCATGTATCATATTATTATAATTTGAATTATCATATAAAAGTCATTCATAAATAAAGAACAGCGATATCAAAAGATATCAATGAAAAATTCACATGGAAGTAGTAATCGAACAGATCTTGGCACACGCATATCGCTTGGGGACAGATGTTGTAGCTTAATAGATGAATGTCAAGTTAACCCCTGGGGCTGTCAAAAATGTAAACAAATATCGTTGCTTGTTGCTTTGAACTTAATCAGTTAGTTAAACAAATTAAGCTTTTTATTAATAATAGTCGAATAAACATTTGAATGAAGACGTTAATATTTTCTTGTTGGTAAAGTATTATGTATTTTCCGTTCTCATGTTTAAACTTTTATATTTACTGTATTTAATACAGTCATCGAAGACCATGTTTGACATATATTCGGATTGTCTCTTTCTTGCTTTATATCCTTTTCACACCAATACCTGTCGCAAAAAGCGGTTTTGCTTAACTTTTCACGGAAAACACGAGTTTTACTAAACAAATTTGTTGACAGCCCTGTTTTGTACAAGCGTTCGTGAAAACCAGATTTCGAGTTTTGGAAAAATAATAGCCGAAAACTTGTTTTTGTGGCTGGGGTGAAAAGGGTATTAACTAACTCTAGGTGCGTTCCATTGGACGACAGTATCTACTGCTAGAGTGTTAGACGCTTCTGAGCTTTGTATATTTATATTTGGGGAGTAGTATCAAGTTGGCAAACGAAGGTGGCGCTGTTTTGAGACTTGCACAGAAGCAGTTTTTTTTACATAAGTTTGTATTGTAGCTGCCTGCTTGGTTTTGGTTTGACAGATCTTCTGTCAGTGATGTCCGATGTGTGATATCGCCATCATGGATATATGTTCAGCAGCGTTTTTCACTGCCAAAATCTCGGCTTGGAAGACGCTGCTATGGCCGGGGAGCCTGAATGAATTGGTAAGGTTCAGGCTTTCAGAGTAGAAACCTGATTCTTGGACGAATAGATCTATTGGGGGGGGGGGGGGGGGGTAAGATTGAGGATCTTTTCTAAACCCGCAGTTGGGGTAGTCCTCATCACACCACTAGTACTGATACAAGCCATTCTTTGTACTTTGATAAGGGTGGATTTCTCCAGAGCTTTCCACCAAACCAAACTGCCATAGGTTCGAATCGGTCTGACAATGGCAGTGTACCTGTACATCCACATGACTATTTTAGTGTTTGGTCCCCAATGATCGCACTCTAATCATGCGCTAAGTCATCAGCGTAGGCTACCACTACTATACCGTTATACTTAAGTTTTATCAGGATCTCGTTCATCACTAACATCCAGAGTAATGGTGAGACAATTCCACCTTGCGGGGTTCCTCTAGATGCGCACATCTTAATGTGTGCGTTACCAAGCTCGCTATGTATCCGTCTATTTTTCAGCATAAACATGATCCATTTGATAACTACTTCTTTTATATTTAGATCATTAAGGTCTTTCTCAATTGCACTGTTACGGACGTCATTGAACATGCCTTTTTTTATAAACTTGCCCTCAAACAAACCCTCAGAGCCAAAAACAAGATCAAAACATATTTCATAACATCTACGCCAATTGTCAAACAACCTTGCTTCATGTCATACATCATTCTTGAATTGTTCCTTCAAAGTGTTACTGCAACAAAATACGAAACTTTCTTGTGTTTTCAGTAGGTATAGCAAAGGTCCGCACAGATTCATTACATTACAAACATTACAAGGCAGCTGCTTGAGATTATTCTTTACTTTGTAACAACAATAGAAAACATGTTGCTTTTGCCTCAAAGGCAAATCAAGAGTGGAGGTGCAAACTAAAAACGTAAAACAACGCCAACGCCTCGTTTGCATGGTGTCGGCTGGCTCGTTTAGATGTCTCGCCCTTTGGCGTGAACTCTGGAAAATTGTAATTGTACATAATTGCTGGCAGATAGAGTTAATAGCGGGAATTTAGTAATCGAGATGTCTAGCTCCCACCTGAAGTGGCAAAACACAATTAAATGGGTCACCGTAAGGTTATGCAAGGTAACGTTTTTAAGAAACTTAAGAGTTTGACAGATCGGGCAAGTTTTAACTGCTTCAGGGCTCATACGAAGCTTAAAAGAATGTAATGGGTGTTCAAACCTACGGCCAATTGAGTGATCTATTGAAAATTATGAACAACAATTTAAAATTAATTTCAATTTCCCTTGGGATTGCACATGTAAACATTATTAAATAGTTTTTAATTTGCATCTTTGTATATGGATTTACCTAGTACTATCAAGAATGGTTTTCGAGCAAGCAAGCAGAGAACACACATTACAAACTAATGTAAAAAACTGTCAAAAAACTGTCAAACCAAGCAGAAAACCATTCTTGATATTACCTGGTAAATCCATATACAAAGATTTGCATACACATTTTTACGAGACTATTTATTCGTCTCGTAAAACGTCTCGTCTCGTAAAACGAGCCAAGCTTTGTTTGATTACTTTCTTTCACTGCATAATTTCCACTTTCACGGTAAGCAAACATACTTGCTTTACAATGTGATGAGACTCATCATAATTTCATAAGCAATTAGCACTTAAAGCTCATTCGCCGCATTGCTTTGCAATAAATTTTACATGGAGATCATAAAAAATCAATAATACAAACCTCCGCCAAAAAGATTAAGTGCAAAACCAAGTTAAGCTATTGGGGTCAGTTTCAAATCTGTGAAAATTAGCATTGTTGCTGAAAGATCCGCGCATAATCACATTCAGGAAAAAATATCAATAAAAACGTTAACACTAATAATGCTTTATTTACACATATCGGTCATTAATAAATTAGAAACTCTTCCCTTTTTATTGTTGAACGCTAAAATTTATGGCTATGGATAATTTATGTTAAGCCGCTTATCATTGCAGTTTGACCAAGGCAAATACTTGCTTCGGATGCTTATGGTTTGGACACACTAAGAGGCCTCGTAAAATGACATTGGGAATATTCAATATTTTATCATATCATAAAGAAACCAAGCGTTTTAAGCATCAAATAAAATAAAAAATATGATTAACATTTTTAATGTTGTCTGGACCATAAAAGAAAAAAAAATGGAACTCTATTCAAAACGTTAATTAAATTATTTTAATATTATGCACATATGAAAATACTGACATCTTAAACATTTCATTGATTTTGATGTATTTCTTGTTGTTACATTGGAAAACATTTTGACGTCTGTCAACATGTATGTATGTACATATTTTTAACAACTTTTGATAAATTGTTAAGATCACAGCGTGGAGGATTGAACATTGAAAAGCATTAATTTGTTTTGACATATTATCGAAATAAATTTTGGTACGTTACCCATTGAATAAGAAGTAAAGGAAGAGGTCTTTAGAAGAAGAAGTGAAGCATTTTTCAAAGTAGTGTGAGCAGCGGCGGATTTAGAAATTCAATCTGGGGGCGGTTTTCAATTGAAAAAAATTGTCGGTGTAAATCTAGTCTATGGAATTTATATGTAAAACGGCCCATACACAGCACCCTTGTGTGCACACAAAAAAATATGAAATTTGTGTGTGCAAACTGCCCATAGACATCACACCGAGCGTGACTCAATTACTTTCTTATGGTGGCGCTACAGTCCAGGTCGGACCAGGGCCTCATCCAACAAACGTCTCCAGCAAGCTCGGTCCCTAGCTAGCTGTCTCCAGTTTCGCACGCCAAGTTGGTTGAGGTCCTCTACCACCTGTGTGCTCCACCTGAGTCACGGTCTTCCTCTTCTGCGACGTCCTTCCGGGTTGGATTCGAAGACTCTACGAGCCGGAGCATTATTTTCCATTCGTTCTACATGACCCAGCCATCTAAGTCGTTTAACCTTACCTTTTCTGGCTGGGTCAGTGTCGCTGAACAGCTCGTACAGTTCTTGATTATCTTCGTCTCCATTCTCCATTTATTACTCAATTGCCTTCTAAGTTCAAAGAAGCAGCGATTGGCAATAGTGATTCTTCGTTTGATTTCAGCGCTGTTATTGTTGTCTGAGTTCATAGCGGATCCTAGGTAGACGAAGTCCTTAACTACCACAAAGTTAAATCTGTCTATATTGACGTTTGCTCCAAGACGTCGATGTTAGTTGTCCTTTCTTGTTGACAGCATTAACTTGGTCTTGTCCTCCTTAACCGCTAGACCCATCTTCCTGGCCTCCATCTCAAGACTCACAAACGCTCCACTGACATCACGCTGTGTTCTTCCATCTATGTCAATGTCGTCTGCGTATCCTAGTAGCTGGACGGACTTTTGAAAGATTGTGCCTCTGGTGTTGACGTTGGAGTTTTGCACAATCTTTTCAACAATGATGTTGAAGAAATTGCATGACAACGCATCGCCTTGTCTATAAAACCTTTTTTGACATCAAATGCGTCGGTTATGTTTTTTTCCAACCATGATGGAACAGCGTGAGTTTAAAATTGTCATCTTACACAGACGGACGAGTTTTTCTGGGATGCCAAAACTAGAGATTGCTCTATATAATTTGTCTCTATAGACGCTGTCATACGCCGCCTTAAAATCGATGAAAAGGTGGTAGGTATCGATTTGAAGTACTTGGGTCTTCTCCAAGATCTGCCGTAGGGTGAATATTTGATTAACGTACATTTACTGCACTCAAAAGACTCAATTGTACTGCGAAGTACAGAACCCCCAATTGATCAGTTTTGCCTACGGACGTAAACTGCGCTCCCATTCGCTTTTTACGGATGAAAATTTGACAGCTGCTAGATATGTTTGTCATATTTCTGAAGAGAAAGTCAATTTTTTAAATACGGTCAGTTTTTTTTTCATTTGAGTAAATAAATTATTAAGTTTGTTGTTTTTAATTTGTAGGTACAAAATGTCTGGCTAACCATCAGATTGGGTGAACCTGAATAGACCTCGTACAGCAAAAGAAAATGCTGTACGATAAAGAAAACACTTTCTATTTTAACAGACTATCAAAGGACTTGGCGAGAAATTGGCTCAATTGTTAATAAAACATGTAAGTAATATAGTATATAAACAAGCGTGTTATGTCTTTTTAATTTAAAGCTGCTGAATGTAAGTCCAAATGGACCCAATTACGGGACAAGTTCCGTCAAGAACTAAAGAAAAAGGATCAACCATCAGGCACTGGAGTATCTGAGAAAATGGAGTGGGAGCTTTTTACCAATTTTATGTTTTTAAGGGCACGATAAAGCCAAGACGGTAAATTATTTTTATATTATTCGTTTTGTAATACATTGAGAAGAGTTGGCTCGATGTAACGAAGTGTCCGACAGCGATATACATTCGCTGTCTTCATCGCCAGACCGTAAAGGTACACTTTTTAATATGTATATTGAGGAGTCTTCGGAGTTCGGACACACCACCTAAAAAAAAAAAAAAAACAAGTATTGATGGCTTTTGCGACCAGTTGGGAACTGCCATCTCCAAGCTGGAGAAGAGGTTTTCCAAACAGCAAGCCATTTCATCAGCCTCACTGGGTGCAGAGAGCAACGCGCTGTTCATTAAGACGGTCAGGAAGAATATGCCTTCACTGCTTTGTTATACACAAAAAATTGGTTCCTACAATGTTCCTACTTGTACCAACGTACATACCAAAAATATAATTAAATATTTGTGTTTGTTTTTTGTTTGTGTTAAATGGATCAATTCACTATATGTTAATAAAATTTTCATAACGTTCAAAAATATATAAAAAGTCTTTAATTGCCTCTTGATGAGAATTTCTGAAAGTTGGTATTTTGATGTATTGCTCTTATGAGTCCAATTTTTATATTTTCATACAAACTTAAAACTTGCAACTTTTTACAGCATTAACAACAAAAATAGTAAATTAGTAAATATAACATTCAACTCCCTCGGTCTTGAAGTTTGGTAGAGATGCGCAGTTCCATTTCGCACTTTTGTGGCTTTTCCAGAAAAAACGTCAACTTTTGAAGAAAAACATTAATGGATCTGCCTCTCTCCTCAAACTACAATGCCGAAGGAGATGAATGTTATATGTACTGATTTCGTTTCTTATCTGATAAAAAGTTGCATTTAAAGCTTTAACCTTGTTACAAATTTTGGCAACTTTAATATACATAGGAGGTACATAGGTGGTACTGGGGCGTATACGTAACAAATTTGTATGGAAATATAAAAATTTGACTCATAAAAGCAATATCCAACAATTTCATCAATTTAATCGAGTTCCCTGAAATTAATTTTT
The DNA here is from genome assembly GCA_943590905.1 of Sphaerophoria taeniata. NCBI lineage: Eukaryota > Metazoa > Arthropoda > Insecta > Diptera > Syrphidae > Sphaerophoria > Sphaerophoria taeniata. The sequence continues at coordinate 221,128,112 of OX016540.1, read as the reverse complement.
GGTTCAATTGCGTTGTAGTGGTTATATTTATTGACCTTCGGAGTTATCCAAATCCATAAATGTAGTTGTTAGGACAGTAACATGAAGCACTGTTACTCCCGTTAAACATTAAAAAGTTATGAAGTGTCAAGCACGCCAAAACAATTTTTGCGACATATTCTGGGATCATATGTATGTATAAGCAATATGTGCCAACGTGAAACGAGGATACCGAAACTGTTTCCAATAGTACGGTGGGCTCCTGAAAGCCTCTTATTAAAATTCTCCTTCTCCGATGTCAACAATACACCTGAATACGCATCAAGTTTGGTCCCTAAAGAAAGGCAGCATCGGAAACAAAATAGTGTGGGATCCTCGTTTGCGTATCAGGTAAGTTTTTGGGAGGAGGTATTGGAATCGTGCTTCGTTCCAAACCGTCTAGTTTGAAGTATACCTTACTTATGTATAATAACATTGGGAAGTATTTGTTTTTAAGTTAATATTCATTGAAATATAAATGCGTATGTTTATGTTTAACCTCCGTCACTTTGATTTCCATATGCACCAACATCCACAAATGTAGATCGATATTTGGCGTCACATACAGCTAATAGCACAATACTCAAATGCTTCTTATAATTAACATTGTAAAATTCATATTTTTGACACGAATACAACAAGAACGTTTTCTTTTTCTCTTCAAATCGGTAATTTTTGTTAAGGCTGATAATGCCTCCAATGCCGGATTTTAAATAGTTAATTTCTTGTAATAATTGGTTGTTCATTTTATTGCTAACAAAATTCACAAACTATTGGAAATGAAAAACGGACGTTTTATTTTGAAAGATACTTCCGTACACATCCGTTCACTATGGGTAAAGTGTTAACTTGACAGTTCGGAAAGGAACATTTCGTTCGGTTCTGACACTAACTTCCGTTTGCTTCCGCTCATTTTAGTTAGCCCTTAAGCAATTATAGTTGGGCCTTAAGAAAGAATAATGATTTCCAACATAAATCAGAGAGCTAGTTAAGATCTCCTTATGCTTCACATATTTGTTTGTTTGACAATAACGACAGTTATACCTCAATTGTGATCCATAGTATAAACGCATGTGTCGTTTTCCATTGGACATCCAGAAGCATACGGATGAGTCCAAAAGTCTTCTGAAATTATTCCATTGGACTGACTTTAGACTTTTCTTAAATAAATTAAAGAAAATTGGATATTTTTTTAAATTGTTACAAAGCAAAATGTCAGAATGAAAACCCGTTCCATTGGAGGTAGAAGAAGAAACGTCAAAAAACACGAATAAAAAACGACAAGAGGCGAATACCTCACACACGAAGAGGAAGATCAACTAAACGCCAAAAGAATTCAAATAACTGAATCCCGTTCCTGTGGAATTGGGTTAAAAGAAGACCTGTCCGAAAAATTTAAAAGCAATAAAAGTTGGTTAATTGTTAGCTTCGTATACGCGATAAAAATTACAATTACTCACATTGTAATTTTAGTACTGTTTGATTTTCTTTTCACTCACAATGAGTTATGAATATGGTAGGTACTTTCGCGAATAATTTTTCCCTCATGCTCATCGGTCACCAGCACCGCCAGGGCATCGTTCGCCAACAACGCCAGGGCATTCCTTATAGAAAGTGAGTGAAGTGGAAGTAAAATGACCAGCTTAAAAGTTTTTGCTTACATCATAACAATTATAATTCGCACGTTCCGACACTTCTCGTCTCATACGTACAATTCCTATCCAACAACTTCCAATTTCATTATCGACTCCGCATGTGTTGGGAATCGCTAAGGTCACAAATCACAATCAAGTCACTGCAAATCCGTTCGGTGCGATGCTCATGCGCGACGCGATGGTTTGAAAAATTGCTGACGGAAAAGTCGTAAATTTTTCTTTGTTATTACATTTTTCGGTGGTAAATGAGAAATTAATTTAGGAACTCATATTGAGTTATTATCCCTAAGCATCATTTATTCGATTCTGAGGTAGGTACTAATTTAGTTGGAAGACTTGCCATTTGGAAGCTTGAGCCAATGATACCATTTTATTACTAAAAATGTGGTAACCCTGCTCTTTTCCATAGGTTGCAAGGTGAAGATGCTCACTTCATGTCTTTTATTGTTATGGAGTTTTAACCGCGCAAAGTGAAATCCAAATCCATTGAGATGCCATTGACTTTACCGATGCAGCAAGTTGTTGTTCGTGGTTTGGCTTTGGATTCCCATCGCATAGTGAAGATGCAGTGAAATTTCCAATGCTTGGCAAGCAGTAAAAAACAACTGAGCACTTTAGTACTTAACCAAAAGAAATGCATGGGTATCAATGAAAATGCCAGAGGTTTATGAAATATCGGCAGTTAGCTTATTGAAGGGCGGTTATTGAGATTATGCAGGCAGCCTTCGGGTTGATCACATTCATAAATGTATGTTTTTTTTGATTTAATCGAAACTAAATTGAAAATTGGCGGTTGGCTGTTCAATGAACAATCAACGAAAACTTGTAAATTTTGGCAAAACCCAAGGCGACAGACATAACAGATCTTTATGTACCGCGATGTTGTCTGGTGTCTCGTCTTCGTTTTGGTGGCCGTGTCACGTCTCGTATGCTGGCTTAGTCTTCTGGGTCTTCTTTTCATTGAAGATGCTGCGCGTTTGTTGACAGGGAGAAAGTTGTGGATTTGGAATGCATCCTCGTTGCGCCTTTTATTTAATTTTGTTTTTAGTTTTGGTAGGTACCTCTACCTTGTTGGTTTTTTCATTTGGTAAAACGTGGTCACATCTGCTTACAAAAATTTTGTAGAGACACAAGCGTAACCAGTCTTCTTGGAGTTACGTAACATGGTGTGGCAACTTCGAATAAACAAGATCTCTTATTTGATTAGTAATACCCTTCTGTTATGAAGATAAGGCCATTATTTTTAACTTAAGGAGGTGGATGCACCTGAATTTTAATTGAAATTATTTAAGAACCCTTGCGGGTGTATGCTGATTTAGGACATCTCTTAGATATTGGTCCATACTTATAGAAAATAAATCGTTGGCATTTTATTATTATGCTCATGAGAATGCTTACTCATTTCCATTCAACGCTTAATCTAGATTAACACATAACTTTTCTCAAATCTTCCTGTAATTAACTAGATTTGGCATACGAGTTGAAAGTTTTTTACTTGGCAATTTTTGTGCTAAACACACTCATTCCAACATTCTAATGAAATAACTTGAAAGAAGACAAAAACGTTGCAGGATGTTTACCGATAATGAAGCTGATTTTCCACCTGAATTAAAGAGATTAAAATTGACTTCTTAAATTTATGGCTGAAATTCAAACACGCTTTAGCTTTGGCTTCGCCTGACGTTTACGATATCAACCATAAGAATTTATTCACATTATCACAATGAAGCTTTGACCTCACGTTTCGTACGTAATATAACGTAGTGTGACTCCAATCGGAAGTTCTAGTTCAAATATGGTGAACATTTGCTTTGTCTGACAGCTCAATAGCTGTAAAAAAAAACTCAACAAACAAAATTCATTTGTTTTGGAGGGATGATGGTATATTGATGATGGAAATTTCATTCAAAGCAAACTCGAAGCTGTTACATCGTAACGTAGACGATGAAGAAGCTAAAGCGTGTTTGTGTTTCAGCCATTGAGGTTTGTTAAATTTTTGTATTCCAATAACAATAATGTGAACAAAAGAATTCTCTCTCTGTTTTGATGAGTTCAGCAAACAAGTTTCAAGTGCCATTAAAATTTACAAATTGAAAATGCTTCATTTTGATGTGCAAATCGTAAGATTTCCGAAAGACTCTGATGGCACTCCTCGTGATTGTTATAAATATATCGAAGAAATCTAGGTTGTCATAACAGTCTGGATTAAATTTGAGGAAGGTACTCAACAACGAAAAAATAGCGGTTAAAGGGACTTACAGTTTTACCAATACGAACTAAAGCAAGATCACTGTTAAACAATTTTTGCATCGAAAGAACCTTATGTCAATGGCATCAATGTTCTGTTACTTTTTTTTCTGTTCAAAGGACAGACTTGGGAGAAAAATACAGTATTCCTACAAATAAGACCCAAGTTGCTTTAAGTGCGAAGTTGTATTTAAAAATGAAACGTGAGTGTTCGGAAAATCGTCAGAGCAGAGCTTTTTTCTGAGCGTTCAACAATCTCTGGGGACTGTTTTGTGTAAGGACCTTCAAAGTTCTTTTAATTTTTTCGGTCAAAGATAGTAAAACACTGCCGGTATCTGTTGAACATTGTATCCATTTGGCGTTTTTCCTTGGCTTTGACAAAATGTCTGAGCTATCAGCTCTGAGCAGAATGTATTCAGACCCTCTGACTTAATATGACACACAATATGTCACGTTTCCTCAGAGATATAAAAGAAAAACGCCAAATGCTATTGACATCAACCCACCCATATTGGTGAAAAACTAGCTATGTGTAATTGAATAGTTATTCTGTTTAAATATATTAACCATTATCCATTCTGCACCGCTACAATAAATTCAAAAATAGAGACCATAACTAACTAATCCTTCACGATTTCACAAGCCAAGTAATCAAACTTAAGGTTTTGCTTCTCAAATAATAAATGTCAAACCTCAAAATTTTCATATTACTAATAAATTAGCCTTTTAATATTGATTAGTCCGCCTACACATTTTTCAAAGCCAAAGCCAAAAATGGAAAATGTGGAAAGACTTATAGACGTTGAGTATCGAATTGTTAATGTTTTTTTTTTTTCTCAAACGGTAGTCAATACAATAACAATACAAACAACATCCATTAGAAGCCTACACATTTTTTATTGTTGCTCATTTTCACATGATAAAGAGACAAGTTGTAATTTTTAATCTCTTTCTTTATCAATCATTTAATGGACGATAAATAGGCGTATTAAAATAAATCAATATTTGTTTATCATTTACATAAATGTTGCTTAAATAATTTATATGTACGTTAAACGTGTAATTTGAGAAAGACGAATTTTTGGTTTTTATTTTTGTGAATTATAACTTATTAGTTATTAGTTATAATTATGTACATATTTGCAAGTGCTGACTTTTAATGGTCACATGCAACCAACTCAATTATAAGTAAAACTGGACCTAAATAGGTGCCCTTAGGGACCCCAGAATTCAAAACAATTAATGGACGGATTGTTATAACGAGATATTGGGTGGTATGCGAAATGCTTTAGCTCTGTCTCAAAACTCATTATTTTGAGTTTTTGCTATCATTCCTATGCAAAATCGTTTTGAGACAAAACTCACTAAAATATGATCGATCTCATTTTGGAGATCTATCTCATTTGAGACATTTCCGTATGCAGAAAGAAAGCATTAAAATGAAAGAGAGCATTTAAATGAGAATGAGGTAAAGCTTGTAAAATGTTGAGACTGGAAATTTGTTGTCTCAGGATCAGAATTTGTTGAGTCAACAGGAAATTTTAAGAATCTTTATAGGTTTACCCCAACGCAAGTTGAAATCCTAACGAATTATTTTTTTGAAAATCGCGATACTTTTCTAGGCGGTCGATTAACAAATAAGACCAGAATAATGGTGTTTTTACGATTTGTTGGTGATCCTGGCTTTCAAAGCGGTATTGGCGAAGATTTTGGAATCGATCAAAGCACAGTTTCCAGGATTATTGTCGAAGTAGCTGAGAAAATTGTAATTAGGAAAGAGGAGTGGATCAAGTTTCCCAATACGGAAGAGGATAAAGATGCTGCAAAAATAATTTGGCTTAGAAAATATAAATTTCCATCCTGTATTGGAGCAATTGATTGCACTCATGTGCGAATAAAGAAACCTTCAATGCATAGCGATGAATTTATAAATAGAAAAGGTAGGTAAGGTAACACAAAGCTTTAGTGATTTTAAAATTATTTATATTTTTTTTAGGTTTTCACTCAATAAATATTCAAGCGACATGTGACGGAGCAGAAATGTTTACAAGTGTGGACATTCCATGGCCAGGATCGGTGCACGATTCGAGAATCTTTAAGAATTCGGATATTTACCAGACTCTCCTTGAAAGTTCAGCAAGTGTACTAATTGGCGACGAAGGCTATGGACTAACTCCATTTTTAATGACTCCGTATCGGAATCCGGTCAGTGCCGCCGAAGTTAATTTTAACTATATTTTAAGAAAAGAGAGAGTCATCATTGAAAGGGTGTTTGGGCCGCTCAAACAAAAATTTACATGTTTGCAGTACAAATTAAGAGTGGCAACACGTAACGCCCCAAAAGTTATTTTAGCGTGTTTTATTCTACACAACATTTCAAAAGCATTCCAGAGTGCCGATGAAAATACGAATGAAAATGATCAAGAGGAAGCTGCAATGGAAATAGAAGAACAATACCTCTCTCATCTCTTTCCCTCAAATAATACTTCCAGGAGAGATATGAGGCTGGTCAGAGAAAAAGAAATGAAATTGCGATCATTTTGCTTAACCAAAATGGTTAACAGTTATTCATTAATCATAATATTTAAAAATAAAAAGAAAACAATCTACTTTTTTAAGAGTTTTATTTAAAAATCTAAAAGCACGTTTTGATTAAAAATTTACAAAAGAAATTTCATGTTCTGAAGTCTTGCTTTCCAGAGTTTTTAGTTAAGACTAAATTTTGCTTCAGCAAAACAAGTCTTTGCAAATCTGTTTGAGAAAGCTCCCTTGTCTCCTCCGTCTCGTACTGATTTAAAATTGAATTTAAATTATTTGGGTGCTTTCTTTTTCGAGACAAATCCTTCAAAATTTGCGTTGCGCTTGCAACGGAATTAGAGAATTCGTCTCTATTAACGCCCGCCTTTTCCGCTCCTGTACATAATATTAAAAATGTATTAACGTAAATTAAATAAATGCTCGCTCTTACCTCCAAGCCTGTTTAGAACGGGATTCGAATTTTCAGGCCCTCCGTTGAATAAATCCCATAACTCTTTTTCCCATTGCTTGAGTTTAATTTTTTTGTTCCCAGTTTTGTTTTTGTCGCATTTGTCTTTAAGTCTAGTTTTAATGTTTGTTATTTTTTTAGATATTTGCTTTATTTCAATGTTTTTTCCAATTTTTTTTTCGAATTCCGCCTTAAACGCTATTAGTGCGCTTTTTTTCTTTTTTTTTAAATCCGGAACTTGGCTTTTTGTCAAAAGAATAGTATTTTTCTTAATAAAATTAATAAGAAAACTATTAACATCTTCGTTCTTATCCGCTACGCTTTCACTATCATTACTTTCACATGAAGAAGGCATTTTAGAAATGAAGGTTATTTTGAGACAGAGATAGTGAGATGAGTCAAACCTCTTGCATACCAAAATGAGCTTTGTCTCATTGCAAATTCTCAATCTCATAAGCTTGAGCTCAGACTCGTAGCTCATGCTCATGAGACTGAGTAAGTTCATTTCGCATACCACCCATTGGGTCGTATGCAAAAAGATGAGATCAAACTCTTTATTCACTTTTTTTAGATCTTTCTTAAGGTGTTATGCAAACAAAAAAATTACTAACCGAGTAAGATCTCCGTTTGTGAGTTCCATCTCAGAGGGATGCGATCGATCTCACAATGAAAGCTCGCCATGAGATTGAGCTCGTTTTCATATGCAAAAAGATGAGAAAACACTTGGTTACATGAGATCGATCTCACAAATTGTTAAGCATGACATTTCAGCTCAGTTCACATAAAACCGTAAGGATGGCCGAGTTTATTATTAATTATGTCGGACAAAGAATAATTTATAAAGAAAGAAGGTGTCCAATTAGTGAAGATTTTCGTCATTTGTATCGATTTAGTAAAGAAAGTGTGCGATTGTTGACGGAAGAATTTTTGCGATCGAGCTCAGAAACACGTGGTAGTGTTCTCACAAACCAAGAAAAAAGAGGAATCTTTCTGCGATACATAGGAGACCCCGGGTTCCAAATTGGAGTTGGTGAAAACGTTGGAGTTCATCAATCAACAGTCTCTAGAGTGGTGCAGCAAGTTTCTGCAGAAATAGCAAGCCAATCGAAATAATCGTAAAGGATACTACATTTATGTTCAAGCTTCATGCAATGCGAAAGAAAAGTTTACAAGTTTCAACACTTGTTTGCTGGCTAGTTATTTTTTTGTTGGTGATGTAAATTCCAAATTGGCTTTAATAGGATCTAATTATTTTGAGCACAGCATCACTCTTCTTCGCCCTATGAATAGGCAACTGCGATTTTTCTAACAAAATGTTATTGTTTTTAAGTTCCTTTACTAAGAACTTATTGAAATTTTCCGAATAGGTAACTATTTATATATGCATCATTTTCACTTTCAGACGACATTTTTTTTCACACGCTTCAAATAAAGTATAATCATAACGAAGCCACGAAAAGAGCTTTGAGATCGATCTCGATTTCAACGAGTAATAGCAGTTGAGCTTGAACTCGTTTTTTTGCATACAAAACTGAGTCTGAGTTCCGCCCTGCTCGATCGATCTCACATGTGAGTTCAAGCTTGTCAGCTCAGACTCTGAGCTCTTGCTCATCTTTTAGAATATGACCCATTACTAATTACTTGGTCTCTCTCAAGTAATAAAGTAGGGATGTAGGGGAAATATTTTTCACTGAAAGTAAAAACCAATATTGCACTTTGATTCTTCAATAGCATAAAGTTAATAAACACAGAATAGCGAAGTATTTACCCATATTCTGGAGAATAGTGGAAAAAATTTCTCAATTGACGTTTACTAACTTTTAGCAAAGGAATACATTTTTTTTTAACTGATTCTCTGTCAGTTCATTAGATACCACAATCAATTCATGTAAATATTTAGCAAAAACAACAACAAATCAATTGAAAAGTATAAACAAATTTATCAAAGGGAATTATCGGAAAACGTCACTTTAATATTCCAGGAACAAATCATTTTTATTAATGAAGAAGTTTAACCCATGGATTAAGAGTTGATAGCGATGGACTAAATGGAAAATGCCGTTTATAAAATAAAATTTATCTTACCTGACGGTTACTAACTTATTCAACCGTGGAGGGTTGGTTAGCTAAGGAATAAAATGGAAATAAATGTAGGAGGATAGTGCTAGAGATTAGATGTATAATGGATTAACTCTTATTCTAATGGTAAGGGCATCGTTGTTTTAGGAGTGCCCTCAACGTGGAGCTTATCCGTTCATCTCATGCATTCCGGTTTAGATCTGATTTATAAATCAGGTTAAGTCTAAAAAGCAATCCCATTCCTAGTTTCTTTCCTATCTCAAATCTAACTTGCAGTTTTTACTCTTATTTTTTTGAATTGTATAGATGTAGTAAAACTATTCCTTTACTCAAATATTGACGCTGCATCAGCATCTGTGTTAATTAATAGAAGACGTTGTAATTTTTGACATTTATAGTTGTTGGTTAAGGTATCCACATACTTTGAATTCAAATAAATATGGGTTAGCAAAATAAATTAGGAAAATTTCATTTGCCAACGCCAGCATTTTTTTTACAATAGAAAACTTAACAATAGCTTTTATGTTGTTGAACTCATTTTCTGCAGTATAGTACTGCTTCCTCGTGCTGGCACGAATCATAAAACATTAAAAACTCATAGTTTTGCACTAGCTCATAAATTATAAGAGAAGCCTCTCCTCCCAATATTTTACCAATAATCACCGATTCCGGCACGTTCGATCGCCTTTCAGCACACAGAAATTTCTTTCGTATGCAAAACAAAGCGAAGAAAGGTAATAATTCGTCTAACGAAGACTTTTTCGCACGCAATGCTAAGCTAAGCATAATCACCTTACGCTCTTAACGTACCTACATTACGTAGTTAACTTTTCTCTCCTATGATCTTCATGAATGCAATGGTCTTTTGCCGCCTTTTAATCAAGACTGAAAGATTAGTCTTGGGTCATTGAGTTGATCATATTTCACCAAGATACATAAACCCACATTGGACAGTTTGTGGGAGCATGAAGGCATTTTGTTTCGGGTCTATTGATTTCGAAAGAAAAGCAAAAAGAGTAATCAGCATATTGTGTTGATTTAAATGTTTGACTTTCTTAACCTATTCTTGCTCTATGTCTCAAGAGAAAATCGAGAGAAAAGAAAAACTCATATCTTTCCTTATGTTATGACAGGGAATTCGTGATAAATCTTAAGATGGCTTAATTCATTCATCCCGTTTTCTTCTTTTTTTTTGTTGAACGTGATCGGCACAAAGCACACACACTCTTTGTCGTGATGGTTTTCGGATAACAAACATTACAGCGGCATCTATTGAGCATAAAAAAAGTAAACATGCATTGTGGAGTAGGAGACAAAGTAAATGAACAAAACACCGACCTTCGGTAAGATCACGTCACGAGTGCCTCCTAAGCTACGAGTCACAGGCAAGCACGACATGCACAGGTTTCAAAATTTAAAACAAAATTTATTTAATTCAAAGGAAAATTTCTAATTAAAGCGAAAAAATATTATGAAGACAAAGTAACTTTTCTGACAAGCAATTAAACATGACCTAGAAGTAGAAGTAGGGTTAAAACGAACCGATTTAGTTGTATCTTGTATAGGGTTGCTTGGTCCCAAAGTCGATGAAACCAAGTGACTTAATTGGAATCTTGTTAAGGCGACATTCTTGTGAGGTATTGAACCTAAAGTTGGCAACACTCTATGTACTGGCGCCCCTCTTGTCAGCTGTCAAATGATTTGATTTAAGCTTTGTTGACACTTTAACATGAATTAGCTGACGCCTGAACAACGCTGCCAAATTTATTTTGAAAATCACGATGCTTGTCAGAACGTTACAGTCACGTTACGCCTTGGACCTATGATTACTGACTTTTAGGCTCATCAATTGAGCAACCATGTTATGCAGGGGAGTTGTGGTTTTAACAAGACGGCACAACATGTCACACGGCTCGTGCCACAATTGATTTATTGTAACCGTTTGGTAACCGCATTGCTTCACGTTACGGACTTGTTACTTGGCCGGGATTGATCGCATTCCAATTGAACGCCCCGCTTGAATATTTTTTGTGAGGATGAATGAAGTCGTATACCTAAATAATATGTTCAAATTTCTCAACAGAAACAAAGTTTTAAAAAGGGTATACATGGCGTATACTTACTATTTTCATTTCTCAGCTAAAGGAACTCAGCGGAGCGATTTTTTTCGTTTGTTAAACCATCAAAAGATAAATGTCTTAGTACCTTAATGAGGATGATCATCTTAAAGAGATAAAATCTTTGAAAGGGCGTCATAAAAATCAGTCTCGGAGCAGGCTCCCATTATCTTAAACTCAACCATCGCATTAAATCTAACATCTTAAATAGCCCAAGTTAAATTATGATTACACTCAGCGTGTAACCCAGTAGCATTGGCAACCGAATAACTTAAAATAAAGCAACATCACTTTTGCTTCCCACATTAATCTTCCAAAATAATGTTTGAAAGAAAAAACACACACCCAAGACTTACCGTGAATTGCATCTTGAATTCCGTTTTTTACAATTACAATTGAAAACTTTCAAATTAAGTAAATTTTTTCTCCGCACGAAAAAGTTGAAAACAAAAACGGAATTTCGACAAACAATATTCCGAAGCGAGATCGCCGAATAGCAAACAATTACAAAACCGCGATCGTGTCGTGATGGCTAATTGAAGATCACCTCCCCACAAACTTAATAAAAAAAACTTATCCACCAGTAGTTTCTTTTTGATATGTAAACAGACCGTCCCGTCAGTCAATCGTCACAGAGAAAACAACAATTTTGAATAAAAACAGTTTTCACGGGCGTTTGCTATTTCAAACAATTTTTTTTAACGATCTCAGGGCAATATTTGAACTCAAACTATGGGTTGTTACAAGACTTCTTCAAGAGAGTTGCGATCGGAGCATTTCGATGTTGACGGTTGAAAAGTTATTTGCAGACTGTTTGTCTGCTGCAATCACAATCGAACAGAAGACTTTTTGGTTGGTGCTGCTGGCCAGCTTCGGCACCGAACCAAGTCGAAAGATGTTCGACTACTTCTGCGGGTGGCTTGTCCGCAACAACGGCAGTTGTATTCCCCATCATGGGCGTTGTGGGTAGTTTGATGATGCTATTCGTCCAAACTACAAGAAGACCAACCGAAAAATCGCCCGAAATGTGTGAAGTTTTTTATCGGTGTTTTTCAAATTGCTTGTGATGTTAAAGCTGCGAACATCATGAAATGGTCATTATGAGGCCCGCACCCCTTTCTTTATTAAACTTTTGACATTAAAGCCGAAGAGTCTATGCTTTGTTAATTCTGCATTGTCTGGGTGTGTACACTGAACAGCGATAAAGTGCAATTACAAATGACAACGACATGCACTTTTGTCCGAATGAGCCGTGAGAAGGTCGTGAGACTTTTGCCTAGACCTGATGATGATGCCCTGAGGCTATTAGCACTGTCACTTCGATTGGTATCGGTTTTTTTGTGGCATTTTTAAAATTTTAAGTAAGAAGATTATTATGACTCGCTTATTTTATGGTAAGGTGATCAATAAGTATGAAATTATCTGTGATAATATTGCAATTGGTTAAGCATGGAGAAAGTTAAAGGGTGTTACTTTGGTATTCATTTCTTTAAAGGAAGGGAATACTCAATTTGTTTAGAAAGAAGTTATATAGTTGTTGTGCTTGAACTTTTCATTTGATTTGTTTGATAAATTGACCATTGAATTGAAGAAAATCAAAAGGTTTGTTTCTATTGATTAAAAATACTTTCAACTCAAGTACAGCCAGGTTCCATTCATCTGGCATGCTTTCTTCAGACCAATTCATCCTGATGAGCATACTCATAACGGTATAACAAAATCTTGTAGGGGTCACTATGTTTCCGTAAGCAGTAGTGTAGGTAGGTTTCCACTACTACGGTCCATTGCTCGTTAACAATAACACTCCAATCGTAAGCTACGCGGATGGGGATAAAAAGAAATCCTACGTGCGCGCCAATTAAAACAAAATATTATATTTTAACTAGCTGACCCCTTGAACCTGACCTTCAGACCAACTCCAGAATAATAATGAAACACAGATTTTGTCAAATGCAATGTGATTTATTTGAATCCAATTGTTGTTTATGATGATGATGATGAGGATGACACACTGTGGCGTATGAGTACTTTCTTTTTTAATACATACATGGTTTGAAAAAAAAATGTAAACATTGTTATTTGTTTGTCATTGGCAGTTCTTAAGTCCTGTATGATATTTCAAGTTTTTTCAAGTTAGGATATCAAACAAATAGTCCAGTCATTTAAGTAATTTAAAACCCCAATCCGCGGAAAAATTCCTAGTAGGCTAGAGTTTTGTGTACACCTTTTTTACGGTGCTGTTATGACATTGATATCGTGCCGGTTAAAAAAGTTATGGTGGTCGAAAGGTCACCAAATTCAGTTTTTCGTAAATATTTCGCGACCTATTGTCCGTAGGTCGACGATCTAATTGCGTACAGAACTGCTCCAAAGGTCGAAGACATCATAAGAATTCTCTTACAAATTGACTTCGAAAAGATTAAGCGATACTACAATGACTACAAACTGAAAATAAAGGTGCAGGGAAATTACTCCACGGGAATCTGCTCCACATGGGAATTTACTCCACTCAAAGTGGGAATTTGCTCCACTTTTAAAAGTGGAATAAATTCCCACTGCGAGTGGGAAATAACTGCATAATTGTGTGAGAAAGTAGTCCACTAAAAGTAAAAAGTGTGAGAAAAAATTATTGCACTTCTTATTAAAAAAAAATTTCAAAATGTGATTTTTTTCTTTGAACTATAAAAAAGTCTAACAAATAAATAGGAACATTGTTTTTACTATTTGTGGACAAAATTGTCAGAGCAATTCAAAACTAACTGCTGCCGTTTCCTTTAATTTTCAAAAGAAACCACCACGCACCACGCTTGTGTCTGGAAAGCAGGTGCTGCATTGCAATGATTCATTTTGAACATTTTTTTTTTCACTTTCGTCTGAGAATTACGACGATCTGGAAAATTCAAAACCGTTTTAGTTTGGTTGGAAGCGAAGCGAGCGGAAAAAATTTTGCCCAAAAGAGAATGAATTTGGGGTGTGAAAATAAAAAAATTCTACTCAATTTATTGGTTTACAAATGTTTAAAACTTATCACGAAGAAACCCCGAATTTAATTTCAGGACTAATGACCCACCATATTGGGTTTGTAGTCCCAAAATAGAATTCGGCACTTATGTTCCACCATAGTTAGACTGTGCGGAAAAATAAAAAATTGTTAAATTGGTTGAATTTATCACATAAATTGATGGCATTATAATTAGAATTACTAACATTCCTCGTAAAAACCTGTAGAGCTCAGTTTCATGCTGGGAAATAATTCCACCAAAAAAATTGTGCAGTTAATTCCCACTTGCAGGGGGAATTTATTCCACTTTAAAAAGTGGAACAAATTCCCACTTTGAGTGGAGTAAATTCCCATGTGGAGCAGATTCCCGTGGAGTAATTTCCCTGCACCTAAAATAAATGTCCAGAAATGCGAGGCAATTCTGTTCCGGACTCCGTTGGCTGGAGCCTCGAGGGATACGCTCAAGAACTGGCGTAAGATGGTCATCGTTGGGCCGCACGGACCGCGAGCAAAAGGGAGGTGAAGTACCTCGGTATCTGGCTGGATCAGTATTTATATTTCGACAGACACATAAATGCTGCTCTAGATAAGGACAGAAGAGCCTTCGCTCTGACGAAACGGCTGTCTTACAGCAGTCGGCTTGACCCCACAGTGAAGGTAATTTGCAACTTGGCCCTCATACGGCCGATGATCGTTGATGGCTTATGGTTGCACAGCGTGGTTCAATGTTGCACCATCTCAAATGGAGAAGATTCGGATTTGTATCAGACGCGGGAATCTTCTTATACCTACACATTACTATTCTAACGAGTTTCTATACCAGGGGGTCGGAAAAACAGAATTGACAATTCGTTCGGGGTCACATTGCGAGAGCTATGACTTCGACGAATATTTTGACAGTGCGCGCTTGAATGGGTTCATTCCACCAGAGGCATTCTTCTATTTACATGGATGTGGTCTGATACAAGACAGATTCGCAGTGCCGCTAATCTACCACGTCAGGCGAAGAACCGTGGATCGGCGGAAACAAAAAAACGAGAAAATATAAAGGGTGTCTCAATAAGAGTGCACTTTTTAATTTGCAAATAAAACTAAGTATTTTATGACAGAGGTGTGATATTTTTATTGTTTTGTAAAGAAGACATGTTCCGATTAAGTATGGAATAAAATATTCGGCAAATGAAATTAATTTCTTGAAAATTGTTTGTTTGTTGTATGGCAACCGATATTCACAAAGTATTGAAAATAAAAAAACAAGTATTTTATTTTGAAAGATACTTCCGTACACATCCGTTCATTATGGGTAAAGTGTTCACATGGCAGTTCGGAAGGGAGGTTTCGTTCGGTTCTGACACAAGCTTCTACTTGCTTCCGCTCATTATAGTTAGCCCTTAACTTTCCCCATTTTTGTAATGAGTTTTTACCATTATAACGTGTTGTTCTTTCAAAAAGCGCTCCATTTTTAGTAATCGGAACAAACTGAGGTGACATCTCTCAAATTTCAGAGAGACAAAAAATATATTCCAATTTTAAAAAGTGCGCTCTTAGTTCTAGTTTGTGAGTAGTGATTAGGTATATTAGATAGATTTAGTTAATTTTAAGTTTAATTTTTAAGGACCTAATTTTAAGTAGCATGTAAGAAAATTAAAATTGATAATGGCTTCAGTTTTTACTCAAATTTTCTAACAAAAAACAAAACAAATTAATAAAAACAAAAACATCTCATAGGCCGAAAGGCATTATTTTTAAGTAAAACATGAATTGCTTAGAGCGCCCGGTTGGGCAAGTAAGTTAATTATAAGATTTTAGATCATAAGCTAGTTCGAATGATTTATAAGTATCCATGGCAAATGCCAAGCGAATTGGAAATTGCAGACGTCTGAAGGAATGAGTGAGGGATCAATGGAATTCGTCACAGAAGAACAAATTTACCTCCAAAATTGCCGTTCAAAATTATTGTAGCGTTAACAACAATGCTCATAATTCTTTTTTTTAACTACTTTCGTGTCGTTGCATAGCTCAGGTGCATTTAAACTTCGAAGCAGAATGATTGGTGAGCCAATTTTCAATCGTGAGTTATGCCACTACATAACTTACGATTGAAAATTGACTCACCAATCATTCTGCGTCGAAGTAAATCAAGCGAATTCAAAAATTCAATAGGAAGTTTATAGCGTCAACATCGATATTTTTTGCAATTAAAATATGTAGCACGAAGCCACGCATGATTAATGTATTTAGCTTGTTGATCTGGTAATACTCTTACACTCAAAACATATTTCGTATTTACCATGTTGCAGAATAAGTCAGGCAATTTGATTTACTGATCGTCTCCATGCAATGGCATTGTTTCATTTCCAATGTTGACCAATTGCTCGAAGAATGATAGTGCCAATAGATCGTTTCGCAGGTGAACACGAATATTTGTGTTAAGACGTTATGTACTGACATTTTGCCATAAATATGATTGCTTTAATTTCATCCGCACATTTAGCGCGTGGAATGACCGGCAGTGTCTGCCTTAAATCACTGGACAGCAGTAGAAAGCACCACCGAAAAGCCTAGTATTATTATTAAGATCTCTCATCATTCTGTCGAGAGCTTTAAGTCATAGTGCGGTTTCGTTTAATGCGTGATTTAAAATGACCCTGAACTTTGCAGACAATTTAACTGCTGGTCCTTGGACTTCTGCCACTGCCGTAAAACTAAACTGATTTTCAAAAACTTAACGGCAATCGCTTCGTCTGAATAAATACTCGATACGCCATTTTTTATTTTTTTTTTATTTCCTAAACTTAATTTTTTTTTCAAATAAATATCTCATTTTCTTGCAAGCTCTAGTGGAAGACATTAGGTGCCCTTGCTGCGGAGAATTAAAATGAAGAAGTTTAAAATCGAGAAAGTGCTAGATGGAATATTTCATTGTGTTGAGGACATTGGAGGGCTCAATGATGGCTTTTTTCACGCGCCCTTGATACAAAAACTATGTTTGTATCTTGGTGTTAAAAAGAAAGATGCCAAAAAATTTCGATCTTGGTGTGATTTTATGCTGAGAAAAAACAGAAATTGTTTTGCTGACAAAATCAGTTCTTTTAAGTAACTCATCTTTTTCTTTGCCTAAAGATCAAGATGCTGATAAAATCAGTTCTTTTGAGCACTCACTTTGTTCTTTATCTGAAAATCGTTCGCCTGTAAACCATGATACTGAGAAAATCAGTTCTTTTGAGAACTCCAACTCACCCTTTTCTTTTTCTGAAAGCCGTAACACGGAGAAAATCAGTTCTTTTGAGAATGTATCTTTTTTTTCATCTGAAAACCAGGATACTGGGAAAATCAGTTCTCATGAGAACTTATAACTTTCCTCTCCTAAGAAGCATGACGCTGATAAAATAAGTTCTTTTGAGAACACTTATCAATTCATTAAATCGATCAATGTTGCATCAGAAAAATCAATGAACCGGACAATATTGTCAGAGGAACATTGGAATCGCGGAAAAACTAAGACTCTAGGTGTACCTTAGCTCGGCAAAAATCCTTGATCGAACCCTCCTAGTGGGTGCCGGGCGGACAATGTCACCACAGTTTTGGTCTGTAGGTGTCAGACGGTGATAGCTAAGGTTAGATTGGATCGCTGCTGTGTGGTTCTGACTTCTTTTATAGCACAACACACAGAAATCCTCTCTCACCATAGATCCAAGGTTCCTAGTTTCAGTGGTGGTGTGAGCTAGTAAATCCGTGCCTAAGAATTAAAGGTTGAGGGATAAATCAACCATGAACGAGCTCAGCCGGAGGCCTGTGGTGGGTAACGGTTTTTTTTGTTTATACCTTCCCTCGGTATGCGGCTCTGCCGAGGGTGACCTTCTTTTCCGCCTTACTCGTGGGAATCAAATCGAACCCCCTCATTATGTCTTCGTCCAATTTATGTGTTAAAATTCCATCCATCGAGTCCGAGGATGAACTCC
Source organism: Sphaerophoria taeniata (assembly GCA_943590905.1). Taxonomy (NCBI): domain Eukaryota; kingdom Metazoa; phylum Arthropoda; class Insecta; order Diptera; family Syrphidae; genus Sphaerophoria; species Sphaerophoria taeniata. The sequence continues at coordinate 221,110,047 of OX016540.1, read as the reverse complement.
TGGCTTCCAGTCAGGATACCATTGTAGGTAGCTCAGGGGAAGCTAGAGACGCTAGCACCTCAGAGCAGGCTACACTAAGAGGTAACACGGGAGGTATTAATACCCCTGTGCTTTTCAGCATCCCTCTCATCCTTCAAGTAGCAAGGCTCGCCAGAGCAAGTTTTTTTAACCTGAAAATGCAGTTTTAATGGAAACTGTATTCTCTCTTGATTGGCGAAAAAAAAGTTTTTTTAAATGTATTTTCAGTAGTCAGCCGCTTATATAAACGTAAGGGCCGACTTTAGAAGACAAATACTCTTATGTCAGCCTTTTATGATTAGTAGATTAGCAAATGATTTATTTCTTTAACAACATAAATAGGTAGTGTAGCCAAATAATAACAAAAGCTTAGTTTCAAAAAATATCTTAACTTCCAGGACTCTTAAAATGGGTAGTTCCGAACAGAAAGCAAAACGCGAATTCCTCAAGTACCTCGAACGTATGAGTAAAAATAACAGCATAATTGGCCGATCAGAGAAGCATACGAGGTCCCTCGAGGTAGACAACAAGAAAATAGGACAGGAAACTGTCATTAGTTAAGCCGAAGAACAAAAGCTTGTTAAGTGGCTCATATACATTGCCAAGTGTGGCTTTCCTCAGAAACCCACAGACCTCTTGGTGACAAACGTCCATCGTGAGGACAAACGTAGGACTGCTTTTCAAAGATAGCCTACAAGGGAAAACGTATTACTAACTAGTCCTTCTCAAGATGTCACATTACATTATGAACTGCGGGACTCAGAAGAGGACGAGCGACCGGGACGTATGAGTATTTAGGAGAAATTGACGCAGCCGGTATTTTAGAAGACCCCTTAAGATTCTGAATGGAGGTGAAACATCATTCATTCCTCTAAAACCAGGAGTCGCCAAGAAGTTGGACAAATCTTTATACTGTACAACATGGAAACGAATATGAGGCGATCACTGTATATCGTCGCTTGGATAAATGTTTGTCGTATGTGAAAAATTGGGGTTTTGGGGTTTAAATGCAGTTTTGGTAATAGATTTTTTGCCTACAATTCTGTGCAATCCGTGTTTTTATATTTGTTTTAGTTCCCGAGATATTCAGTGTTCCTTTTGTCGTATCTCCAAGGTCACTAACAATTTGAGTCATTTTTTTGTCGTATGTGTAAGAAAAAGCTACACATACGACAAATTTTAAACATACGACAATTTTTCCCATGCAAAACCGATTTTTTGTCGATTCGGAAAATAATTGTCGTATTTGCTTTTTCTTTGAACACATACGACAGTAATTTACTGAAGTCTTAGTGTGCGTTTGTCGTATGTCCCTCCAAGCTGTTGCAAAAAGTGTGCCGGATAAATGGTCTTACGTCTTACCTCTTAGGCAGATCTGAAAGTAGGTGGATACAATCCGAGACGTTTTTCTAATATGTGGCCAATATAGTTTCAACGAACGGATTATGGAAAGTAATATAATAAGCTCAGGACTGCTTTAAGTCGATGGCCACAAATCCCTCGTCTCAATGGAATGCGCAGAGTATTAACGGAATCATCTTGTACGCTCTTTTACCCAATACAACACATATTACACAATCCGTGGGCGCATTTAAAAGACTGGAAAATCGATTACAAAAAAAAATCACATATTACAGAACTGTGTATGCTGCCAATGAACCATTATCCAGGTGTTTAAGAGAAACAAATACTGTTTGCGACATGATTGATTTCAATGTTAGAAGATATTTATTTAAATCAAATTTATTGTTAATTTTAAATAACTATGCTGATGGTAATGTTTAAAATTAAAAGTGTATATTTTTATCAAGTAATCACTAAACTAAATTTCAAACAAGTTTCGAAGACGTACTCTTGAATTATTTTGAATAATATACATATTTGACTGAAAAACAAGATTGTTTTTAATTAATTATTTGTTGTATGTTGTCTTTTATTTATTTAGAAATAAATATATTTTTAAAAAATGTCTTGTTAGTACATTTAAGATTTAACAACGGCTTATAAATTACAAATAATTAATTTACTAAAGGGAGCTGACGGGGAGCCCGTGGCCGACTACTGGAATTTAAGGGGCCGACTATAAGAGAATCCAACTTCTATTTGAATTATATTTAATAAATTTGTTTTAGGTAACAAATAGCAATATTTTTTCCTTATCTGCAAATATTAACAAATCGGAAGAAATAAGTTTCACGTCCAACAGACCAACAATTAAATAACTAATTTTTAAAGACCACGCAAACACAAAAATTAAGTTAAAGGGCTGACTACCAGTGCCATAACCCTTTAATACCTATATATTTTTTGAATCCCCCCCCCCGAAATTTTTTCTGCGTTCGCCCCTGCAGGCAGCTATTAAAGCCATAGATTCTGCTTTATCATCCTCTAAACTGGTCCAGCAATGCAAAGAGGCTCTCACTTGAACTTGATATGAGCGTCACTCTAATCTGGATACCGGGCCATAGGGGCTATGAGGGAAATGAGAAGGCAGATGAGGTGGCTAGGCAAGGATCAGCCCTTCACAACTCATTGGCAGTGAGAGTATATGCTCCTCTTGGAGTTGTGAAGGGCAATATCCTTACCAAATACACATCAGAAGCAAATCATAGGTGGAGTAGTTTAACGAGTTGCGTTATATCTAGGAAAATCTGGCCCGCCTATAACAAACCAAAATCAATTTAATTTCCAAACCAAGGCATGACATAGCCAGGATTGTCGCTACCTCCACTGGGCATTGGCCTGTAGGGGAGCATGCGGCAAAATTGGGTATACCACATAACTCTTTCTGCCGTAGCTGTGAGATGTGAGAACCAGGAAGAAAAAGGAACGGTCCCACACTTTCTATGCCATTGTCCGGCCTGGCTAGGAAAAGAGCACTCCATTTAGGTAAAGAATTCTTCAACGGCATTGAGGAACTCGCAGATTTCAAGATCAAAGATTTGATCTCATACCTCAATAATACAAAGTGGCTTTAGCGCCTCCCGCCCCTCTTTATTTCTCCCTCATTTAATGGCACTATGAGATAATAGGCCGTAGGGTAGGAGAATAATACAACTTTATATATAGGACTGTACGTGCTTAACATACATAATCCATAACCCATTTTCAAATCCATTTAGAATCTCACGAGGTATGGTATCAAAACGGCGCACTCAGCGCTAATTGTGTCCTGCGCGAAGTAGGACAGCCATTTCTACCTACCTACCTAGGTGTACCTTATGTAAGAAGAAAGAATATCCTAGAAACATTGACAAAAACGAACTGTGTACAAAACGTCGGTACATTTAATGAGAACGAAACAATTGCCAACGACAATTATTACAAAGCCTTGAACCCACCTCGCCAATATTTTGTCGGATATACAATAAACATAAATAATGATTCCAACAAGGTTTTCTTATACGGCGAAGATTATTTATAACTATTCAATAAAGAATGGCTATGTAATTTTGTCATAGACTATTGCGCAAATTTATTTATTTCAGAATCAGTTTTTTATAAAAAAAAGTGGCATTATGTGACGTGTGAGTTAAGCCAAATAATTTTAATAAAGGGATGTGACAATCTAGAAAACAGTCTTTTGTCTAAATTTGAACAAGAATGGTTTGGAAAAACCGCAATTTTTTTACCCTTGAACATTGACCAGAGTCATTGGATTTTATGTTACGTCCATTTGGCAGAAAATAGTTTTTATGTCTTTGATTCCGTCGATAAACCTGATAGTACAAGGACTGATCATTTATTTAAATAAATTTCATCATTTTGTATTTAAAATTTTTCAGTAGGACATCAAATTTCGGTGAAATTGCAAAAAAGACGAGGTGTATCCATTTTCACCCCTTTTCAACCCCTAAAATCATCCCCTAACTTTCTTGGGCACATAACACATTTTCCTTATGTTGACTTTAACCCTTTTGACTATTTAAAAACGTAGATTTCTGGATAACATTTTTTTGTTCTCCATATTCAACGTGCCTGGACTAAATACAGAATTTAAAATAAAAAAAAAGTAAAATATCCGAAACAAAAGGATGGATATAATTGTGGAATTTTTGTTATGCATTATACACAGGAAATATTAAATCAAAGAATAGAAAAAATTAGCAAAGTTGACCCTGATTCTTTTAGTTTAGAAAAACATTACAGGTTGAGTGCGTCAAAAAATCTTTAAATGTACATGGTAGATGTTTGGTTTGTGGTCAGGGAGAGATTGGAAGACGAACAGATTGGGTTATCTGCAATTTATGCAAGAAATGGACACATTTAACCTGTTTGTCTTATTTGAAAAAAACAAAGGAAGAAATTGAAGATGAATACTTCGTGTACAATTGCGATCTCTGTTCAAGGTGCTAACCAACTTAGAATAATAAAACTGCTCTTTTTTTTTTAATTTAACAGAATCTTAAATCAGAAAAAAATTGTATGAAATTAAAAAGAAAAAATAATATAAAAATTTTCGAAAATATAAAAAAAGAAATATCAAAAAACTACGAAAATTTAAAAAAAAATATAAAAACAGAAGAAAGTTAAACAAAATCAAAAAACTAAAAACCGATACAGAGATACAGTTGAGTTTAACGGCAGTGGCGAAGGTCAGAAGTCTTAGACGACAATTTTTTTTTAGTATTTCTGACTCTTTTGGCCGAAATTTCGTAAAAACGGTAAATACAAAAAAAAACTAAAAAATGACGTATCGAGTATTTATTCAGACGAAGCGATTGCCGTTAAGTTTTTGAAAATGAGTTGAGTTTTACGGCAGTGGCAGAAGTCCAAAGACCAGCAGTTAAATTGTCTGCAAAGTTCAGGGTCATGATTTAAAACTTGAATAGTGAACTTGTAAATTTGCATTCCAACTATTTTCTATTTTCTTTTAATATTGTTCTATTATCTTCTATGATTTAAAATATTCAATAGGTACAACACTTTCACTTTTACTGGTAAGAACTTGGCGTTCTTTTAGATCTTATTACTTTTGGTGGCTGACTTTTTACACAGGTTGTTCACACATAAGAGAACTTGGCTCTTTTTTTACATTTTATGGTTTTGTTCTGATTTTACATCTTTTGCAAAGTTTTTTTTTATGGAAGCATGGACCTCGAAATACACGAAATATGCTAGTAACTAGCAAACTTTAACAATATAATTGCTCTGCCAAAATATAAATAAATAATAGGTAGGTTAGGTTAAAGTGGCTGTCTTCATTTTGTTAACTCATTTAGACCCCAAGGTTCCATTGTGAAACCACTAAAGAAAGTTACTCATGGGTCATGGGAGTGTTATGAACTTAAACAAACCAGAATTCTAAATTTCAACATCCTAGAGAACATTTTAAGAAAGTGGGAGGCAATCACGCCCCTTCATTTGAAACTGCAATTTTATACTTATATTTGCTCTTATATTCAACCGAAAGCCGAAACCCTATCAGAATTTCGAATACGTTTTCGAACATTTTGATAAAGTGAGTGGATACCACGCCCCTAAATGGTAAAAGATTTTTTTCCTCATTTTTTTCATGTCATTTAACCAAAACCTTACAAGAATTCCGAATTTCAACATCCTACGACCATTTTAAGAAAGTGGGCGGATACCACGCCCCCTGAATGAGCAAAATGAAATTTTCGATTTTTTCCTTTGTATTTACCCGAAAACCTACCACTGTACCAAATTTTAAGATTCTGCTATTGTTATAAGTGCTTCATAATTTTGATGATCAGTCAGTGAGTGAGTCAATTACGGTTTTTGAAATTTTAACTGTTCAATATCTCAGGCAGTAGTGGTTCTACAAAATTATTTTTGTTTACAGGGCCTTTGTCTCCATGAAGTTAATACGTAATTTGAAGCTTCTAACTCTATGGCTTCAAAAGTTATGGGTGGTTGAAAATTTGCTTGAGTTCGACCCTGAAAAGCAAGTAGTGCTAGAACTTGGCTGGGCACTACCGTGCCCTTTGAGATCACTGTGAGATCACTACGAAATAACTTTTAATGGAAGTGGTTTAAGTATAATGTAGCGAAGATTTCTATTAAAATCATGTTATTGACATCATTGTCTAAACTTAAAATTATTTGCAATTCAAAGCATTCCATGTCAAGGCAGTCACTTATTTAAATGGTACGCACCCACACGAAAATTCAAACGGATCGGTATCAAATTTCATGCCGACGAATAAATATAAACAAATATCTCTTTCAGTTGGCAACATTTATTTTATACAATAAATTATAAGACACAGTTTGCAGATATTATATTTCGTATGTTTCATCAACTTTATTTACTTTCGACTAGGTATAAGCTCTTTTTAAAAAAATGTTAATTTAAGAGCAAAACTCGAAGTAAAACGGAAGGTGTATGTTGGGTGTGCTCTGAAGTAACCATCACGCTATGATTAAGAAATATGCGAATGGCTGCTTAGATCAACAAAACCTTTGAATCCATGTTTCAAGATCTGCTAACTGCTTCTTTAAAATGTTTTTAATTAGAAGAGCACGCAAAAGAAAACTATTTAATTCTTACTTGTTCTTATTCTGCTTTACATCATCCTTGTTCCTCACTCTTGCTTGCTCTGAAAAATTTGCAGCTTCTGGGATCTGATCCGGGCCTCCTTCAGCAAGTTTTTCCATGTCTCCCGGTTGTTGGCCGACCGACTTCACCCAATTCTGCATCGCTAGGCTTTGGCCATCCTGGTCTACGCGCAAATTTGGTCAGCTGCGCTGGTTCCTCTTCGCTCATACGAGCTAGGTGTCCAGCCCACCAGATTCTTAATTTTTGGCCATCGAATCTGCTTTGCGGTAGCCTTGATATACACTAGTCAAAAAAATTAAAGGAACACTTGAAAAAACTCAAAAAGTGAGAGGTTTTTCTTAAGGCTGTATCTCAGTAGAAAAAAGTCGGATTGAAGTCAAATAAAAAGTTTTTTAAAGGTTATAAGGTCCGTTCGCGTACTTTCTGTACTAAAATTCGTAAAAAGACACATTTTAATGAATGGGAGTAAACTTCTCTCATAGAAAAACAAAACTACAAAAAAGTAATGTCGTTTTCGATTGGTTTCACTCAAGAATTCACTCATTCTGAAATACACTAGTCAAAACAATTAAAGGAACACTTGAAAAAACTCAAAAATGGAGTGGATTTTTATAAGGCTGTATCTCAGTAGAAAAAAGTCGGATTGAAGTGAAATAAAAAGTTTTTCAAAGGTTATCATTTTTTCTTTTCAAATTATTTTGAGTTAAAAAAGTACCGTTAGTCGTTTTTGCTTGAGCGAAAAAATGTTCACTCAATTTCAAAATCGCAAAAAAAAATAAACTTTGAGGTTTCATAAAATGAACGGAAATTTTTTTTTCAATCCAACCAATCTAAGATTCAATTTTAAAATTTTGTTGGCTATAATTCACTGTTTGGTTCAGATCGCTACAATTTTTTTTCTAATCAAAAAATGGGTTTACCTGCAAAAACACAATTTTGACTTTGGACCCTAATAACTCTGCTAAATATTGGTTTACAAAAAAAATAAAGGCAGATTTGAAAAATTTGTTAAATTTTCTACACAAAAACATTTTGAAAAAATAAAAATATTGCTTCTTTCAATTTTTTCTATCAATTTATAAAAAGGTCCAAAATACGCATTTTTCAACTTTTTCATAAAAACTACCGTTATTTTGTGCTTTTCAGTGATACAACTAATCTGAGGCTTAATTATTAAAGCTCATAAAATTTCCTTGATTTTGGTGAAAATTTCACATCAATACGATTTACCGTTTCTCTGTTTCGATCAATCAAACTTACGAAACACTTTTTTTCAATTTTAAGGAAAGCTTTGTTTTTTCTTATTTTTCTGTTCTTTTGAATTTGTTTATTTTTTAAATTTTTTTTATTTTTTTCATTATCATTATGACTTTGTGAAATTCGGAAGAATTTCCTTGATTTTGATGAAAATTCGTCCGAATTTCACAAAGTCATAATGATAATGAAAAAAATAAAAAAAATTTAAAAAATAAACAAATTCAAAAGAACAGAAAAATAAGAAAAAACAAAGCTTTCCTTATAATTGAAAAAAAAAGTGTTTCGTAAGTTTGATTGATCGAAACAGAGAAACGGTTAATCGTATTGATGTGAAATTTTCACCAAAATCAAGGAAATTTTATGAGCTTTGATAATTAAGCCTCAGATTAGTTGTATCACTGAAAAGCACAAAATAACGGTAGTTTTTATGAAAAAGTTGAAAAATCCGTATTTTGGATCTTTTTATAAATTGATAGAAAAAATTGAAAAGAGCAATATTTTTATTTTTTCAAAATGTTTTTGTGTAGAAAATTTAACAAATTTTTCAAATCTGCCTTTATTTTTTTTGTAAGTCAATATTTAGCAGAGTTATTAGGGTCCAAAGTCAAAATTGTGTTTTTGCATGTAAACCCATTTTTTGATTAGAAAAAAAATCGTAGCGATCTGAACCAAACAGTGAATTACAGCCAACAAAATTCTAAAATTGAATCTTAGATTGGCTGGATTAAAAAAAAATTTCCGTTCATTTTATGAAACCTCAAAGTTTATTTTTTTTCGATTTTGAAATTGAGTGAACATTTTTTTCGCTCAAGCAAAAACGACTAACTGTACTTTTTTAACTCAAAATAATTTGAAAAGAAAAAATGATTACCTTTGAAAAACTTTTTATTTCACTTCAATCCGACTTTTTTCTACTGAGATACAGCCTTTTAAAAAACCACTCCATTTTTGAGTTTTTTCAAGTGTTCCTTTAATTGTTTTGACTAGTGTAGAATGGAACAGGTCAAATCGCTTCCACTGAGTTCTGTTTTTTTTGTGTTTGTGTGAAATTTCAAAAGTCAAATATCTGATTTTTCTTTCAAAAATCCTCATTAAAAACAAAAACAAAACTGATTGAGTATTATTTTTGACTTTTTAGTATTCATGTATTAGTGCTTCTTGAGTGGATTCTGATTTGAAATCAAGAAGAGAATTTCTCTTCTAAGAAGCGTTATGTCTGTCAGTTTCGTGGGAATAAAACGCTTTCAGAAGGCTTCGGAATGATTCCGGACGCTTCCGGAGAGCCAATCGACAATGACATAAGCGAACGGGAATATAACAAATTTTACCCACATTTAACAAGTTATTTTGTATGAAAAAATTGAAGCTTTGAATTTGAATTTATTTATTTATTTCCTATTTTCAATCAAATTTGACACTTTTCACAAATCAGCCCAAAGAAATTTCTTGGGCTAAAATTCGTAGGTTGGGGAAATATTTGACTCTCTCGCGAGCGCTCTATTTTACGAAAAATTACAAAATTTTTAAGTACGCGAACAGGATTTGGTAAAATTTCGTAATTTTTCGCAAAATTTGACTGTTTTAGGCTATGTTTATGACCGAGCGTAAACGCGTCGCGCGATGCGACGAGAATCGCTCCATCGCTTGTTACATTTTCGCTTGCGTTATCGCTAGCTATTGAGTTTATAGTAAAGCGAAACTTCAAGCGATTGAATGTTTGAAATATTAAAACTTTATTTAAGTTTTGTCAGTGAAGAAAGCAAAATGCGTGCATTGACTAGGAAAGTTTTATTATTAGAAACCAGCTATTTATTGCGTAAAAAATATTGAACTAATAGAAGCATATATAAGAGGTTTCAAGAGTGCATCCAATTATAATAGAAAGAAGAACTTACGGTGAATTTCATCATCTTCATTCACGACTGCTAAAATTTCCTGAAAAATTTAAGGAATACTATCGTATGAGCAAAGAAACTTTTGAGTACATCTTGGAGCAGATATCGGCAATGATTGAAAAAAAAAAACAGAAATCAGAAAGTATCTACCAATTAATGCTACGGAAAGACTATCACTGACCATCAGGCAAGAACATTTACAAAAACTAATAATTTTAAGTAAGCAAGTGTATTTATAATATACAAAGCATATGTAGTACATTTGTATATATGTATATATGTATGTGACATATTTTTAAGGAAGCTGTTCATAAGTCCGATAATTATGATATTGTGGACCTTCTTGTGTTTCATCTGTGGGTTCAAACGTAAAACTGTTTTGAATTTTGATTCTCTTGTGTAATTGTTGGGCTGCTGCTTACAGAATAAACAACAAAGTTGCAGTGGAACTGCCAGCTCTGAGATTTCTATGGCCATCATCTTCTCCATACATCACGCTATAAAGAGTCTCTTGCATTTTCATACGGAATTGCAATTTCTTACGTTCATTCATGGCTTTATTAGACTTCCTAAAGCTCATAAAGAAATGATAATCATCGTCTTCCTCATTTTTGTCATTTTCGAGGAGCATGAGTTTTCTTTCTTCCAACTCCAGAAAATCTAATATTTCATCACGCTTTCTTTTTACTCTGAAAGAAGGACGATTGGGTGTTATGTCATCTGGCGTATGTGGTTCATCTTCATTATTATCCATATTTTCAGTAGAGACGCTAACATTTGTTAGATTACCGGACATTTGACGTGGTTCCATGATATCTCTAAGGAAATCCATATCTTTAAAGTGAACCCATTTCGATGGTTGTGTTGGTGCACTTCCTGAAGGTACCACTTGTTCTCTGCGCAGCTCCCTGCGGAAAGTATCCTTTAGGTATTTCCACTTTTTGACACCAGAGCCAGCTGAAATATTAAAAATTTAATAAATAATTTTTTTTTTTTTATTGTTATTTAAAGATTATTTTTTTATTTTAAAGGTATTTAGCCACGAGAAACTCGTTTCGATCTTTGGCTTTTACTTATCGTGTTGGAGTTGCTACTGTTGCCAAGATTACGGAGGCCAAATAAAGAATCATGCTGCCGTAAATGGACATTAGACGGCTGTTATATATAGAAGAGGTAATCAAACATGGATGGAGTTTGATGATCTTAAAGAAAAATCAACTTTCGTCAGTGAAAAAAAGAAAATTGTACCAAGACTTATCATGTACATAAACGAACCTTATTAAAATATGTGTTTGAGAAGTAAACAACTGTATATATAGGTACATACTTACTTTTTTATTCTATTAGCTAACTCGGTAAATGTTGTTTTCTCTTTGAAAATACCTTTCCAGATATTGAAATTAACGTTTTATGGCAAAGTTCACTCGGGCGTATACTTATTATTTTTCAGAAGAGAAAAGAAGAAACGTTATCGCACTTCTTTCCGAGAACTATTTGAGGTACAAAATTAATTCTTGCAGCACAAATTAGCAACAAATTAGCAACAAAATATGACGTTAGTTTCATGTCGCTAGTTTGGTTCGCTGCATTGGTTCTAGTTTGGTTCTGCTAGCGTAATATTACGCTAGCAGAACATCGATTTTTCCAAGAACTAGTGGAGCAACAAAATCAATTCTTGCGGCTCAAATGAGCAACAAATTAGCAACAAAATACTGAATACTTTTCATTGCCAGCTTATGAAATGGTTCTGCTAGCGTAATAGACGTTCAACAATCGCTCGTATCGCTCAAGATATCAAAATATTTTGATTGTAAATTTTCGTCGCTTTTGTCGCTTGTAATCGCTCAATTCACTTTTCGCTAAATCGCTTTGTCATAAACACTTTTATAGGTTAGGTTAGGTTAGAGTGGCTGTCCAGATGTTGTTGACTCACTTAGACCTCAAGGGTCCGTTGTGATACCACAAAAAAAACTCATGGGAGAGTAATGAGCTTAAACAAACCAATTCGTGCTTCTAATGAAGTTAGAGAGACATTTTGTGTCGATCGTTGCCAGTTCACTGGTATTATCGAAGAAGTGATTACCTGGAAAGCTGTCCTTCTAATGGAGAGTGCTAAACATGTACATAGAAGGTGTTGGACTGTTTCCTCTTCCTCCTCGTCCATGCAGCTTCTACAGAAGTCATTTGTGTAGACCCTAGCCTCAGAGCATGTCTACCTATGAGGCAGTGTCCTGTTATTACTCCAATTGTAGAGCTTATATTTTGTCTGCTCAGGGATATCAAGCCTTTTGACCGTTTTAAGTCTATGCTTGGCCATATTTGCTTGGTTGCTAGGCAGGTGGTACCCTGTGACCATCTAGCATTGGTTGATTCTAGAGCATATTGTTTGAGAAGATATTTGCATGTAGCAAGTGGTATTCCTATTTTATGTTTTTGTCTAACATTGGGCAGAAGTGTTCCGTTTTTGGCGAGCTCGTCGGCTTTGCAATTTCCCGGAATATCTCTGTGGCCCGGCACCCAAATGAGGTGAATATTAAACTGTTTCTTCATCTCATTCAGAGATGAACGACAATCGTGGACTATATTAGAGTTTGTGGAGACAGACGCGAGAGATTTGAGAGTGGCTTGGCTGTCCGAGAAGATTCGTAAATCCTTGCAAGATATAACGTTTTCTTTGAGCCAGGATAGTGCCTCTTTAATCGCCATTACTTCTGCCTGGAATACACTACATTGATTGGGAAGTCTGTATGATAGACTGAGATTCAGTTGTTCTGAATAGATACCACTTCCAACTCCGTAATCGGTCTTTGAACCGTCTGTATAGAAGTGTACCGCATTGTCTTCCAGGGGTCTCTCTTCTTCCCAGGAAGAGCTTGGAGGGATGGAGACATGGAAGCTTTTATCGAATACCATTTTTGGGGTGGTATAGTCTAAGCGATTTGGGATAGATCCGAAATTGTCAAGAATAGTAGTATGACCAGTATTGTTACTGTTCCATTGAGAGGTGGCTCTAAGCCTCACACATGTGTTGGCTGCCACCATTTTGGAGAAGATGTTGAGAGGTGTTAGGTTTAAAAGCACTTCCAGGGCTGCGGTTGGTGTTGAGCGAAGTGCTCCTGTGATGCACATACCTGCTGACCGCTGAACTTTGATGAGTTTATTTAGATTTACCATCTTGTCCAGTGCGGTCCACCATACGACAACTCCATAAATGAGTATCGGTCTGATTACCGAAGTGTATAGCCAGTGGGTTATTTTTGGAGAGAAGCCCTATTTTGATCCTATGGCTTTTTACAAGTAAAAAACGCAACGGTAGCCTTTTTTACTCTTTCATCAATATTTGCCTTCCAATTTAGTTTTTTGTCTAAAATGAGGCCTAAATATTTAGCTTGGTCGGAAAAGCTTAATAGTATTCCTTTAATCTTGGGTGGGCTAAACTGAGGAATTTTGTACCTTCTCGAAAAGAGTACTAGTTCTGTTTTATGTGGATTGACGTCCAAGCCACATTGATTAGCCCATTTTGTTAGCTTATTTAAGGCATTTTGTAGGAGTTCCGAGAGAACTTAGGGATGTTTTCCAGATACAGATATTGCAACATCGTGAGCATAGGCAATCACCCTGAAACCCTCTGCTTCCAATGATGTTAGTAGGTCGTTTACAACAATGAATTTAGTCGCTAGTAGCGATTCTCGTCGCATCGCGCGACGCGTTTACGCTTGGTCATAAACATAGCCTTAGGAGACTACGCGAATAGACCTAATTTTTTCTTTTCAAATTATTTTGAGCTAAGAAAATACCGTTAGTCGTTTTCGCTAGATTGTTCACTCAATTTAAAAATTAAAAAAAAAATAAAGTTTGGTTTGTCATAAAGTGAGCTTAAATTTTTTTTTCAATCCAACCGATCTAAGATTCAATTTAAGAATTTTGTTGGCATAAATTCCGTGTTTGTTTTAGATCGCTACGATTTTTTTTCTAATCAAAAAATGGGTTTACATGCAAAAACACAATTTTGACTTTGCTCTCTCTCTCTCTCTCTGCTAAAAATTGATTTACAAAAAAAATAAAGGCAGATTTGAAAAATCTATTAAATTTTCTACACAAAAATATTTTGAAAAAATAAAAATATTACTTTTTTCAATATTTTCTATCACTTTAAAAAAAGGTTCAAAATATTAATTTTTCAACTTTTTCATAAAAACTACCGTTATTTTGTGGTTTTCAGTGATACAACCAATCTGAGGCTTGATTATTAAAGCTCATAAAATTTCCTTTATTTTAAACTTACTTTACCAAAAGTAATGCTAAAAGCCAACCCGAGGTTCTAAAGGAATGATGTTAAGGATAGCGTAAACCTCCTGGGTCTACCATTGAAAGATGTGACTGTGTGGAAAATTTGTTAGTGATTTTTACCTGAACAGGTGTTAACTTGTAGTGTCAAATTGGTTTGGATAATGTAGTTCACCCGATGGATAGCAGAATGTAAAGGCAGTGTTCGAGGGAATCGAATGGGTGAATCGATTCTACGATTCATAGCGCTGTATGCCATGTAGAGGGAATGGAAAATAATGCTCCGATCCGGAAGGACGTTGCAGAAGAGGAAGACCGCGACTTGGTGGTAGGGGACCCTAACGAACTTGGCGTGCTAAACTGGAGACAGCTAGCTAGGGATTAAGCTGGCTGTAGACGTTTGTTGGATGAGGCCCTGGCCCGATTTAGACTGCAGCGCCACCATATAAGTAACTTCTTGCTTGGTTCAGCCATATCAAGCCCCAAAAGACCAGCAATGTGATTGAAAGTTAGAGACTCTGTTCGATGTTAGATCCCTTATAGGTTGGGGGTCAGATAAGAAAGAATAACGGTGTCATGCCTTTCCACTATACCTTTCTCAATTTTAACACTTTCAATTCAAACAATTCTCTTTTCTCAAAACATTGACGTTTATAGATTTAATTTACTTTTATTTATATAATAATTTTCTAAATGATTCCAATTGAACACTTAAAAAAAATCGTGTTCCTTGTTGACCATTTTTTTGGCATAAATTTTACATATCGATTATTGGTAATATTTTTACATGAATACATTTAGATTAGAAGTTTATTTAAAAAATATATCTATTTATTGCGCTTTGAATTAATACTATAGAAAAATTAATATCTATCTTACCGTTAAATAGTTTTAATAATTAAAAAACAACCAACAAAAAAAATTGCATCTTTTACAAAAGTCAAACATATTCACTTTTAAATTCGTGTCTGTAAATGGATTTTCATCTTAACCTTGCAAAATTTAACTACTCTCTCTCTCTCTCTCTGTCTCTGTCTGTCTCTCGTTTTGTGTTATTGTCAGTTTAACAATTTCTAAATCTAACTGTAAATGGAATAATGTCTTGATAATAGTTTGCTTAGTTTATGAAATTTAACAAAATGATTATGTTTCTGGAATGAAGAAATCTAAGTCGTAGGAAGAAGCCTCTTGCTCGTACAAGTATAACTATTTCTCATAGCTTGACACTGACTGGGAGTCTCCTGACTTGGAGTCATCCGAAACGGAATTTCTAGATTGCGAGCGTTTTTTCGCCGCCCATTCGACCAAACAGAAGCATGCAGTGCCGACGGTTCCGAAAACTACCAAAATGCTCAGTTGAGCTCGTAGGCCGAGGTACGGCGAATAGAAGAAGCTCGTTGCTGCAGCAACCGACTGGAAGAGACATTTTTTTAAATTAGAAAACCCACTGCAGAGGACATTTTAGAAGACCAACACTGACCTGTGTAAATTTGAAGAGCGCAAACGCTCCGACGGAATTCTTGACAAACACGCCACCCAACATCGAGTAGATTTGTGTATTGAAGCAGGCATCTCCAAAACCGAGCATAAAGGCGCACAGCAGAGCCAGCCAAGCCTTTGGTGGGTCCAAATAAGAGATATCGGTTGTGTTCGCGAAAGGAGCACCATCGGGCAGATTCAAAAAGATCAGGAAGAACGCCACCAGATGGATGATGTATCCAGCAATGACAATCGGGTCGCGACCAAATCGTGTTGTCTTCGATCCGAGCAGTCCGAAGAGACCTCCGCCGAGAACCTCACCGAATCCAATGCAAATGCCCGCTAAGCCAACGATTTCTTTGGGAGTCTTCGAAATGGCCGAAGTGAATCCAATCGACGAGCCATAGACTCCACTGAAAAATGACAATTCCAGACCGGAATAGAAGAAAGCCACACTCAAGAGCAACATGTCTTTGGTCATGAACAATTCCCAGGCTGACTTCATGGCGTAGACAGCACTTCCAAATCCAGATTTGACGCCTTCGAGTTCTCGATCGGACGTTGAGTTATCCTCGACCGATCGCAGAGTCGACAAAAACACAATACCCAGAATGGCGACTGCAATTAGAACTCCAATGACAAGTTGACGCGTTTCGGCATCGATGATGTCCTTGTCCTGGAACTGGAAGTACACAAAGAGATTGCCAAAGAACATACTGCATTGCAGGAGGGCCCAAAAGATTCCAGAGTTTCGCGAGATATTCGTTGGATTACTGCAACGGGCAAGGAAGGTGCCTTGTCCAGTCCATGTGATAGAAGCTCCAGCTCCTAGCACGGCACTTGCCAAGTAGAGAAGCCATGTGCTGGGCCACAGGAAAACCACCATGAAAAGCCTATAAACATAGAATGAATTTAGGTTTTGAATATTTGTCTATCTCCGATGACTTACGTGTAGGTAAGGGATCCCACGAGCATGGCACATCTTGGACCAGTGAATGAGAGGAAAGACGGCGCCAGCCAGTTGGACAGAGCGAATGATGTGTAAATAACAGCAAGACTTGTGTAGCCATCGCCTTTAAACGTTTCGTCTTCTTCGGATATGCTAACGAGAATTGTTTTCTGTAATTGAAAAGAAAATTACTTTTTCATTAGTAAACGGTTCATGCTAAAAAATTAACAATAATAATTGTTCAAATGTCAAACAATGACACTTCGAATGACGCCAAATTTAAATCTTGCGTTCTTGTTGGGACACCCTTTAGGATCAACCAATGATAGTAAAAAGGTCTAGTACCTCTGTCTTCTCGCAACTTTATGGAAACGATGTTCCTAAAAGTGTGCTTCAATTTTTCACCGAAGCAAGAGCGCCCAGGTTTATGCAGTTGTATCTATGAAGTGGAAGTAACCAGTTGTTTGGTTGGGAAGTTTTTTTCGAATTTAGTTTTTTACCGATAGAGCAACAACCTACAGAGATCAGTTTCGATTTATAGAAAAACGATATTTCGTCTGTCAGCCGAGTGGAATTAACCCCTTCTCTATCTTGGATCGGTGAAGGTTTCACCATAGTCTTCACGAACAAGCCGCCGCCGCAGGGTCATTCTTATCTGGGTTCCAGGCCATAGTGGTTTGGAAGGTAATGAATAGGCTGACGAGCTGGCCAGGCAAGGATCAGCCCTACATAGCTCACTCGCGGAAAGAGTCAACATTCCTCTTGGTACTATGAAGGGCAAGACTTTCTCAATTTTCCTCGCTGAATCAAACCACAGGTGGGGTAGATTTACCAACTGTATTATATTAAGAAAGGTGGTCATACTACAATAAATCCCGAACTACCAGAGCTAGGAAAGACATGCACCAGATATGCATCAAACTGTTGGAAAACACGCAGCTAAGCTGAGCATTCCCCACAATACCTTCTGTCGTTGTTGTGGGGACCAGCGAGAAAAAGAAACTGTCTTTGACTTCCAGTGTAAATGTCCTGCGCTGGCCAAAATGAGAGCGAAATCATTGGAAAAGACCTTCTTCAATGACCTAAATGAGCTTTCCGAACTGAATCAAAGTATTGATTCTATTTCTCTTTTCAAACGCAACGAAGTGGATTGGAGGCGTATTTCTAACTATGTACCTTGTAACAGTTCCTCTTCGTACTTGAGATCAGGAGCTCAGAACGTTATAATAATTCCTTTGTATTTACAGGTGAAGCGAGTTTTTATGGTATCCAAACGGCACACTCCAGCGCGAATTGGGTAACCGAGCTAGACTGCTCGTGGCCACCATTTCTACTTCTTATACTAGACTCCGATATGGGCAGTGGGCACCTAGCTCTCAAATTTTAAGTGAAGAGAAACCGGCCCGGAATGTCCTTTGCGGTACAGTTCACGTAAGGAAACAGTGTTGTTGACCCTAATTGCCTCTGGAAAGATGGTTTAGACTTTAGACCATGACAGCCAAACCCTTGGGAAAGGAGATTGGTAACGTCATCATCCCGGTTGTAACAAATGATACCCCTGGGAGGTACTGACATTGCAAGAGGCAGTACCCATGAAGTCCCAGGATCCACGACCTCTATGTAACCGGTCAATGCACATAACATAACCTTCATGCCAGGGGTACTTTTGATTTAAATGTACGAAGTATGCTAAGATTCGATATTTAATCATTCAAAGTAGGTTACGAGCTTTTGCATGGGGCCCCGTGACAAAAATCGCTACAACGTCCGATTACCTGACCAATCGTCTGTACGCGACTTGACAAACCAGAAGTGAAACTCGAACTAGTGATTTGCATTTATTTATATTTCACCACCGATCTTTATTTAAACGTCAACATTCAGCCACCCTAATCTGGAGCTAAAACTCATTAAAAATAGAAAAAAAAAACAGAAAATAACCTTGAAAAACTGCGAATATTGAACTGTAACACATTTTCGGCTATAAACTCATATATCCCGCCTCCAGTTTAACATACAAAAAATATTAAAACGCAACATACAGTCCAAACAGGAACTAAATTTTGGCATAACATTTAAAAGCAGGATGGAGAAAAAGAAAAGAAGGAAATAGCAATCAAGCGAAAAAGGTTAACTTCTCGATTTAAACAAAGACTTGGCGTTTTACGAGTTTTCTGTTTGTTTTAATTTAATAGGTTAACGTACACGTTATTGTTGTTTTTATTTCTCATTTGTTATTCCGACCGCATCAGATGCGTCATTTTTAACTCAGAAATCACAATTTTTGTTTTTATTGTGTTGGTCGAATGCACCGTTTTTTGTTATTTTATTGAAGAGAAGAAGAAAACAGAGAAACGAAAATGTTTTTGTACAATCCGTTGGGGAATGAATTTGTGAGTTTCAGAAATTTAGTATTTCAGAAACAAATTCAATCAAACTAAGATTTCAGATCACGTTCAATGGCAACATGGGCAAGGCCGCAATAGATCGGTAGAAGCTGTCGTTGTGAGTGTCAAAATAGGGTTAAGTGTTGCCGTTCTTAAATGTAATTTGCATACTGACAGAAGTGTTTTTCTCAAGAGTGTTTGAAAAAAAAAACTGCCAACACAAAGTCCAGATATAGAAAAGGCGTCAAAAATTAAAGTTTGACAGTTAATAGCCGCCATCTTGTTGAAGCTACCTCTGTCAAATAAATTGTCATTTATTCATGAAGGCATATAAGTTAATAGGTCTGTTCTTTTACTCCTTTTATCTCCTGAAAACTTCTAAATTCTCACATTTTTCTGTTCTTTCTCCATCTCCCGATTTTACACGTAAAAATGTCTTGCGGGAGATTTTGTGAATTATGTACATTAAATTTTTTGACGTTTGATATAATTTTATGCATTTGTGAGATTTACAGCCTGATTCTCCCCCTTGTCCCACAAGTCATAAGCCCTTGTGACTATTTCTTGTGAGGATTGTTGTAATTCGATAACATTTGTCGGATTCTCCCATAATCCTCACTGATGACATGGAAATGTCATCAGCTTATCATTGAAAAGATTTCAAAGGACCACGAACTAAATGTATGAAAAAAGTATCCCGGTCAAATTCGATGAAATTTTGGTAGAATATATAAATATGACATCATCCTGATTCAAAATGTATATGGGTCCAACCCTCTAGCACAGATAAGAAACTATACAGATGTCTCATCCATATGGGAAAAAGTGTTCTATGAAAACGAATTTTATGAAAAAAAGCTTTTTTTTTCCTTCCCAAATCTTTTTTGTTAGTTTTCGTCTTTTTTCTTTTTAACTCGCAAACACGGAGAATAAGATTTGTTTTTGTTTTGTTTTCTTTTTTCATCCCCTATTTTGCCACCTCAATTGACCTCTTTGTCTTTGATATGGAAGGAAAACAAAAATTCAAAAACAACTTTTTTGTCGTTTTACGTTAACACATCCTTAAAATTTGTTTTATTTCGTAATGATACGATTTTGGATATGTATGCAATGAAGTTATTGCGTTTCTATTTGCTTTTATTAAGTTTTTGCACTTATACACTTGAATACCTGTGATTGTATTAACGATTAGTAGTAAAAAGTATTAAAAATCTCGATGGTCGTTAAAGCGTTAACGAAGAATGAAATTGAATGTTTTAATTTTGATCAATTCTGATCTCTTGAAGATATTAAAACAAAAAACAAAAAACAAATTGAATTTTGATCGGCTATCTGCCTTCTGAGTAGGTATACATACCGATTACAGGATAGCTATATGTAGTTGAATTGTCCTGGGACCTGGATTGAATAGTTAAGGCATATTTGAGACAGTGGTTTTTTGAAATTATTCTAGATTTACTTTTTTTTCGAAAAAACGAATAGCATTGATTTTGGTTGATTACGTAAATTTGTAAATGTTAACTTCAATTATTATAAAGGTTCACAGTACTTTGTGAACTTTTTTTGGTCAAACAATTTCATGCTTTTTACTTGCGACACATAGAATATACCAGCCATTATTGAATTTGTAAAAAAAAAATTGAGATGATGATGAGACATGACATTACGATTCTCTATCATCGTAATTTCATATCTCATCATCATCTCAAATCGAAAAAAGTGGGTCCGGCGATACCGTCGCGACGTCTGTCTGTAAACGCACTTACAGCGCCTTAACTAGTCCGATTGACTTCAAACTTGAAAATTAGAGGTTTGAGCAAAAACGCATAGCTTTTCTATTTGATTTTTTTTAAGACCAAAATTTAGGGTGCCACAATACAATTGTTTTTTTAACAAAAAACAAAAGTTTTAATTTTCTCAAAAACGGCTCTTACGATTTTTTTAAACTTCCCCGAAATTTTTTTTTTTTTTCAAAGCATTGATGTATTCTATGTAAAAAAATATTTTTGTACTGCTCCAAAACCGTACCTCTCATAGAACGTTTTTTTGTTATAAGATTTTTTTCCAAAAATGAAAATGCGATCAGCATATTTTTTTCTGAAAGTACGTTTATATTGCCCAAATAATATTTTTTTTTTTTTAATATTTTTAAACTTGTTTTTCAAAGTTCTGTATCTCGAAAACGAATCAATATTAAAAATCGAAATTTATTTATAAAATGTATAGTTACATATATTTGAATACTGCATACCCAAATTAATTTTTAGACACTTTCGAAAAATTTTATATATAAAAAATTAATTTTACTAGGATTTTTGAAAAAAGAAATTGAAAAATCAACAATTGCAAGAAATCACATGATATCAATTTTTTTCAGATTGAATCTATTTTTGAAGTACATATTTCCATTTAAATTTTCAGTTATGAATTTTATTTGTTTTATTTTTTTCGCTCTTTTCCTAAATTTTTCTAGTTTTACACCAACAATTTCTATTTTTCCGTTTGTAAAACCATTTGTGCAATTGCACCTTAAATTCCATGCAAAAAATTAGATTTTAGTCTGGAAATTTTGCGTGCACTCGTAGAGATTTCCGAGATCCCCATACCAGATTTTCCATTTTTTTTTCATTCGGTAACCAATGCACCTCCAATTCCATGCAATTTTCCTTTTGTAAACCAATAAGTTTTCCAAGATTATTTAAGAATATTCTATTTATTATTCGATAATACATTTTGAAACAAAACATTCTGAGCACTAAAATCAATATATCATACAATAGGGTGGTCCTTAAGATAGAATTAATGAAGACATCCGCTCAATCGTCTCCAAATAAATTAAAAAAAAAAACCCTTTAATTTTTTCAAATTTTTATCTTTACCCCTTACTAGCCCTGTATCGAAGTGAAATTATAATACTAGGGACTTTGTGGCTGATTTTTTTATAATTGCTGTATATCTCCCTTTCGGCTTTACCGACTTTGTTAAAATTTTGCACAATTATACTGAACATTATTTTTAGTGAAATTGCATTCCAAGATATTGTTTAAAATATATTCTTCAATAACAAAACAATCGGAAAAGAGATCCATTTTTGTAGTACCTTTTGGGTTTATAACACTCTTTTCTAGATTTCTCAAAAACGGCTCAACCAATTTTTTGGAAATTTCGTCAACACGTTTATATGTAATGTCTTAATAAAAATTTAAATAATAATAATAAATTTAAAAATACCGAAAAATTTCATAAGTGTTTTAATTTCCTTGTAAAAAAAATCAGGGAGATTAAAACAAAAGATAATGTTAATTATAATTGTGCAAAATTTTTATTTTAAAGCCTTAATTCAGATATACGGGAATAATAAAAAAATCAGCCGCAAAGTCAGGGGCCTGATTATGGGATTCGCGGCGAATCGTTTTGCTAGCGAGTTTAACATTTTTCAATTATTGCGTTCGCTTTCGTCTTCTTCGTTTTGAATTCGACCAATTAACGAATTCGAAGGCGTATTTGAAATGTCATAATGTTTGCTGGCGAGTTGAAATACGACAGCTTTTCATTGGCGGATTCACAGACGAAAGAGTGTTTATTCAGAGTTACCACCACTCGGCATTTTCTGATAGAGTGATTTTTGATAAGCTGGCTCAGGGTCTCATGTTATTAAATTTGACTTATCTTTTTCAGTATTCTACAGTTAGTGCATGAAAAAAGAGTTTATTTTCATTTCTGCATGTTTATTAACATTCTTCTTCTCATGCAAATTATAAAATGTAATCAATACTCTTGCAAAACAGACTGGATTAATGATAACCAAAAGATATAGCTTCAAAAAAGGCCGCTATCAACTGCCAACGTTCAGAATCTTCCATTAGAAGAACCTTTGTGTGAAAAATAAAATTTATTTTTATTATATGACTATTTTTTTTCAGCAGCGGAGACTCATTTAAATTTTAACATGCGGCAACACTGTTCACATTATTAACTGGAATATTAAGTATCAAATCACTGGAATATTGGAAGGCGTTTTCTCGCTTCGCCGCGAGTTCGTTAATAAGGAAATACGAAGCGAGTCGAATTTGAAAGGTCGAATTGAAAACGATCCGCCGCGAACCCCATAACCAGGCCCCAGTATTAGAATTTCACTTCAATACAGGGCCAGTAGGGGCTAGGGGGTATAGATAAAAATCTGAAAAAATTAGAGGATTTTTTTAAATTTATTTGGAGACGAATGAGCAGATGGAATAAGAACCACCCTAATGTACCTACACAATAAATAATTATGCAAATTCTAAATTGAAATTCTAAAAAAATCAAAAATCAAATTTCGGCTCGTACATGTTTATGTTTATTGAGTCTTTTATTACCACTGTGCCGTATGCGTGTTTTTATTCTGTAACCCGAATTTAAAAAAGTTGGTAAATTAAGTACATAAGTAGTATTCACATAAGTTCTTGAATCTATCTTCTGTCCCCAATCAGAAAAAAGTGCATGTCTAATTGCCTACATGTTAGGTATGATTGTATGTGTACCGATACGAAGTCAACGATCAACAAGCCAACGCAATACGCAACCCATGCTCACCGGCGTTACCACTTACCAAAAAAAAAAGAAAAACCGAAGTTGATTTGGGAGAAAAGCGATGTTGATTGACAACAAGGGACGTTTTTATATTCAATATTGACCCTGGATACATTGGCGCATAGACAAATGCACGAACAAGAAAATATATTTACACTCGCAGTTTGCTTGCACAGAGACAGCAATCTTCAAGCAGGCATATGTAGTATTCGGCCCTATAAGTTTTTTTCTGAGTGAAGTAGATTTCAAGAAATTAGAGATGGTTCGTTTAAAGATGTAAATTTTCAACATTTTTTCAAAAATCGGTAGATCTACTTCGAAAAGAGTAAAGTGGTAACGCTGATGCTCACACACAATATTGGAAAAGAAAACGAAAAAGGAAATGAAAGAAAAAACTGCCAAAACAAAAACACAAAATTGCTTATGAGAGCTTTCATATGAACAGGCAGAGCTTTCATATGAACAGGCAGAGCTTTTTTATGAACTTAAAGAGCTTGACGATGAGCAGGCAACTGCCTGTTCATAGTCGATCGTGAATTTAAAAAACTGGCTTCATTTTTTTGTATGGAGATGAGACATCTGTATATTTTCTTATCTGTGCCTCTAGCTTCAACGGATTCCAAGTAATAGAAGAAAAAAATAAATCATGGATTTTGTTTAGTGTATTACTATATCGCGTTCAATTAAACACAAACATTGATTTGTATTACTTCCTTCCGTAATCCTTTTTTGCAAAAACTATTTCTTAAAAATAGTTCGCTGATGCGCACGTTTTTCATTTTTATTTCAAATTCAGTATGTCAAGTCGAAACTATTTGCGTTGTTATGTTTGTATGCACAGGTATTCTCCCAGATCAATGTCCCGTATTGATGGTGAAGAAAACAACATAAGGTGACAAATCGCAATTCAAAAGCGTGATCAACTAAATGGATCTCCTTTGATAATCAGTATCGTTGCCTCGTCTCACAATAGAATGTTTGAAAGACATGACTATTGGAGTGTTTCAAATTAGACTTGCACCATCTTATGTCCAATACGCATGGCAAAGAGAACCGCAAGAAGAGTTTCTCAATGAGATGCTTAGAGGCAATAACAATATTCCTGAACGTGGCTTAGTGAGATTAAGAACTTATTCTCGATTTAGAAACACTACCAAACATCATCTTTGGATAGTTTTAATAAAAGAAGAAGAGCTATTATTGCATAGTCAGGGGTCAGAACAGTCACGTCCTGATGCTGTTGGTTTTTGAAACCAATCAAACGACAATTGAGTGTCCATACGGTGAATTTTAACATCAAGAAAAGATATTGAACTGTTATTTTCGTTTTCGACGGTGAACTGTAGTTTTAAATGGAATCCGTTGAGGATCAATAATAAATCTGCGATTTTGTCCTTATCCATAACTGCAAATATGTCAACAACATATTTCACTATAAAATTTGGCTTAATATTGCATCCAGTTAAACATTCGTCAAGTAAATGGTCCATTACCAAATCTGCAATAGTGGGCGAAAGAGGGTTGCCCATTGGCATTCCAAAGATTTGCTTGTATATTGTGTCTTTGAACTGCAAATAGTTGTTTTGTTCCAAGCAAAAGTCCAGAATTTCAACAAATTTAGTTTGGATGATTTTAGTATGTCTAGGTCTACTAATTGTATCCCATTTCTTTTTAATTATGTTAATCGCCAATTGTACCGGGATGTTAGTAAACAGTGAAATAACATCAAACGAGACCAATACATCATTACTTTGTAATTTAACTTTTTTCGCCTTGTCAAGAAATTCGTAAGAATTTTTGCGATGGTGTTAAAGTTCTTCAAACGGAAAAACACACCTCTAATAGGTACGCTTGAAACACTTCACATCCTAAACAACAAAAATAATATGAATCGCAAGCAAGACACACTGAGTATATCATCTGTATACTGCTAACTTGTTCCTGCATAATAGTTTTCTGGTGCCGTGCAATAACGCCGAGCGAAATAACGCCGAATTCTAAAATTCAGCCTTATTTCACTTTACCAAAGTGAAATATAGCCGAATTTTTGCATTCGGCCTTATTTCACTATGGCAAAGTGAAATAATGCCGATTCGGCGTTATTTCACTTGTCAGATTTAATTTTTTCAAGTTTTCATCAGGTGTCAATGTCATTTTCTAACTTTATAATAAAAAAAAGACAGTGTTTTATAGGTTGCCTTCTCATGTTTTGAAATAAATTCGCGAAACAAAATTTTGCTTTTCACAAACATTATTTTATCAAAAAATTAATCATATGTAATATGTCTACATATTCCTGCTTCATAAGTAGGTATTTAAAAAATACTTGGTCTTAAGCTCAGTTAAGTTAAGCGAAGTCATATGAAGTGAAAGTTTCAGTATTGGTGGAAATTTAAAACTATTTAAAAAATACCTACGCCGGTATCTACCTCTACGTCAGCAACAAGGTTAATAACTAAATATTTCAGTTTCTTTGAAAACCATTTAACCACAAATGAATTTGATTTTGAAAACGCATGTTGTTTTTTAAGGCTGTTAGAAGAGTTTTGTGGCATGGACCAGGAAGAATATTAATATTAGATCTTACATTTCAGTTAACATTACATTTTTAAGAATTTGATCAAATGAAAATTAAAAATGATTAAGGATTTGGAACTTGAAACAAAAAATATAGTACAGGTACAAATGCCAGCGAGCGTAGCGAGGGAAAAAAATTTTGCCCAAAAGAGAATCAATTTGGGGTGTGAAAATAAAAAAATTCGCGCGAATTTTTTTATTTTCACATCCCAAATTGATTCTCTTTTGGGCAAAATTTTTTTCCCTCGCTTCGCTCGCTAGTAAACCGAATTGATCTTGAATGTTGGGAATCGGCATCGTCTTCAAATTAGAGTGAAAAAAGGAGCTCAAAATTAATCATTGAAATGCAGCTTCTGCTTTCAAAACCGTTTAGTGCATAACAAGATGTGTGGATGCCTTTTTAAATTGAAGGAAGCAGAAACAGTTTTGAAAAATGAATTTGTTGACAAATAATGAATAGGAGTGGTCCAATTAATTTATTAGACTTCGTTTGTATAATGTGCTTACACGAATTTAAGATAAGTATTTCTTTTTTTTTGTACTATGAACATTTATTGTTTGTATATAATATTGACAAGTAGGTACACATAAGTTTTGTGAATTAAATTTTTTTTCATTTTGTCCCATAAAATATAAAAAAAATCTGACCTAAGACCTACCATATTCGGTAAATTTTGTTCTACAGTAGATTTTACGTTAAGTCCAGCTAAAATGCTCTTTCCAAAAGTTAAATAAAACCGGCTTTCTTGTTTTCTCTTTCTCGGCCTTATTTCTCAGTTGGCATTCGGCGTTATTTCACATTGTCGAAGTGAAATAAAGCCGAATGCTAAAATTCGGCGTTATTTCACTTTGGTAAAGTGAAATAAGACCGAATTTCATAATTCGGCGTTATTTCGCTCGGCGTTATTGCACGGCACCAGTTTTCTCTCTCTGTTTCTTTTAGTTATAGACTTAACTACTTAATTAGAAGTGTTTTTTGTACATTTTTTTAAAAATTTAATTGTAAAATTGTAAGTTTTTCTTATTCTTGTTGTCCATAATATTGTACTTTGCGTTTTATATTTCATGTGCAATAAAGTTCCCCTGAGGAAGGCAGCAATGTGACCAAAATAGCCGAAGGAAAGCTTAATTTTTCCAAAACACACACGTAAACATTTATTGGTCAATAAATTATCTTGCAAATCGCTATAGTAAGAGGACTTCAGTGCCAGTGGAGCAACTAGAATATTTCGTGACATTCATGACCGACCACCCGCAGCTCATGGCCAACAAAAATGACCCAACCGATCCGGAAAGGTTAAAAAAAATTATGGGGTCAGCTGGGAGAAGCGTTGAATGCCATGAATGCATAGCGATTGGGTCATTGGTGTCTCTCAGGGTTCGTAAAACCCGTCTTCGCTGCAATCTTATCAATTTTATTAGTTTGTTTCAAATGATGTGTTGTTGTAAAATTCTTACTTTTCATTTACGGAGGAAACTTCGTCAATAATATGCGTCATAATCATTTCAACTTCCATTTTTTTCACTACTCAAAAATCAAAATGTCAAATCTCAAATAATTTGCTAGTTATGACCTGCTCTGAAGGAGATCACAATTTCGATTGTTTTTGTGACTCTCACAAGTTGTGACTTTTCGGGAGAATACGAAAAAGTCACAAAATCAATTTCACCTCTTCTTATGACTTGTGAGGTATCAGTGATGATGGGGAGAATCGGGCTGTTAGTGTTCTTTTACTTTTTAGGAGAATCACACAATTTCAGCCCCACTTCTCGTAATTTGACAGTTCTTTACAAAACTCTCGAAAAAGTAAAAGAACGGACCTAATACATCATGAACTATTAAAGTGAATTTGTTTACACATAAAAATACTAAAATTGATAACAATGTCAACACAAAACAACGCCCATTATTGCATCTGCACTTTGAATCATACTTTTTAATCCGTCAACAAATTTATCTGCACGAATTCATCGTTTCTAATTTCAAATCTGTCTGTTATCGTGTTGACGCCGGATTTGCATTTCAAACGAGAATCCTTGGCCCATTAATCAAAAATTAATACGATCGCGATCTTGACCAAAAGACCACTTCACACTTATTGCAAAGCAAACATGTTTACAGAATTTAATCAATTAACAAAATTGCAAAAAAAAAATTTAATTATTTTATTATAACAAGGTCCAAACGCTTGTTGATAATAAATATCACTTAGAACTTGGTTGAGATCTCGAAAAAATATAAATTGATATATGATTTGTTACGAAATAAAATTTACGAATTTTGCGTCTGATCATGATATATCATGACGTATTTTGGGTCGAGTTCAAACCACCGTTTTAAATATAAAGGACTCAATTTGTCCTTGTCTATCTAACATAAGTCCCCAAAGGAAGATTTGCCAAAGGCTACAAACACCAAAGATTTTCAGGCCAAAAAGTTTTTCAAATGTTTAAGATCTCCAAAGACGCTAAACTCAAATCCTATAATTCCATCATACTATTACTCCAGAAAGGTTGCAGTCAGCCTTATCAATAGCTTTTTACGAATCTGAAGCATGGTCAAAGACAGTTTGAACTCTTAGCAGCGTTCGAGAGAAAAGAGTTACGGAGAAAAGGTGGCCGCGTTTGTGACGTAGGATTATTCCAGGGGAATGGCGCGAAAGCTTCTAGTGGTTCAAGCTCTTCAACAAATTTTGATTTCGATGGAAAATAATATTTTTGAAGTTTTTCGCAAGAAACAGAATACATGAAGTAGGAAAAAAATCGAAACAATACTTTTTGTGTTACTGCCTAGTGTTCGGCGTCTACCTATGGTTTGCTTAGGATGAAGTGACTGCCAGGGATGAAGTATGATGCGCTAAGACCAGTTATTGACCCCTTTCCATACCATATGAATCTTGAGGCTTTTGCCGAAGCTCAATAAAACCAAGAGTTCCTTGCGAAGCGTAAAAGGCTAGGTATAGGTAATGATAGAAGTGTGCTAGAGATCATTAAGATCATTATAGAAGAATTCCCTTTGGTGTATCCTAACTGAAGTTGGGGGATAATTTAGAATAAGGGAGCCGCCAATGTTGTTATTAGTATATTGTGATGGGAGGCAAATAGAAGAGCTTGGAACTATTTGTTTGCTTCGTATATCTAGAGGTGTCAGGGTGTCTAGTGCAGAAGAAGGGTTAATATTTTGAATTTTGTTTTGTAAGAGTTATTTTAGTTATTTATTAATAATAATGGAACGATACATGCTTCAAAAACGAAAATTTAGCAGAGACTAAGATATTTTTGGGTCAGGTTTGTCCATTTCTCGTCGAACTGTGCATTCCACGAACATTATTACACCGTATTTTGCATAAAGACTTGTGTCATAAGGCTTATAAAGTTCATCATCAACAACATCGTCGTTCACGACAATATGTCTTTGCTTTTTGGTTCCATCAAATGCATGGAAATGATCCGGAATTTCATCGAAAAATGATTTTTACTGATGAGGCCTATTTCCATCACGGTGGCTGCGTCAATCAGCAAACTCGCCGCGTCTTGCTTTTTCGAGAAAAAAAAGGCTGGAGCAACAGCTACGGTGAATCGATTGCGATATTGAGATATGTTTAATGTTTTTTTTTTATGGCCAGAACTGGATGGAATTGGTTTTGAAAACATTTACTTTCAACAAAATGGCTACATGCCACACAAGCAAGGAAGCCATCGATATATTACGGGTAAAGTTTCCGAACCGTATTATCTTTTGAAGTTGAAGAGGTAATTGTGATCACCTCTTTGAGAGATCTTGTGATTTAACACCTTGCGACTTCTTCCACTTCACGTGAAAAGGTCTACGCAAACAACCCAGCAACTGATTGAAGATCTCAAAGATTGAATTCGTGGAGCTAGTGGGGTATACTGTATACAGCAGCCACTCTACGATTTGGTGATGGAAGATAATTAAAATAAAAAAGGATATTGACCTGTAAGCCGGGCAGCGATTTAGCTAACATTCTTTTCCATTAATTATAAATATCCCTTTTTTGAAATATACATACATCCAATCATTTGACATTTAACGAATAAAATATTATACGAAAATTCACCCCTTGTTTAATATAATTCACATCAACTTCAAACACAGTATTGAACAAGAGAATACCAGCATACCAAGAACTAGAAGTCCCCGGATGCTCAGAGCAGCGGGCCAATCATCGAGCAACTAAGGTAAAACTGTACAACACCCTCATCATCCCTGTTCTGCTATATGGTGCAGAAGCATGGACCCTAACAAAATCGGATGAATGTGCCTTAGGCTGTTTCGAGAGGAAAATTCTTCGGGTCATCTTTGGCCCCGTGTGCATTGATGGAGAATGGAGAAGGAGATACAACAGCGAACTTTACGGGTTGTACAACGACGTGAACCTAGCCAGAAGGGTCAAGGTCCAGATGGCTCGGTCATTTAGAGCGCATGGACACCAATGCTCCGGCCCGGAAAGCCTTCGACTCTATTCCCGAGAGACGCAGAAGGAGAGGAAGACCGCGACTCAGGTGGCGCACACAAGTGGAAGAGGACCTCAATCAACTTGGAGTGCAAAACTGGAGACAGCTAGCTAGGGACCGAGCTGACTGGCGGAGACTGTTGTTGAAGGCCCAAGTCCACACCGGACTGTAGCGCCACCTTAAGTAAGTAAGAAGAACTTTAGAATAAATTGTGTCTGTGTTTGCACTTCCTAGTTCCTAATCACATGGACTTAAAAAGTTATAACCTATAAGAAACTTGGAGCTAGTTTAACCAGTGTTAATGTCAGATGACCAAGTGAGAAGTGAGATACTGCAGAAATGCAGACTTATAAGCCAGTTCCACCTTACAATATCTCACTGAGATCTCAATGTCAATTTGACTGAGGCAAGATCATTTAGTGGAACATAATTCCCAGTCCTCATTGAGAAAGCTTCGGTTACTTTACAAATTGTTGTGATTCATGTGCCAGTAACGTCAAATCGGTTGAATAAGAAATCGAATCCAAAATATTTTCGGAAAAAAATTTCAGTTATCAGCTGAGATTTTTTGTTCCACTTAAATAATATCTGAGAGCTCGATGAGATGTTGTTAGCCGGAACTAACGTAATAGTAGGATATCTCAGATGTCAATTAAATTAACCAAAAATATGACTATACCTAAGCGTATGACATTGTATTTCTATCTAGCTAGTACCCGCGACCTGGCAATCGATTGTAGTGCCATCTTGAGTTCTAGCGCAGTGATAATTTTTTTTACATAAGTTTGGTGTTGGGATTTTTTTTTTTTTTTTTGGTTTTGATCTGGCACAAAAAATCGATAAAACCCATTCTTGATTCTACTAGGTGATTTATATACAATGGCGTATGAGAAATGCTGTATGTTAGCCTTATATACATGTTTTAAGATGGCGACGAGAAAGAACTACAAATACAACATAAAAAGATTTTAGTCTTGGGAAAACGAACGCATTCAGCGTTTTGTGAAGATTTATGCAACATGGTAAACGTTTTTAGTGAACAAAATAAAAAAATTGAACTTATCATCCTCACTTAAGAATTGAATTAATGTTCTATTTTTGGTTCCAGCACTTCAAGAGGGCCATTTTCAATATTTTCGGCCACCGGGCCATTTCAACAAAATAGGGCCAAAATGGCCCGATCGGGCCACTTCGGCAACGCTGACTCAGAGCCACCCTTCCATTATGCCTACGAACATGTATGTTTCGAATATTTTGTACTCTCACCGAAAATTCAAAAAAAAAAAACATGAAACCCTAAAAACCTATCTTAAGAATTGTATTAATTGAAAGATAACATATCTCATAAATACCAATCGAAAGTGAAACGAGGCTATGCGTGATTGATTGGATGATAAATAAAAAAAACTGACACTAATTTTCACTTGTCTATAAAAAAAAATCAAAGTGCATTTTGACGTTATCTCGAGGTGTGATATCAAGCTTTTTGACTTTTTGATTTAGTGCCGATGACGAGACGACGAAGCAAGGTGCTACCCGATTGCAACACTTCAACTTGATTAATTGCATTGATAACTCTTTGAAAACAATAAAAATTAAAATCTGTTTGACGGAAGTCTTCGGAATTTGTATTGCTCATTACTGTTTGTTTGTATTGTCAACAAAGTGAAACAAATAAATAGAGCATCGCTAGAAGAATGTCAAGATAACAATTTAGATAACTTTTCCATGTTAAGCAACAAGAAAAAGACATGATTTTCAATTTAAGAACAACTCATATCTTGACACAATATTCCACAGATCTCTTGGGTGCAAACTACACCTAGCAGCCTTTCATCCACTGTACCACACCAACATTTCAAATCTCTTCTAACTGGTTTGACTAAATTTGATGCAATTATTGTTTACTCTCCGCAGCTATACAACAAGAAAAATCTCTCAGCGAGTGTAATTGCAATTTAGACTAACAACCGCATTTGTGAGATAAATTGCTTCATAGAGTCAAGATACATTGAATTTATTATCGGATTTTTGCGCAGCGAAAAAACTCAACCTTTGCAAATTTATAAAAACAAAAAAGTGGATAAGAGAATAGTTGATTTCTCTCGACTTGCTCCACTGATTTATTTTTTGTTTTCCGTTGCTTTTGCTTTTTAATCAATTCACAAAAATTATTGCGTCCAGTTAATTTAGGTAAGTCTGTTGTAAAATTTAAAGAGCGAAACTGGTTTCGAAAGGCTTTGTTTATATTTCGGACAACCATCAAGGCCGTTCTGTATTTTGGTTTGTTTTGATCGAAAACCAATCGAAAATGAAATTCTGCAGTCGATATCGAAATGTATTTTTGAGGAAACTGCAAGACTTGCGAAATTGCAAACTAGTTTCCCATTAAACAAAGCCAAGCACGAGTGAGTCTTTTAACATTTAGCATAATTGATTGGCGAAACATTTTCCGTTCATTTTTCACTTCTCCGAAAGGGGTAAATGAACAAAGAGGATAAATATAATGTCAATGAACCGTTTAATCAGCGATATCATTTAAGCATGACATCATGTTGATCTCGTTTTAATTAGCTTCCAATAAGTCAAACGACGCACCAATGAATCAATCATATCGGGCTTTAAACTTTATGTGTTTGAGACTTTTACTGTGCAGAATCGACTCGATTTTCCCCGTGAGCCGTGAGTCGATCGATAGCTGTATAGAAAAACTTCTATGAGAAGCTGTTGTTATTTAAAGACTGAACCGATTTTGGTGGAAACAAACAGACAATCTCTTCTGATTGTATTTTATAATAAATGTGCACTCAAGGGCTTTTTTCATTACCCTTTATATGCCAAGAGCAGTATTAGGGAAAGGATAGAGGATTTAAAAGGAGATGTCGGTGAACATTGGTTTTGAATTCTTGAATATTACAATGACTGGGGAAGACAGAGTGTGGAAGAGAGTTCCATATTCGCGTAGTGTGGCTAAAGAACGATTCTATGTACATGACAGTACGTCCGAAGTTGGGCTCAAGGGTGAACTGATGGGCATTCCTGGAGTCGCGGGTATTATGGTTGAATATCTTAAGGGGAGGAATGCAACTGCCTATTTCACTTGAGCATATACCTTTGAAGTATCGGTAAAATAGGGTGACGCATGAAACATTATGCCGATGTTCTAAAGATGTAAATGACTTAACGATGGTATTGTCACCAATAATTTTGAATACTCTTTTTTGGATACTGTCCAGAAGATTTAAGTACGTCACTGGAACACCAGCCCAGACGTGAGAGTTGTACTCAAGCTTAGGACGTATGTAAGTTTTGTAGATTATAGCCAGATCAGAAGGGGAAACATATTTCTTGCTCCGTCTTAAGAAACCTAAACATCTTGCGGCATTTTTGGCGACATCGCATATGTGCTCGTTCCAAAAGTGGTGGTCAGTGATGCACATACCGAGAATCTCGAGATTTTCGGTCTCTGAATGATGCAAGTGCCACTCATGGACAGTGGCAGGGAAGGTATATCTCGCCTCAACAATACGACACAGCATTGGGTTTTCGAAGCAATAAACTCTACGCAATTTTGTATTCCCCATTGTACAATGCTGTTTAGGTCAGAGTTTAATGAGCTTATCATATTTTGCCGTTGCAGTTCCACATCCGAAGAGGAGGGATGTGAGTCTGGAAACGAATAAGCTAAGGGTACTATCGTCAGCGAAACAATTTATTGGAATAGAAGGTACAGACAAGATATCAGTAATGAAAATTAGGAAGACGGTCGGAGACAATACGGAGCCCTGGGGCACACCAGCATTTATATTGTGGGTTTAAGACTTGAACCCGTCCAATACAACTTGTATAGAACGGTTCGAGAGAAAGTTTCTAATCCAACGAAGGAGGGACTCATCAATACCGAAAGCAAAGCTCGCATTTTCGATAAAGGAGCAAAATGCCAAACTGTATCAAATGCCTTTTCAAATATCAAGTGCAACAATCTTACTTTCTCCAAAACGATGTAGAGATTTGTTCCACTATTCGGTGAGATAAACCATCAGATCACCAGTGGACCTGTTGCTGTGAAAGCCGTACTGCCGGTCATTAAGAAGCTTTCGGTCTTCGAAATATTTCTTGAGCTGATAGTTTATCAATGTTTCCATGACTTTAGAAAGAAGGGACGTAGTGCAATCAGACGATAATTGGAGGGAGAAAAATATTCGCCTTTTTTTGGGATTGGCTGGACAAATGCTGTTTTCCAACTGCTCAAAACGAGCCCAGAAGAATAGGATAGATGGAAAAGCTTACCCAAGAGTTTGAGTATGTTGAGATCTTTTAGGATTCTCGCCACAGCATGAGTGCGAAAGAAGATTTTTCCCATGGAATCATTGACGGCTCAAGGACTGCCGGAGACATGACACTCTCGGACAGCGTTGAATTGGAGGCGAATTGCCTAGCGAAAAGGTTAGCTTTCGCGAGAGAGCAAACAACTGGAGTGTATAAGTTTGTGCCTGCAACGAGGTAGTATTCCCAAACAATAGTAGGCTCTCGGAATATGATGACGCCTTGTAATTTAGAGAAGCGTCAAACAGAATGTTCTTAACGTGATTGATCAATGAAAAGATTAAAAATAAATTGAATCATATAGACTAGCTGACCCGGCAAACATTGTTTTAGCATAAGTATTATTTCTAGAGTGCCTATGAATAGATTATTATTGTATTTGGATTTGAATGATTGTGTTCACAACAGAAGGCCAGCGCCCTTACAAAAAAGGTCGGTTATAATTCGACCATATCGCTCCAAATTGATTGTAACCGTCCACCGGACCAATGACACTTTTCGAGCTCTTGGAACCTCTTTGATCACTTGTGGGTTTTCGAGCTCTTGGAACCTCTTTGATCACTTGTGGGTTTTCGAGCTCTTGGAACCTCTTTGATCACTTGTGGGTTTTCTGAGTCACATATACGACAATTATTTTTTTAACAAACCCACCGACTGAGAAATGTGCCTTATCGCTTAGGAAAAAGTTGTTCGAAAAAACGTTTTTTTATGCCTGTTGTTTCAACACCCAAGAAGCGTATCTACGGCGTGAATGGCAAGCATTCAACTAATATTAGAATACTTCAGAAGACAGTTAAGTTTGACACGTATCAAATGCCATCGCTTCCAACTTGAAACCACGAAATGAATGCCCTATCCTTCTATAGTTCAAAATTCTTTCTTTCCAATTCCAAATTAATTGTTGGTTGAAACTTCCGCTGGTTCTGAGCCGACAATAACCACCTCTCAATTTGACCCTGAGTTCGAACTAGGACCTAACCGTTTTCATTCTGAGTTGTTGCAACAAGCCTTCACTTCTTACTCGAAGGTTAGCTGCTCTCCCTGCTCCCGTGGATTTCGGTTGTTAACAACATTACCAGTGTCCCCTAAAATAAAGTAAAATTCTGTTTGCGCATTTGCTCCAAGAATATTAATTATTGAAGGTCAAAATTAAATCCCTTGAAGCAATATCATTCAGTCAATAAACATTTCAATTGAAGGTCAAATTTTAGCCCAACCGAATAATTTATGACATCCAGTTTGACAAGAAAAATCAAAACGTTTATATATTTGTCATCAGTCATCACCCTGTCTTGAAAGTATTTTTATTACCCTCAATTGAGTTAAAGTTCACACATTGAAAGAGAAAAAACTTACAAGTTACACCCGTATTTTTAATGCATATCGAACGGACGACATTTACGGTTTTGCCTACCATACCAGTTCACCATCAAGGTTGGCTGGTTCTGTGGAAGCGCCCCCATTCTCCATTCGAATCCGATTCGAAATCGAATAGAAAGGAAAAATAAGAAGAAAAACCACAGAGAGTTGGCTTTAATGTAAATGTTGCATTTAAAACCATCGGGGAACATCATCAGTTCCTATGGTCTTTGGTGCGGTGCATGAAATACGATTCGAATCGATTCGGATTCATGTGTTAAATGGTATTTGTTGGTTTTGTGAAGAGGTTGCTGAACTTTGCGTTCATTGGATATTTATAAACTTTTTATTTTTATTTATTGCCTCTCGGTTCAATTTCATGCAGTACGAAAAATATTTGATTTCATGGAAGTGATGAAAGTTTTCTGAAAATTTTGCAAATATTTCTGTGGAATTCAAAGTGAAGGCAAAGTCTTCAAATAATGTTGAGGTTTGAAGTCGTAGTTTTTGTTTGTTTTTTGAACGCAGTTATTTTTCTTGATATGAAGTCAACACATGAACATCGAGCAGTGTTTAAATACACTGTCCCTTGAGCTTGAACATGCATTGACGTTTTTAAGTACGTTTTTTTTTATGTGAAACACTTGCGAAATACATTTCTGTGCATGTATGTATTTGTGTGAAATGTTTATTCAAATGTTCGGCAACTTTCTTATAACCGCGCTTACCTCTTAAGCAAAATAAATGAGTAAAGACTTCTACTTTAGAAAATGTATACATATACCTACCTAGTACTAGATGATTAAATTTCAAAAGTAACTACTACGCAGTACATAATAATACCTTTATTTTGTCGTTGTGTTAAAAGTGTGTTGATCGAAAAGTAAACACTTTTTGGTGTAAATGTTGATGACGGGATACGAATTTTGTCAACATCATCTTCGTCGTCGACCAAACCTATTAGATTTTTCTTTATCTTTGCCCTACAACTCTCAAAGAACTTTCCATAGGGCTTTTTCTTCTCGTCTATCAAGCTTAAGTTTTTTTTCGTTTGTTTGGAAGTAAGCTGTTCTTTACTAGTGTGTGAGATACCAACGAAATCTTGTTTTCGCCCCAGACCAAAATCCACACCAAAGTGTGTTGCTGTTCGGCCTCATCTGAATTGGTATGGTCTCATGTTCGACACTATTAATTGTTCACATACCCTTTTACCAGAAATGCAGCCCACACCTGCAAATTAATATGTCGACCGTACAATGGGCTGAACGCACGCAACGTTGTCCGAACATTTATAATTTTTATACACATTTTGTTGTTCATCAATGGTGATTGACACAAGACGCTGATCGCTGATGTAGTGATGTCAAATGTCAAAATTTTGATGATCTGTTATAGTAATGGGTCCTTCCTTTCGTCGTTTTAATTTGGTACCGCTGTTATTTGAATCGTGTCAAACTGATGTGTCATTATATTAGTTGACTGTCAACAATTTTTGATAATGGATCGCTTAACAATCGACCAACGCGTTATAATTATAATTTTAATAATTAAAGTTTGAATAATTATTAAAACTAACTACAAAAGTGGTAGTTCGAACTTATTCACTTTTCGCGCACAACGCGATAATTATGGTCGTCATAACCGACTGACTACTCAATCAATCGGTGAAATTGAGAGGAAATTCGTAGAGAATGGAAGCGTGACTGATGTCCCAAGGCCTGTGCATTATCGTATTTTTTTTTTTTTTTTTATAAAAAGCACGCACTCAAGGGGTTTATGTTCCCTTTTTATGCAAAAGCACAGTGCGAGTATTGCAGTTGCCCGTAGCTTAGTTGGTAAGTGTTGGCTGCTAAGCAGAACGTCGCGTCGTTGGTTCGAGTCCTACTCAGGCCAAGTTTTTATTTCATCTTTCACGGGCACTGCCTCTTGCGAAGACCTGACAAATCTTCCAAGAGTATCAATCTGTCATGAAAAAGTGCTTCTCAACTTTGCCGTTCGGAATCGGCGTTAAATTGTAGGTCCCCTCAATTCTTCACACGCACTCAGAGAATTGTTGATGAGAGTAAGCCACTTAAGCCTTGGCTCTTCAAGAGCTGTCGCGCCACTCTATTTATTTATTTATTTATTTACAGCGCGAGCGTTAGGGTAGACGGCGAGGGTTCAGGATGAGGTGTCGCTTAACATTGGTCTTGAATTCTTGAGTGGAAGAGTGTGGGAGAGAGATCCAAATTTGCGTAGTACGGCGCACAGTGGGGAAAAAGTGGAAAAAACTCATTTTTATGAAAGATAGATTTTTTTATATGTTGGAATCATTTTTTATAGTAATAATGTTGTAGAATCAGGATATGAAAAAAAATTTCTTCAAAAAAATATTCTAGACATGAAAATTTGTATTCAAAGTTGAAAAATAGTGAAAACTGATGTAAATATGAGTATTTCTTAAATGGTATAAAATCGGTTAAATTTCAGATTTCAAAAAATTTTTTTTTGTAAATATATTAAAAATAAACAGATTAACAATATGAAATGCAAGTTTGGTTTAGAAATTTTTCTTTTATATTTTTTATTTTAAGAAAACTTATAATTTTCCGGATTTTTAGCTTCAAAAATGGCTTTAACTATTTTCTCTGTTTCCCTCTGTAGGCGGACATATATCATAAGGTAGTGTTGAATCTCAGCAATATTTTCCAAAAAAAATCTCATCCGAATACGTCCGAATTCGATTTTTAGAGCAATTTGAAGCTAAAAATGTGTGAAAAACGTGTTTTCGAGTTTTTTTCCTCATTCTTTAATAACTTAGAAACTATTTATTTTATAAATACGAAAACAACATTTTAAGACTACTATTGAATTCTAAAATATGGGTACCAAATTTCATTGCAATCGGCTTAGCAGATTCGAAGAAATCGCTTTTGAAAGACGAATGAACAGGAAACGCAGTGATGTTATAAGGGTTTCGTTTACACTCTGTGTACGGAACCCTAATACATATTCGTAATTGTGCCTATTTACATCATCATTGTAATTTCTTTTATGTTTTCTGTAATCTATACATTTTAACTACATTTTGATTTTTTTTTGGAAATGATAGGCCCAACCCTTTCGGAGATGAGGACGGGGTAAATTTGAGTGTTTTTCATATTACTTTTTTGTTGGGTTTTCTTGAATAACTTCAAAACCATTTATCTTGAAAATATATCCTTATTTACATTATTACTGTTGTTTTTTTCAGTTTTTCTGTAATCTATACATATGAAACTATTTTCTGAAGTTTTTTTCCGAAATTCCAGGCCCACCTTTTTCGGTGAGTAGGAGGCGGTAAAGTTTGGTTTTTTGCATCTTCGACCTTTTTTGTTGTGTTTTCTTGAATAATTTCAAAACTATTTGTCTTAAAAATTACAAAAAAATATTATGTTTGTCATTGCAGCCAATTATTGAATGATTGTACTTAATTTGAAGTCAATAGGGTTACCACCTTTTCAAAAAAAATGGTTTTAAAATTAAATGAAATTGGAAATTAGTGTTTTGAAAAATTTTCTATGTTACATATATAACTGTGACTTCAAATTATTTTTCCGGTAATATTCATGTTAGAGACGTATAACTCAATTTTTTTCAGAATTTTAGGTGCAGTAGTTTCGGTGATTAGGGGGGAGGGGCTAATGCCCTGGTTTTGACATTTTGGCATATTTTTAATATTTTCTTAAGTAACTTCAAAACTTGTTCTCTTAAAAATACATATATAAAAAATATGATTGTATTTCTACTAAACACGTTCACGTGAACGTGAATGAGTGAAGAATCTAAGCTAAACACTTGTTAATGTAATGATGAACAAAGCAGTCATTACAAAGTATCTGAGAAAGATTTCTTTTAAAATGGCTCTTTTGAGGGCCCCAAATATTATATTAGAGATAAAAATAAGATTTCAATAAAAAAAAATACATAAAAAATGCTTCTTATTGCAATTAATTTTTCAAAGCTGTTGCCGTTTCCTTCAATTTGGAAAAGCAACCACCACACATATTGTAATGCATACTAGTGTCTGGAGAGCAGATGCTGATTTCAATGATTCATTTTAAGCACCTCTTTTCACTTCGTTTGAGGATGATGACGATCCTAAATATTCAAGATCGATTTGGTTTGATTGGGACTGAAACGAGTGGAAAAAATTTTGCTCAAAAGAGAATCAATTTGGGGTGTGAAAATAAAAAAATTCGCGCGAATTGATTCTCTTTTGGGCAAAATTTTTTCCGCTCGCCTCGCTCGCTATAGGAATTTTAACTTCTACGTTTTTTGGTTCAAGCTTCAAATGCTTAATTAAAAAAATATATAAAAGTAGAGTGGTGCCACAGCTTTTGACGAGCCAAGGCCTAAGTGGCTTACACTCATCAACAATTCTCTGAGTGCGTGTGAAGAATTGAGGGGATTTATTTATTCAATACGTTAAATTCTAACGGTTACATAAAAAAACTTACAAACTAATTTAAAAATACATAAGAAGAAAAAAGAAAAAAAAAACAAGTTTAAATTAAGTTATCAACTTCATGAATTAACAATGTAAAATCTTGATTTGAAATTGAACGTTCTTATATTATCATCGTTTGAATCAATTAAGTCATAATTTACATCTTACAATTTACATCTTTTCATGACAGATTGATACTACTCTTGGAAGTGTTTTCAGTTCTTCGTAAGAGGCAGTACCCGTGAAAGATGAAATAAAAACTTTATGGACATGAGCAGGATTCATAATAAAAAAAAATGTCTTTCTGATGGAGCTGTTAATGTATAATTGAAACAGCTCAGTTGAAAGTGACAAGAAAATGCAATAAGATGAAACTGGGCTCAACTACAGTGTGCTTGTAGAACGCCCTACTCTCACCGAACTTTATCATCCCATCAAATTTCAGAAGAACGTTTGCATTGGAAAAAGTTTCCTTTACGTCACATAGACTTAGATCATGGAGTGCATTTCAACCGTAATGCACAAAAAAACTTTGAAAATATGCAAAAACTGTCCACTCAATGTATTGCTTACAAAATATTTAAAATTAATCACGAAGGTCAGAAACCCCGAATTTGATTTCTGGACTAATGACCCACCATAGTGGGTCAGTAGTCCCAAAATAAAATTCGGCACTTATGACCCCCCATAGTGGGTCATTTGTCCCAAAAACCATTTTTGGGACTTCTGACTTCGGGACCAGATTCCCTGCACCGATGCACATACCGAGAATTTTGAGATGTTCGGTTTCACTGATGCAAGGGCCACTCATGGTCAGTGGCAACGGGGGTATATCTCGCTTCTACGATACAAGACAGCATTGAGTTTTAGAAGCATTAAACTCAACGCGGTTTTTTATCCCCCATTGTACAATTCTGTTTTAGTCAGAGTTTAATGAGCTTATCATATTTAGTCGTTGCAGTTCCACATCCGAAGAGGAGGGAAAAGCTGAGGGTACAATCGTCAGCGAAACAATTTATTGGATTAGAAGTTACAGACAAGAGATCATTAATGAAAATAAGAAAGAGGGTCGGAGACAAAACGGAGCCCTTGGGCACACCAACATTTATGTTACGGGTTTCAGACTTGAACCCGTCCAATACGCTTGGACAGATGTTTTGTTCTGAGAGAAAGCTAGGAATTGCAACAAACATTAACAAAAATTAAATCTGACAATCTGGAGAACTAGCTGACCCGGTAATCGTTGTTCAACGAACCCATATTTGAATTTCTGTCGTTGGTGACAAAGGAACGTCATTTGTAGTGAATGAGTTGAAAACCTGGACTTGTTTGTTTTTATTTTATCTTATGGGTGAAACAGATTAAACCAGCAACAGCAAACAGCACGTGGCCAGCAAATATTTTCCAAACACATTGCCACCAGCCACCAGCGACGTCATTTCGTCTGTTTTGACATTTCGTTCTCCTTGTTTTACTGTTTGTTTTATTTTTTTGTTTTTTGGCGCCTCTGAATTTTGTACATTGAAAGTTGTCAGAAATGGACCAGCAACAGCAAATTTAGGACTTTGACCAAACGACGCTGTTGACGTTGCTGGTGCTGGTTTATTCTGTGTCGGACGATTAAAATACATGGGCTCTAAAACAATGGCCACCGCTGTTGCTTGCGCTGTTGCTGTTGCTGGTTCAATCTGTTTCTGGCTTTACTATTAAACGACTGAACCAATTTCCATTCAATTTTTAGGTACCTATAAGAAAACTAATGAATTTTAATAGACTATTCGCATCAAGAGGAAAACAAGGCTTTGCAAAACTTAAAATATAAATAAATAGAGGGGCGCGACAGCTCTTGAAGAGCCAAGGCCTAAGTGGCTTACTCTCATCAACAATTCTCTGAGTGCGTGTGAAGAATTGAGGGGACCTACAATTTAACGCCGATTCCGAACGGCAAAGTTGAGAAGCACTTTTTCATGACAGATTGATACTCTTGGAAGATTTGTCAGGTCTTCGCAAGAGGCAGTGCCCGTGAAAGATGAAATAAAAACTTGGCCAAATGGGGTTTTTATTTGCTTACTAATGTTATACAGTTGGTTACTGTCGGACTCAGCTATATGTCGGAGTGTCGGCATCATATGCTTTGAGAGGGGTCAGATTGCTCACAAAGATGCAATAAGTTTCTTGAAGAGCGATTACGATCAATATGGTATCTATGGAATCCCAACACTGTTCTTGATATAGTGTGGGTACAAAAGAAGGTTTGTTCCTGAGATCATTTACGCTCTTAAGTACAGATAGAAGCATACCCAACACTTTCCGGTAGCTGAGTATTGGCGGCTTTCTGTAAATATAAATCTCTTCTTTTACGAAATTTCGCAATTTACTTTTCCCCTGCTATTAGTGAAACATAAAAAAAAGTCTAATTTTTATTCGACAATAGCTCTTCATTGGAATTCGTCATTATTTGATTATCTCTTTCCTGAGAATCATCAACAGATGATTCTGAACTTTGAACCACGCAGTCCAAAAACCACATTTTGGCAAAAACAACGCCCACAACATTTTTCATTGAGCGTTTCATTCGAAAGCCACAGCAAAAAATTGCATCATTCAATCATAATTTAATCAACTCACTCGTCACATTTTAATGGAATCAATAAAGAAATTAATAACCGAGCAGAACTCGATAACAAACAAAAAATAATCTCTTCATTCCTCACAAAAGATTGGAAGATACCCTGATACCCTCATTAAATACAAACTTATCTATGAATGGCTCATTAAACGATTACGATTGAAATCACAAAACTTGTGGCTCGTCGTCATCGTCGTCGATGTTTAAAATTTACAACCAGCTAGCTCCATAAATTGGAGCAAACATTTTTTTGTTATCAACAAAAATAGAAGAAAAATTTAAATAAAAAGTAAAAGGAACACGAGATGTGTGGAAGATCTTCTAAGGTCAATGATTTTTACCAAAAATTCAAACCCAATGAAAATGAATTTTAATATGCAATATTGTATTTGAATTTGTTTGGTTTTTAAATGAGCTTCGTGGTATCAGGTTTTGGCGCTAAACAGCTTGTCTTTTTGAAGGTTTGTTTGAGAAACTAG
Organism: Sphaerophoria taeniata; assembly: GCA_943590905.1. NCBI lineage: Eukaryota > Metazoa > Arthropoda > Insecta > Diptera > Syrphidae > Sphaerophoria > Sphaerophoria taeniata. Next base: position 221,066,363 of record OX016540.1, on the reverse strand, counting down.
ACACTGTCTACTTTTTGTTAGGTTTTCGTAACCATAAACAACGGGTTTACAGGTTTTTGTTTCGTTTGACATTTTGTTGCATGTGGAAGACATTAAAACTCGAATTTAGCTGCGTAGTAAAATTGTTTGGCAAGGTTTGACATTTTCCTTATTTAGGAGTGACCTTAGCACTTGTACACGTTCAACTGTGCTAGTAGGTGTTTCAGGAGAATGCGATTGATTGTGCCCCTGATTTTTAAGGAAAGCAGAAAAACGAAATCGAAGCTACACTTCATCCTATATTTGGATTTTGTGACCCAACAAATTCAGTTTCCTTCTTCTTGGGAGAGAATTCGTCCTGTCTCAAGCCCATGTGTAATGGTTGGGACGGGTAGGTTAATGTGACCAACTTATAGCAATGTACTACTTTTCTACAGAAATACTCCAGAAAGCGTTCACCAAGCTGGAATCAGACAACTTCTAATCGAGATAGCTACCAGAAGTCTTATTTTATAAAATCATCTTGAAGGGGTTGATCTTTTTCAAATTTAATTAATTATATCTTGAAAATTTGTAAGACTTGTCGCTTGTGTTTTTCTTTCGATTCGTTATATAACATTTTTTGGTCCTGCGAGCCGGATCCATTCGTGAAATATAGTCCACCATTGTCTCTTAAATTGATATTTGTTTTATACGCCAGCCATTCGGTTTGATTCGTTCAAAATTTCGTCATCGTTTGGTAGCAAGGATCTCATTTGCTGTCTTTTGCTGTTGGTGTTAAAAGTATGCATACCACATTGGCTTCGTCGTGTGCCGAATGTAATGCTTCGCATGTGCTTTCCGAATGCCCAGATTTTTTAGGGATCGTTAAGTCCAACAAGGTTTGTTTCAATTGCTTGCGCTTAGGTCACTCATCAAATCGTTGTCAATTCAAATTTCGGTGCTCTGTCTACAAATCTCGTCACCATACCTTGGTACACGATGCTTCTGCTTTTGTTAATCGAAATGAGAATGCGTCAGGCAACACAACTAACAATTCGTTAAATCGAGGACCAGTCCGTGAGTTTATTCCTCAAAACACTTCGTCGGCTTCACTTCAAATGCATTTCTACTTAACAACCATTCGCTTAACACAGATAATCAAATTCCTCATAGTTTACTACCAACAGCCTTAGGAAAGGTACAAGACGTTAATGGTGTGCATCAAGAAGTTCGTATACTCATTGACTCAGGTTCGCAGGTTTCGTTCGTCACGTCACGGAGTCATGCGCTCAACGTCTTGGACTTAAACGAAGAAACGCTCGCATTCCCATAAACGGTATTGGCTCTACTAGCGCTGGTAAATCTAGAGGTCTCTTATCGTTGGTAATAATGTCACGCTGCGATAGATTTAGCATCCCTGTTGATACTTACATCCTGTTAACTGTGATTTCCAAGTTACCTTCGATTTCGTTTAGCATTGAGGATTGGGAACATCTACATCAACTGAACTAAGCTGATCCGTCATTTAACAAGTCTCATTCTGTCGATATTTTGCTTGGTGCTGATAAAGCTTGGAACGTTCTTCTTAGAGGAATAGTTCAAGGACAGGAAAGGCACCCCATAGCAAAAAATACTATCTTCGGTTGGGTGTTGGCTGGTCAGTTAACATCGTTGGAGAGGGCTAGCATTGTATGTCGAGCACGTCGAGCTTGACATTGATGCCATTTTAAAAGCGTTTTGGACAGTTGAAGAAGTCGATGCCAAATCAATAATCTCCAAAGAAGACCAGGAAATTGAAGACCATTTTGTTCGTACTCATCGCCGTGACTCTAATGGCAAGTAATATTGTTGATCTTCCATTAAAATCCCAAACACAATTCGGGAATACGTTCAATGGAGCTGTTGCACGACTAAATTCCGTGGAAAGAAAATTTTCTAACGACAAAAGCTTTTTTGAAAGCTACTCAAACTTTTTGCAAGAGTATTCGACTTTAGGACACATGAAAAGAATTCCCAATGCAGGCATCAATAAGCCAAATGTTTTTTATCTGCTGATCTGCTCACCATGCTGTCTTGAAACCGGACAGTGCAAGCACTAAACTTCGGGTCGTTTTTGATGGTTCATTCGGGCAGTGTCTTAATGACTCATGATAGGTCCACCAATTCAAAGAAATCTTTTCGCTGTTTGCCTTCGTTTTCACCGACATAAATTCGTGTTTACCGCAGACATCGTTAAAATGTTTCGCCAAATTTGGGTGTCGGAAAAAGATTCGAGTTTTCAACGTATCGTTTGGCGAAAGGCTCCTTCGGAACCCTTATAACATTTTCGCTTGCGCACTGTGGCCTATGGAACGTCATGTGCACCATTTCTTTCGGTTCGGGTTCTAGAGCAGCTTGCCAGAGACTTTCCTGTCGCTTCGGAAATAGTGTTGAACGATTTTTACGTAGATGACGTGGTTTCGGGCGGTGACACCTTAGATGAAGCGGTATATAAACAAACAAATTTAATCGAACTTGTGTTTTCTTTCGATTCGTTTATTAACATGGGCTGACATTTGATTTTGTTACCGTGAACCCTATGTTTGGTCAACCCATTTGAGGGACTTGACAAATGTCTCTAGGCGATTGCCTGGGAGTTCAGACTGTTCTTCTAATCCATGAAAGTAGCTGTCAGCCTTTCTTTGTTGTCAGCTTTAAACCCCATTTTCTTTTTGTGATAGCCAAGTAGATTATATCCCGTTTTTACGCTTATTAAGGATCTTAAGGAGGGTTTATTAAGAAATTAGATTCTATCAGATCTTTTCTTGTCGTAATTCGACAACTTTCCTGGTGTTGCCGCAGGTCTCTAGGAGGTTCCATCTATCGTTCGCTTTTTGAATAACGATGTTATCAATGTGGAATTCTTATGCTATGGTCTATGAAAGAGGGATCAAGTACTGAGCCTTCTCTTACAAGCTCATTTCGCTTTTTCGTTGCACGACACATCATTATGACCGGAAACCCAGCAGAGTCTTACATTACGCTGCATACCAAGAACCCTTAGCTCTTCGCGACAGCAAGAAACAAGCTTTCACTTGATTTGAGTGGCAGAAATCGCTTTAATGCTGCTTGGCTATCAATACAAAACAAAAAGTGATATCAGCGTGTGATATCGCTATCATGGATCTCGGCTTGGAAGACACTGAGCCTGAATCAACTGGCAAGGTTAAGGTTTTCTGAGAAGAAACCTGCCCCTACTTCAGTAATCATTTTCGAGCCATCAGTAAAGACGGTAATAGTCGATTTGTAAGTGTAAGATACCTTCACTGTTTTTCCAATCTTGTCTGTTGAAGAAGCTGGTAGTAAAAGTTTAATTGAAGTCTAGGTAAAGGGTCATGAAATCTGTACAGACGTTGTTGCCAACATATTTTGCAAAATAGTGGTATGGCCGTTTTGACTATAGTTCTCCAGATATTGGTTTGATTGAGTCGATTCTTGTGCAAATAAATCTAAGGGAGTGAGGTTTGAGATTACTTCAAGACCCGCACTTGGGGCAGTTCTCATCACGGCAGTATTGCTAATGCATGCCAATCTTTGTACTTTGGTAAGGGTTCTTAAGTTAAGAATGGGTCTAACTATGGTGGTATAAATCCACAGGATTATTTTAGTGTTTCGTCCCCAATTTCTTCCAAGAATAGTATTACAAAAGGAAAGTGCAATCATGCCTTTTTTGTATATTTCTTAGATGATTGGACCTCAGTTGAGTTTTTTTTATCTAAGATTACTCCGAGGTATGTCTTCTGCTTCTTCTTCTTTAGGTGGCGCTACAGTCCGGTGTGGACTTGGGCCTCAATCAACAGTTTCCGCCAACCAGCTCGGTCCTTAGCTAGCTGTCTCCAGTTTTGCACTCCAAGTTGATGGAAGTCCTCTTCTACTTCTGTGCGCCACCTGAGTCGCGGTATCCCTTCATTCTACGTCACTCGGGAATAGTGTCGAAGACTTTTCGGGCCGGAGCATTGGTGTCCATCCGCTCTAAATGACCGAGCCATCTGTGTCTCTGGCCCTTGACCCTTCTGGCTAGGTCCATGTCGTTCTACAACCCGTAAAGTTCGGTATCTCTTTCTGTCTGAAATCTTAAGTGTGGTACCTTTAATTTTTGGTATTTCAAAAGAAGGTATCTTCCTTCTATTGGTGAAAGTAGGTTCCAGTTCTGTTTTGAGGGTGTTAACTTTGAGACCGCTGACCGTGGATATTGGATAATGCATTTTCTGATAGTTCTGCTATAACCCTTACACCATGCATCGTTTAGGAGTTTGGTGACAATCTCGTTCATCACCAAGGTCCAGAGAATAGGTAAGAGGATTCCATCTTGTGGAGTTCCTCTATGTCTAGAAATGATGCGAGGGTGTATTCTTTTACCTCAAGCGACTATTCTATTGTTCTGACTGTGTAGGGCTGTTTTTACACTTCTGCATTTTGTGAAGGTGTTTGCCAGGTTGTGCTTTAAAGACGACTTTGATTTCCCGCCATGTCTTAGGAACATTTCCAAACTTCAGATGTGGAATAATAAAATCACTGCTTTTTGCAGCCTCAAGGGGAAGATGCCGTCTAGGCCTGGAGATTTATAAGGAGAGAGGGAGTTAATTGCACAAATCAACTTTTCTTCCGTTATAAGTTCCCTTATTTACCCACTTACTTAAGGTGGCGTCGATCAGTTCATAATGGACTTGGGCACTTGGGTCTCATCCAACAATCTCTATCAGCCAGCTCGGTCCCTAGCTAGCTGTCTCCAGTTTTGCAGTGACTCGCGGTTTTCCTCAACTTTTTCGTCCCCCGAGAATGATGTCGAAGGCTTTCTGGAGCATTGGTGTCCATCCGCTCTAGATCCGTGTCGTTGTAAAACCCGTAAAGTTTGTTTTTGAATCTTCTTCTTCATTCCCCATCAATGCACACGGGGCCGAAGATGACCCGAAGAACTTTCCTCTCGAAACAGCCTAAGGCACATTCATCCGATTTTATCAAGGTCAACACTTCTGCACCATACAGCAGGACTGGGATAATGAGGGTGAGTTTTGCCTTAGGGGTTTTGCACTCAATTGCTTTCTTAGCCCAAAGAAACAGCGATTAGCAGAGTAATTCTTCGTCTTATCTCGGCGCTGGTGTTATTGCCCGTGTTAATAGCGGAGCCTAGGTAGACAAACTCCTCTACTATCTCGAAGTTGTATGCGTCTATATTGACGTTCTGTGCGAGCCGTCGGTGTTGGGTGTCCTCTCTCGAGGACAGCATATATGTACTTCGTTTTTCCCTCATTTACCGCTAAACCCATTTTTGCCGCTTCTGTCTCAATTCTCACAAAGGCGCCATTGACATCACGCTGTGTTCTTCCCATTATATCAATATCATCGGCGTACGCGAGATTTTTGAAAGATAGTGCCTCTGGTGTTGACGGTGGAGTTTTGCACTATCTTCTCAAGAACGTTGTTAAAGAAATCGAACGACAGCGCATCCCCTTGTCTGAATCCTTTTTTGACGTCCAAAGATTCCGTAAGCTCATTGCCAACCTTGATGGAGCGGCGTGAGTTCTCCATCGTCATTTTGCACAAGCGAACGAGCTTGGCAGGGATCCCAAAACTAGACATAGCTTTATACAGTTCGTCTCTGTAGATGCTGTCATACGCGGCCTTAAAATCGATGAAGAGGTGGTGGGTATCGATTTGGAGTTCATAGGTTTTTTCCAGGATCTGCCGCAACGTGAAAATTTGGTCGATGATTGTCTTTCCAGACCTGAAGCCACATTGATAAGGACCAATCAGATTGTTGACGAAAGGCTACAGACGTTCAGATATTACGGCAGAGAGGATCTTGTAGGCGATTTTAAGCAGACTGATTCCTCTGTAGTTGGCGCAGTTTAGAGGATCTCCCTTTTTCAGGATCGGGCAAACAATGCTGAGGTTCCATTCCAGCGGCTTTGTTGGATTTCAGCCGTGATATTGCCGTTTTCACTTCTTCTAGGTCGGGTTCACGGAATTGTTGGCTATCATTGTGTACGATAAAAGGCTCCTGTCTGACGGCGGGGTTTTGTTCGTCGTCGCCGTTATGAAGTCTACAGAAGTGGTCTTTTCAAATCCCCAGCATTGACTGCGATTCTACTATGATGTTCCCTTGTTTATCTCTAAGGGCATCGGGTCTTGCTCGATGACCTTGAGCCAGCTGTTTTACCTACCGATATGCGTCTATTGTGCCGTTCTGTCCGAGCCGCAAGTGCTGAGTGTTTTTCCTCGAAGGCAGCAAATATATGTTAGAGATCGAAAATACTTTGAAATATTCTACTTGAACGTTAAGTGAAAATTCGATAGAATTATGTTGGAAAATAATCAATAATGTCAAGCAAAATTGGTATAAAAAGGAGAATCTGTGCTTCTGGAGTTCAGAATAGTTTGGACTGTGAAAAAAGCGAGCCAGGACTATTGGCACTGAATCTATTAATTATCATATATGTACTTCGTTTTTCCCTCATTTCCCATTAAAACCATTTTTAGCGGTTCTGTCTCAGGCAGTTTCTTTGGCGCCATTTAAAAGTCTTCTAGTTTCTTTTCTTAGGTTGCATATTCAAGTGGTCCATCAATGTGATTTCTTCCTACCTTCCCCAATATGTTTAATTTTTCATTTCGGAGTAGGTAACTCTGAGTTTTTCTGGCGCAATATCAATGTCAATAGGTCAATCAAGCTAGGTGTCAAGTTTACCGAATTCTAATTTTCTTAACTTTTGTCGCAAAGTACGCTCAACATTTCGCGATATTTTCTTCAGGCAGTCCTTTGACATGTTCTTCTGTAGAATCTTCGATTGTTGTTGATAGCAGGGGTTCCCTCCTCCTTATTTTTGATTTCAGAAGCCGCTTTTTTCTGCGCAAGGTTTTTCTTGCTCTTCTTTTGTTGCTTTTGTCTTTTTGAAGTTTCATACGTCAATAATCATAGTGTGGTCTCGGCTACCACACAATTCATAAATCATAACTCATAAGTCTCCTTAACCTTAAAACTTCTTGTATTTCCACAAATTCTTCAACGAAACACCCTGTTGGATTAAACCACTCAACGGAAATCCCAAACCCGCATCTACATAACACTTTTCATACATTTCAAAACTCGTTATTTAACCTAACTGGATTTTTAAATGTCATGAAAAGTGAAAGAAACTGCATTGGAAAGTCAACTTTCGACCAGACAAGAAGGCACGAGCCCGCATGATGCAATCCAACTTCTATTCCTCGTTATCATCTCACCATCACAAGTTCACAAGCCATGCCTGCTTTAGAGAGGCACGAAGCAATTATCTCGTTAATCAGATCCACCCCAAACCCCTGTGAAACAAAAGTACAGTCTAGCCAGAAGATTGCCGATGACTTCAAGTGTCGTTTCCGTTTGTTTTCATTCAATTTACGTAATTAAAGTTCATAGAAGATTCCAACTCACCTCAATGTTTCCCATTGTTTGGAACGATGTAAAAACAAACATAAACCCGAAACCGAGTATGAGGACGTTAAGAAATTTTACATCCATGATGCTGATTTAGTTGCACAGAATCTTATTGGAAATTAGTTGATAAGAGGTTTTATTTTTACCGCTCAACACTGCGCACACTTTTGTACCTTTTCTATCTTTTTTTGTAGACAACTTAGTGGATACACTTTTTCACAAGCATCACTCACACTGTGCACTGAACTGTGAATTAAATTTAATTAATTGAATAATCACAAATTCAGGAGACAATAAGTTAACTTTCACGAAAAACAACGATGATAAGAGAACAATGCAAAGCAGGGAATTTTAATTGACGTATGCAAGTGACACTACGAACTACGGCAGGTATTGTTTTTGACAAGCAAAAAAAACTGAAAACAAGAGGAACGGCAACGACGACGTTGTTCACTAGTCGACGGGGAAAAATGCAATGAATGCGAGAATTAAAACAAAAACGAAGAAGGGGTTCGAAACTTTTGCTTTTGCCCAACCATTGGGCTTTGTTGTTTGTGTGATAAGAGAGTGGGTTTATTTTGATAGTGTGGTGTGGTGTGATGTATGTGGGTGTTGTGTAGGCGTTTTCCTTCCCGAGTATTCGAATTCATTTTAGAAAATAAGGCCGTGTGCGAATTCAGTTAAAAATGGGTTAAAACTTGACGTTTGGTTAAATTTTGACACTTCGCATTATTTGACTAGCTGCTGAGCAGGTTAAAAAATGACAGTAGTGGTTAAAAATTCATCCATTTTTATTTTTTAACCACAATTCATCCAATTCGCACACGGCCTAATGCATAAAAAACGAAAGAGGGAAATGAAAGAACCCAAGAATGAACTCCGTGACGTGAACGTAAGACAACACTGAACAGATGTGACAGGTGGGAAGTGGAAGACTACCTTTTTGTCGGCAAGGCAGTTCCTTAATAATATTTGAATTTGGTGAATAGCAACCGTTAAAGTTTGAAATGCCATATCGAAGTGGACTTGCTTGGCACCAGCCAAAATCTTTTCTGTTAGCGCTGATTCCGTTATGCTTCTAAACCTCTGATAGAACTTTAAATGACATCTCATTTTGCTATGCGATTGCAAAACTTGTTTTCGCAGAAGGGCCTCTTGTGGCCGACAGGTCCAAGAGGGGTAAGCTGTTGCTACTAATTACCTCCAACAAAGGAGTTTTCTAACCAAGGCACTCCCACGAATGACGGTAGCGGAAGATCTCCTTTTTTTTTAAATCAACGGGCGCGTCATCAGTTCTAGATAGGCCGAACTACTTGGTAAACACCTTTATACGGGCTGCTTCGACATCTTTGAAGCCCTTGTCGTAAAAAATTAGCGTTTTTTCCGGCTCTCGCACTTAGAGTTACATCAAGTGGCCTTCAACTCCAGGTTGAGGGTTGTACGTCGTGCTACGAAGCAAAAACAGGGCTCGGAAACGGATGCATATACTGATGACGACTCAAGCAAATGTAATAAGGACAATGAATTCCGGTTATGCACGTGGAATATTAGGTGCCTTCATATACCGCGTGTTGGAGGGTTGCCAGATGAATTTTAGAGCTAAGCGGGACAAATCACAAAATATTCAAAAAATCCCGGGATCTCGAAAGTTTTCCCGGGACAAAATAAAAAATCAATTTTTTCCATTAATAAACAATTTTATTACATAGCTGCGTATATAATAATTTTTATGTGAATACGTTGTATTTACAATTTATGAATACAAATAAATAAATCAAAACAGTCTCTTCAGTTCAGTTCAGTTTTTGAAAATAAAGTTTAAAAATAAAATTATCTACTCACAATTAGTAGTATATTTAAAGGAACTCTTAGGGCCAGTTCGTTCAAGCTTGATCATCTTTAATCAAGGATTATTCCAGTTGATAATCCTAGAATTCGTTTGTTCACAAAAACTGTAATTAATAAATCCATGATTTGAGCACTTAATTTGAGATTTCGTTAATCATCCAATTTTTCTCGATTAAGGCAATTTAATCAAGGGTGTACTGTAATTCAGTTTGTTCATAGATGATTTACGCACTGACATGATATTTGCACTCCTTCAATTACTAAATCATCTTTTTATCATCTTTTGAAAACCTATCAAGTGAACCACTCACTCAGAGCGCACAGTTGTTCATGTAACACACAATTTTTCAGAAGAAACCCACTTAAATGTTTGATTTAAGGGTAATTTAATATTACTTTCTGCTTTTGCTTAATTTCTTTTGACCCTGAACTTTGTTTAGTTCTTTGTGGTCAAAGTGATGCTAATGCAAAAAAAAATTAAAATGATGACACAAATGTTTAATTATTATTAATGCAAAACTTTAATTATTATTAAGAATGCATAACTGAACAAAAAATAATATAGTGCTTCCCAAGAGTTCTTCCTCTTCATTGTCCAACATTTTCCAAAATGTGTTTTGTTTTCTGCAAGGCTGAACTAAGCCGAATAAGCAAAGTAAGAACAACTTTCTTATAGAAAACTTCGTTCTGCAATAGACGAGAAACGTTATCACTTATCAGTCATTTACGATTGCATCATGTTCGAATAAGAGCTTATAATTCCTGATTCGAGGTCATCCTGTAATCAAAAAAAATAAAGCAATAGCTAAACATAGACATAAGGACTGTTTAATGAAGAAAAACCAGATCAGAACAGCACAGAACAGCACAAGTAAATGAAAACTGTCAGAACAAGTAAGAACAGAAAAGATCAGCTCCCTATGCAATCTTTTTGACAGAATAAAATCAGCTGTTAAATAAATTTTCCAAGTCAAATTAAATTGAAGCAAATTTTCATTTGTTGGAAATAAGATTCTGAATAGTTTATTATTTTTTTGAGAGAAATTTTTACTTGGGAGTGTAGTAGTAATATTTTTACTTTCTCGGAAAACCCTTCAATCGAGATAATTTCAAAAAATTGTTTGATTGGAAAAAAATAAAAATTATTTGGCATTTGAAATTTTGACATTTGATAGTTTTCACAAAGCTACACCAGCAAAAAAGTAGGGGCAGAAAAATGTGTTCTTAACTGAGATAGAAAACTTCATGGAACACAAAATGACAGATTGTAGAACAGTTTGGGGCAAGGTTTTTACTCATGGAACACACAAACGTGTACTTTTTGGATCTTTTCTGTACTTTTCTGTGCGGAACAGATTCATTAAACAGACCTATAGAGACTTTCTTAAAGCAAGGTTCAAGTTCGCATTCAGTAGCAAATTCACAAGATGTTTACCTGATTCCAAACTCCATCACAACTGGACTTTCAGCTGTTTCACCTAGGTATTGCAATCATGTAGACGAACGTCTGTAGTCGTTACAGAACAAGAAGTCACGTCGCACATCCCAACCAGGCATCGAAGAGCTGTTCCTTTCCATCACCAGTAGCCAAAAGGGAAGTCGTTAAGGCTCACTAAATATTGGTTTTAGGAGATATATGGTAGACAGATCTTCTTCTGACTTCTATCACATTGTTTCATTATTTTTTTAAGGAATTCAAATCAAAACTATTCTTTTAATTAATAAATAAAAATAACGATTGACAACAAAATGAAATAAAAAACTTAATTCTTGATTAAGTTTTGACAATGAAACTGACTGATAGACTGGAAAATGGAACGATTTGTGGAAAAACCATGATTTGTTAATCAAGGTGAAAAAAAGTGAACAAACGCTCTTTGATTATCATAGATTCTTAATTATGAATTAAGCGGAATCCGTGATAATCAAATTGAAGATTTAACCCACTCTCAACGAACTGGCCCTTAGGGCCAGTTGTACAAATTGAGGGTTAACCCACAGATCAGCTGAACTCGAGTTAACTCTTGAACCAGGATCAACTTTGAATGGGTTGTACAGTTGTGGATCAAAAGAGAGTCAGCTGAACTGCAGTTCAGGTCTATTTACATGAAAATTTAAGTATATATATACCTAATGTCACCGTCAGTTGTCAAATCAAATAGAAATGTCAACACAAAAAATTCAACAAGAATGTTTTTGCAAAGATTTCATAATAAACAAATAAATTTAAAATTTTGCTCCAAATATGCTTAAATTAAAGAAACTGCCACTCCTTGCGCGAACCATTCGATCAATGAGTAAATTATCACATCAAATTCCAATCGAAACTAATGACAACCAGAGTAAGTCACAAAGAAACCAGCCCGAATACCCTCGCATTAAAACAGCTCCAACAACGAAGCCGGGTGATTCTTTTGGAATTCAGGTATGAGATGTTGAACTTGTTGTCCGACTATTTTGTTCATTATGTCCATCAATCAATTAGGGTTGGATTCTCAATATCCGTCGAATGAAAACAAATCTCTTTCTCGATGTCAACGATGGCTCGACGGCTGAGAAATTCAAATCGTTGTCCCAAGGAACGACCAAACAAAGACTCTTTCACCTGGCTGTTCTGTAAGCATAAGTGGCGTCATTCAAACCGCGCCAAACGGTCACAATGAACTACATGCAAATGAAGTCACCCTTCTGGGTAATTCTTCCCTTCAAGAGGGCTATCCGTTTGTGCCCAAAATACAGCATCCCCCGGAATATGTTAGGGAGTTTCTACATTTCCGATCGCGAGTAGATTACATCGCTTCACAGTTGCGGGTTCGACACCGGGCAGCCAAAGCAATTCACGATTTCATGGACGAGCAGGGCCTAATCCAGATTCACACTGCGATTTTAACAACAAACGATTGTGAGGGAGCAGGAGAGACCTTTGTTGTGAAACCAAACAATGAGAAACTCTTGAAGAGATGTCTCGCGACGGTGTTCCTTTCGAAGAGAGTTACTTCGATCAGAAGGTGTTCTTGAGTGTCTCAGGACAGCTGCATCTTGAAGCTGCTACATATGGTCTAGGTGGAACGTACACCTTCTCACCCGCGTTTAGAGCTGAGAACTGCAAGTCACCACTGCATCTGGCCGAGTTTTACATGCTCGAAGCAGAATTGGCTTTCACCCACACTATGGAAGACCTAACAACATTCATAGAGAAATTAGTAAAGACAGTGGGCATTGTCAAAAGAAAGCAGCAGCCGAACTGGATCTCACCTGGTTGGACAAGAAATGGACAACTTTGCCTTACGATCAAGCATTTAAAATTCTCAAGCAGAATGAACAAAAGTTCAAGACAGAACTCAAGGCCAATGAAGGTTTCTCCAAGGAGCAGGAACTCTTCTTAGTGAGCCATGTGAAAAGCCCAGTATTTGTCATCGATTGGCCGGCGAATCAGAATACTTTCTACATGCGCCAATTAAAGGAAGACAACTCAAAGGTTCATGCTCTGGATATGCTCATGCCATCGGTGGGGGAACTCTGCGGAGGCAGTCTGAGGGAAGATAATTACGATCTGATCAAAGAGAAAGCACCTCCCGGTCTCGAGTGGTACGTTGATTTACGAAAATTTGGTGGAATCCCAACAGGAGGCTTTGGCCTTGGATTTGAGAGATTCCTCCAGCTTCTGACAGGTGTGAAGAACATCCGAGATGTGATACCTTTTCCTCGCTATCCTCATTAATGTAAAATGTAAATAAAACAACGTTGAACAGTTAAACTTATCCCTTTTATTTTGATCACGTCGCTGGCCGACAGGCTAACATGTAAACAGGATAGAGTCCCTTAGGGAAACCCTCTTGCTTAATAACTCGAACAATTTTAAAGCCAGCGTTGTGGAGAATCGTTTCAAAGGTCGTCAATGGTCGTGTGTGTCACTGATGAATCCTCCTCGTCGGATTCTACTTTCCCTGAAGTCGTTACATTGTCCTTTATCACAAAGTAACCACCTTTCGTCAGTCCGGTCTTGCAGGAATCATGGGTGAAATTGGTGGAGCGTGATCGCTAATGTAGCCCATGAGGTCCTTGAGATTGGGAGTTCCACTTTGAAGTACACGATTATGGTGAAGAGTCCACGGCAGTCTACGTGGCAACAGAGTTGGCAATCACGACACTTCAATTCAACCGCACCAAAACGAATTCTGTGAAAAGAAAAAACTGGGGGATAAACAAAGAAAAATGGTTCAATAGTTTGAACACTTACTTCTTTTGGCAATGTGTACATGTGTCTGTGCGGATAAAGGTTTTCGAAGAGAAATTATGCTAATTTGTCTTTAGTTTCCTCGTTAATGTCGCGTTCATTGCGAAGCAGCTCAGCTACTGCGATAATTTTCTTTTCCTATAAAACAGTGTTTATATTTTCATTGATTTAGGTGAATTACTTGGTACAAACCATTTGATCTCGATCATGCTGCGATGACCTTGGAATACAAATGACTAAAGTATGCGGCAGCCCAATCACCTTAAAAAATGTCAACAATCGAACAGGGGTGAGCATCTTTTTTGTCCAGAGGCAAACATTGATAAACCGGCCAAAGCCTTTTCATAATGTCAAACCAAAAGTCATCGGATTGATGAAGTTCCAAATCCAAATGGGATAAGTACAGCTCATCACACAAGTTATAGCCGGCCATAGTCTTTTTGAGCAGCTTGATGTTTTCTATTGCTTTCGGCGGAAGTGGTTCATCGGTCGCAAAATGCCCAGATATTTCCCTAAGAGCCTTATCAGCACTTGTCCACTCACTTGTGAAGCATCCCATTCAATATTCGAAAGCCCCAATAAGTCTGTGTAGTTGGCTTGAGTCAAAAGATGTTGCAAGGATGTTCCAAATGTCTTAAACACCATCCAAAGGTCATCAATACTGAGAAGATATGGTTTACCGTACATGGGCTCAGTGAAGTTAAAGACTAATGCACAAAGTGGTGAGTTTCCAGCCAAGACGTTTCTATTCTTGATTCCAACGATCCAACCAGAGTTTGTGCCAAAGCGATTCTCTTTTGAATAACAATCAACATAAAAACCCCCCATGGGTTTTGCCGAATCACTGGCATCATAAACATCGTAGTATTTGACATTTGGATGCCATACTGCAGCACTGTTTCGTTCCAGAATCTTAATGCGGAGAACGTCCTTCTTGTAACGGAACGATCCTGTCATATCCGACGCCCTAGGACGCAACAAAAGCTGTGATAGGAAGTAAGCTTCACGCGAGATAAGTTTTCGCTTAAAATCTCATCCATAAATTCCGCCATTGCTTTCGTATCGGGTGCCACAGACAATGTCCAAGTCCTGTTCGGCTTGAAGTTTTATGAATTCCGGAATGAATTTTGGCTACGGAAGGATGGTTTAGTTGATTTTAACATGAAAGTGGTATCAACTTACATGATGACTAAAATCAGCATCGATAACTATGATAGAATCTCCAGTGGCATGTTTGATTCCATGAATGTAGGCCGTGCCCAAACCGAGTTTGGACGCCCTTGGCCGGAGAAGGATTTTGTCTTCGCCGTAGATTTTCTGCAAGTCTTTGGCAACGTCTAAGGTTCCATCTGGACTACCGTCAGCGATTACTATGTTTTCGTAATGTAATCTATAAAATTGTTGTATAAATTAGTCACAAAGAGGCAGGGAATCGATAAAAAAAATGTCTTACTTGTCACTCATGTATTTTACTATCAGCCAAACTATTATGTATTGGAATATTACCTTTTTCGTTATAAGTTGGTAGCCAGAATGCTGTATTTGTAATTTGTTCCGGCCATTATATTTTCTTATCTTGGAATATTTGAAATTGTGTTTTGGAAAATAAGTTCTATGAAAACAAATTTGTGCATAGTATTGGAAACGCGACGCAAGGTCTCACTTTTTGCCTGATTAATTCTCTGAAGAATTTCGGCATTATCGCTCAAATAAATTAGAAATTAAATTATATTTATTAATTCTCACTGAAGAAAGATAAACTGAATTGACTTGTTTGAAAATAGACAATTTTCCGATGACAGTTTGACAGCTCTTTAAATGACAATGTCATTTTGACAGCTTGGTTTCCCATCTCCCTTTTAACTCATCTGTGGTCCGGTGGTGAACTGTCTGGTGGCGAACTGGCGGTGGCGAACTGTCCGGTGGTGAACTGGCGGTGGTGAAAAGTCCTGCTTCGACATTTTTCGCACTAAAAATTACCTGATCCATGGCTGAACCACAGCTAACCCCCCAAAATCGGTGGGTAACTTCTGATCATGGTTCAACAGTGAGTTAAGACCTGAACCTCGATTGTACAACAGTCATTTTGAGTTGAACCGAGTTCAAACGTTGATCCGAGGATGAACCACGTTTGTACAACTGGCCCTTAGCATGTTTTATTAATTCTTTATTATTTTTTACGTAATTATAAAACTCCATGCAGTTTATATCATAATTAAATGATGTTTGTAGCTCGGCTTTTATTAACTCCGGCTTACATTTATTTCGAACATCTGTCCATTTTAAAGCCATCTGCGAAAAAACTCTTTCTGAGAAACAATTGTAACTGAATACAAAAGAAATTAATTTAAAAATATTTGGTATATCTCCAATAGAAAAGCATTTCAGTATTCCATTCCACTTTGTTAAGGAGCTCATTTCGCTATCATTTAAATTAACAATTTCATCCACAGACTTTCTTATTATTTGATATTCTTCATATAAGGAATCAGCATCTATTTCATTAATTTGTAATAAATCCGCAGCCATTTCAAATTTTTCAAAATTTAAATGATCATTTAAATTTAAAAATGCGAGCTTGGACAAAACATTATTATCGGAAAAATCGTAACGTTTCTCTATATATTCAATAAAATTAGTATAAAACCTTAAGAAAACATTCTGTATATAATCCTTTATATCAGGTGTAAATTGAGAAAAAAACGCCTTTGCCCTGTTTCCAAAGAATCTATCTCTAAGTCTGTCTTTAAATTTGTCTCGAATGGTGTGCATTTTTAAATGCATTTCAAGTAAGTACAGTAAGAGAATCTAATTCGATTATTTTAATAATTGTTTCAACAGAAAACATCACATTGAGTATAAAATATAAATAAGTGAGTGTTCGTTTTTCTTCAATATCTGATTGAATTGCTTTCTCAATCAGACTCTTCGAAGTGTGATTTTAAAGCTGGCCATATTTTAAGTATTCTTTCCACAGCTGGACCAAGTGACAAAAATTTAGTAGAGACATGTTTTATAATTTCTTCCCACTCCATTTGATTTTTTTCAAATTGATCTTGTAAATCGGATCTTCTTTTTGCAGATCGACTAAAATAACCGCATATTTTGAGCAACAAACTCTCTACATCGTATTCTAACCTATCGGTTGAAAATTTTGCAGCAATGCAGCGTTGTGTAATATATGAACTGGGCAGCCTGCTTTTATAATGCGACTATTTTTTAATTTAAGAAGACTATAAATGGAGTGGTTTTTGCCAAAATTGACATTGGTGTTGTCTGCAGAAAACGCAGACACTTTAGATAAAGACAGTTCATTTCTTTCTAAACATTCTTCCAACATTTTTGTCACTTGGTTTGCAGATTCGTTGTTGTTTTCTAAAAAATCAAGCAGTCTGTCATAGAGAATATATAATACCTAGAGTCGCGACCTTTTCCTCCTTTGCCGAAAACACCCTCAACATTTTTCTGAGGTGAACTCTCACAATCCTCTCTTTTTTTCGTGTCCGTGAATCTGTGTAAGAGGTGAAAAAAGTGAGTAACTCAGCCGCCGTGGGTAAAATTTTTTTCTGTTGCCCAAAGTGACAGATGAAAATTGTAAATAAAAAAACACAAGTCAATAAATTTGTTTTCAATTTTCAAAGAGCAGCAGAGCAAGTTGTGTCCAATTTGTATTATTGGATTCGACCCAAAATTATTGGTTGCGTCTTCGATTCAATCTTCGAGGACAATGTGCAACAGCAGCATGCACAGTCGCAAACGTCAAGGACATAGAGAATATTTAATACCGACGACGACGAAGAAGCCAGCCAGGAACAAAACGAGCCTACGAGGTCCTCTCCGACCCTCACAAACGTGCAATATACGACTGTGTGGGCGAAGAAGGTCTTCAAACCGATGGCTGGGAAATTGTCCAAAGGACAAAAACTCCAGTCGAAATTCAGGAAGAGTACAAGAGTTTGGCGAGGGCAAGAAAGGAAACTTTTGCAGCGCACAAATCCCAGGGGTAATATAACGATCAATGTTAATGCAACTGAGTTGTTTTCGCCTTACGATGATAATGAGTAGGTACCTATGAATTGAATTTACATTTGGACTGGAATTTAAAATAATTTTGTTGGTACTTTTGCAGGCTTCCAAGTTCGAAGTGGCGTCTATGAGCATTTCTCAGTCCATTGAAGTTACAATCACTTCGAAAGACACGGTGACAATGTCGGGGAACTTGCACTCGACAAATGGCACAGGGAATGATAATTGTCTAATATCTGGACGAAGGCTCATCAATAAGGGCTGGCTAGAACTCGATTTTAGAGCTGGCCCTATAATCGGCATGGAAGTTCAAGAAACTTGAGCCAAAAGCTGTTTTTGAACGGCGGTGTGTCGCTTAATTTTCCGGAGCAAGGGATTGTGCCGACATTTGTCAACGCTAGCCGTTCAACTCGTTAAGCACACAGTTGGTTACTTGACCTACAATGCAAGTTCACAGCCATCTATGTCGACATCCGTTGAAATTCAGTCTGAAAAACATATTTGGAATACTTCGTCGTCCCTTGGTGTTCCACATTGTTATTTTTCGGCATCCTATACTAGTAAATTAATCCAGTATGAGATAAAGCTCAAAGCTGCTGTTAAGTAAGTGATTGATTGATTTTAATGAAACCATCTCTGACTGCTGCATTTTAGAGTTCGTACGTTCGGTTTTCTTACCGAGTGCGGATCAGAGAAGAAAGTGTCTAAATAGTAAATACAGCTCAGTTGTTGCTACTGTTTCGATCGGAAGACCGACTAGAGTTATCTTGAGGCTTAAGTATGCTAATTTCAAATAGTTTCTGGTTTTCTTCTACATCTTTGATGCTCTACTATTTTCTATGCCACCTGATGCCTGATAACATCAATTAAGAAGATTTCAAATGGACGAGAAGAGGATTCCTTGACTCAAGTTCAGGAATCTCTTCCATCACCTGCCAAGCCTCGAACCGTTCCTGCTGTCAAGTTAAAGCCACCAAAAGTCAAACTGCAACGAATTAAAAGAAAGACACCCGAACCCGAGACATTCCAACAAACTGAAACAAGAGCTGCGGAGCCCAACGCTGAAGAGAGTACAAATGTGCCGGAGCCTGCTGCTGAAATTCTCCACGTCGGCGTCGTCGTCGAAGGTGCAAACAAGGTCCTACTGTACTTCCAAACAACATCGAAGCGCACAAGCATGCCATCTGTGCTAAGAAATTCTTCCTGATCAAAGAATACTTCTTGGAAAAAGTCGGCAAGAAGAACTCTCACCGTTTCATCAAATTTACCGAGTTTGAATCAAAGGCCGAGGAGAGTGTAAGCAGCGATGAGGACGTTGTGTCCATGTTTGGTCGGGAGGGGAAACTTATTGTCGAGGACTGCGCATGAAGTTCGGAAGAATATCTAAAAGTTTTGTGTTTTAATTTTATTGGTTAATAAACGTTTTTTACAATTTAAATCTAATCTACTCCATATTCTTTCTCTTGGACAATGTGGGCTTGTCAAACACCTGCTTCATGCCGCCGGACTTCTCATTGTGGAATTTGATGTTACTCGTTGACTCGGCATACGAGGGCGAGTCAAATTTCGTCGTATCGTGATCCACCAAATGAGTGTATTTCGTTCGGCCGCAGTGTCCAAAGTTCTTGACTTGCATGACTTTGGGTAGAATGGTTTTGTCAAAGTGATCTTCGAGTGTGGCTTGGGTAAAGTCACACTTAAAGACATCGTTCTCTTCGTCTAGATAGAAGGCACCACGATGGAAGTACTTTTGGAGGAACTTGTACTTGCCCTTGGCTGCTTTGTTGGTTATCTGTTTGGGGTTTTGGCGCAGATCCTGGCGACGTTCGTCTTCGGTCATGTTCCGCATTCTTTCGATTTCCAGTTTCTCACGTTCGGCACTGAAATTTAAGGAATTCATTTTTAGTAAACAACCGAAATGGACGAGGTGGGATACTTACTTCTCTCTCTCCTCGCGATCTCGTTTGATTCTCTTCAGCTCACGCAGTTTCCAAGCCTCATATTCGACCTCGTCATTTTCATCGTCAGTGCAGATATCTTCGATGTTCGGTTCGATGGCATCGGGCTTGGTTTTTTCGAGATCCTTCTTTATACTATCCTCGACCAAGCGCAGAGTGTACCGTGTACGTTCTTTAGCGACCTTTTTGGCTCCGGCTTCGACTTGCTTCTGTTTGATGGCTTCACGTTCTTTTTCAATGACTGTGGCTCGGTCACGCTTGCGGATAAGTAGTGGCTTCATACAAGGTATGTTTCTTCCTCATATTCTGAGCTTTCTGATTCGGAGGATTCGGATTTGTTTTCGTCTTCTATTTGAAGGACCTGCAAAACATACAGTTATCGAGATTTCATGTGTTTATGATTACCGACCTCTTCCTCTTTTTGCTGCTGCAACATGCATTGCCTGAGTTTCTGTCTCCTCAACTCGATTTCGGTGTCACTGAGATCTCCATCCGAAGCGAGGGTGATCTTCTTCGATTGTCCCTGATTGTCATTTTCCCTATCGAGTTTCTCATCTTCTGAATCCTTGGATTCCTCCGACTCGGACTCGACAATTTCTGGTTCGTGAATATGTCGATGATGTTCCAAACGAACTTCCGTTGGTTCATTGTTAGTAAATTCGGTAAATTCTTCAAAACGATCCGCATAGCGAAGAGCATCCGATTCGAGTTTTAATATTTTGATAAATTTTCATATTTTCAAATTGTCAAATATTGTTGACATTAGCTGTCAAAAATTTCACCACTGCAAATGCGAGACTTAAGGCACGATTGCATTTTCCTTGTATGCTCCTAAGATGTAAGCATACCATTTCGACTTTTTCTTGTGTTGTTGTTAAGATTTTTTAAGTTTTTTGATACAAATATTGGTAAATAATAGTGCAATTATATATAACAAGTGCAAAGAAACAATACAATGTATTTATTTTTTATATTACATGCATTTTTTTGTATGTTTAAGTTTTTTTTGAAAATTTTGAGCTCAACGGAATCTTATTTTTGAAATCTGAGCCCAGGACACCCACCTCGACTCAAACCTGAGCACTGTACCTAGGTCAGTGCGAATGTATTGGTGCAGTCTCCCATTTAAAAAGCATTGGAAAACTAACACATTCTCACTGGGTTAGTATAAAACGAACAAATTTCAGTTTCAGCTTGTAGGCAAAAAGAGAGCGAACACCCGAAGTCGCGACTCTAGGTATTATATATTCTCTATGCAGTCTGTTTTCAATTCCTGAATTTGAGAAGAATCTGATACAAATAGGAAACATTTTCCTGTTCTTTCTATTACAAAAACAATAGCTGATCCTGCTTAAGTAGAAGAGAGAAAAGAATAAAATAGCTTACATTGGTTTCATTCTGGTGCTCTATTCCACTTCCAACAACATTTTGTACTTGTACAATTTGACATAGTTGAAAGTAACGTTTAACGAAATAAGGATTGTTCGATTACATTCAATCAAGAAAATTCGTAAAGGTAGAGCCGCAATGAAAAAGTATATTTTCTTGTAGTTATTGGTTGCTCACATAGAGTTTTCACGGGAATTTGCTTGTCCCGGCGGGACGGTTGAAAAAATGTTAAAAAACCGGGACGTCCCGGTAAAATTGGGACATCTGGCAACGCTACGTGTTGCCGAACAATTTGCGAAGACCATCAGCTGCTACAAAGCAGACATTACCGTTATTCAGGAAATGTGATGAGATGGCCCAGGCAAAAGGAGGATGAAATACTGCGACATTTACTATGATAATAATTGTTACTGAGGGCAGCAACAACAGCTTTTTGGATGCGAAGCCGTCGTGGGAAGCAGACTCAGGCAAAAAGTCTTGAGCTTCAAATGTGAAGCGAACGCAACACGACGATGCAAATCAAGGCAAAATTCACCAACATTAGTCTAATATGCACGCATGTCCCCACAGAAGAGAAAATAGACACACCAAGACGAGTTCTACAATCTCCTTGACAAAACGTTATGTCCTAGCTATGACATAAAAGTTTTCCTACACGATTTTAACGCAGAGCTAGGAAAAGAGGACATCTTTGGTGGAATAGTCGGAAAGCACATCCTGCACGACACCACTTCTGACAACGCATCCAGGCTGCAGAGCGAAATTTTGTGGTAGGAAGAACGTGGTTCCAAAATCTGAACATCCATAAAGGAAGATTTCATTAAAGATCACATTGCGATCAACGGAAGACACTTGTCCAGCATTCTAGATGTTCGAACTTTCTCAGGACCCAGCATCAACTCGTACCACCACCTCGTCGAAGCCAAGGTAGTGCTACGAGTAGGTACGAATATCCCGACAACGACCAAAACAAGGAAATTCTGCAAGAAAATTGGACTTCGGACGACTACAATCGCAAGAGATCGCCAGATCCTTCTCTGAACGAGTGTCAAGTAATCTCTTCAGGAGTCTTATAAGCTGTTTCCACTGTACGATAATCTGAGATTATCTCAAATCTAATCTACATGAAATCTATTCGAAATCACTAAATTTACCATACAAAAGTTAATCATCTCGATTCAAGATTTCAAATTAATCTACTTGATTTGGACTGTGCTGAACGGACTCACTTTCCAATTTCCAAAGAATCGATGGAAGAATGAGAGAATAAAAGACAAAAAAAAGAAGAGACAAGAGGAGATCGGAAACTGACTTACGTTTTACCCTCCGGATACCGCAAATTTTATTTTACTGTAACTTCGTGTCTGTGAATAAATGAGAAAAAACAGCAACAAAAATGAGGTGGTAGGACACCATACTTACCCGGCGGCCACACGAGCAAGTTCTGGCTAGCAAGTTGGCATACAATCAAATATTTTACTCACACATTCAAACTTTTAGTACTTGCTTTAGTACTGGCTGGTCAACTGGCTAGCAAATTTTCCAGCCAGTAAAACGAGCAAGTAAATCGGCAAGTAATTTGACAGGTTTTGCCAAATATATCAAAATGAACAAAATTAAATTAGAAAATTAGTTGAAACGAGGATTTTTATTTCTATTTTTGCTGGCGACATCTTGGAAATTCAAAATTGGATGTTAAAAGCAGGTAAGCTTGTAAAAAATATGTGAACTTGCTGGCAAGTTGACTAGCAAGTTTTTTGCCATCTACGTCACACCAAGTACACCGATAGAGATTTGACAAATAATATATGTACGCTACCTGCTGGCCAGAACTTGTTCGTGTGGCCGCAGGGTTACTGTGATACTGATAGTATTGGTAAAAACACGCATACTATCGCAGTTACAATGGTCCATAGCTTGTAGACATTGTAATTTTGACAGCTCAGTTTCCCATCTCCCTTTTAATTTTAGAATTTTAATTTTAGTGGATATCATCCTTCTATTTTCGTGTTGAAAGAACTTCCAATTGTGACAGTTCTTGTAACCAAGATTTTGAATGTAAAAATAAATCTTATAAAATCCAGTGGAAACACTACTAGATTATTTTTAATCAAACTGGAAGATAATCTAGATTATCGTTCAGTGGAAACGTAATATTAAGCCGCCATCATCAAGTATCAGGGATCAGTGGCAATTTTGCCAGAAAGCAGTTAGAGTGCCGCTTCTAATAAGCTAGGTTTCACACAAAGGATTTTACAAAGCGGCGGCGCTGCATGGGAGGACAAGAGCTGCCATCTACACCATTGCCGAGGGACGAAAAAGTAGAGGAAGACCGCGACTTGGGTAGCGCACCCAAGTGGAAGAGGACCTAAATAAACTTGGAGTGCAGAACTTGAGACAGCTAGCTAGGGACCGAACTGACTGGCGGAAACTGTTGGTTGAGGCCCAAGTTCACAACGGATTGTAGCGCCATCTTAAGCAAGTAAGTAAGACTCATATAAAAAAAAATGTTTGGCTTTATTAAAATCCGCATTTTTGATATTCCTTTTTCTTCTCTACGCACATTTTGACTTTTGAATATCATATTTCTTTATTTCGTGATCTGCAAATGCAGAAAATTATTAATCTTCCATAAATTTAAGTCCGAATGGAATTTCTTACGAATGTATTGTACTCATCGCCAACCCTGTTCATTTCGCGCACTACCCAGCCGGCTGAATATGTTGCCTACGTGATCCACGTAACGTTTTTCTCTTTTCAATTTCAAAGCAGCTGCAACAACAACACTTTCTGAGGGCCACTCACACTCAATTCAAACACCAACAGCAACAGAGAAAACAAACTGACATTTCTTTTCGTCTTCGCAAATGGCGGATCTCTTTGTGTATTTTCATACGTGGTGTAGTTTTCGTGTGTGCTAAAAAAAAATAAAAGAAAAAAGAATACTAATTAAATTTTCATTCATAAAAAGAAAAACTCAAGAATCTCCTTTCCAAACGAAGTTATTACAACAAAAAATCCAAAAAAACTGTAAAGATTTAATTTTCAAAACAATTCGTAATCCTGAAAATATAATGTCAGCTACGCGCCTCAACGCAGCTGAAAAAGATCTCGAAAAATTCATCAAATTCCTTGCCATTAAAACTGTTCAAGTTGTCGTTCAATCGCGTCTCGGTACGAAAATCCAAACCCAATGCAATCCCCTAGCCACTGGTAATGACTGGTTCAATATCGTCATTGAAGATTATCCCGATGTTTATGCTGAAACAAAACAAGCCCTCAATTTAACACCAGGTGAGACAATTCTAAATCGATTGCCAGTTTGTGTTGAAATTTCACTGCGTACTGTCGACGGTGACCAGATGGTCTTGGAAGTTTGGTCTCTCGATCTACAATCGCCACCAAATTCTGCCACAGATAACAAAACAACAGCAAACAACGATCAAGTTGTACTCAAAGTCGCCCATCAAATCTACAATCGCATGAGTATTTTGTTGAAATCGTTAATTTCCTTGACGCGTGCCACACCCGCTTATAAATTATCACGCCGTCAGTGTCCCGATTCGTATCGAATCTTCTACAAAGTCTACGCTGAGGAGAAACCCCAAGTGCACGCCCTAGGCGAGGGATATAAAAACGTTCGTGTCGGCCATTTGAACACTATTGTTGGCAATCTCACCATGTCGGTGGCTTATCGCACCAAAATGACCTTCTCCCCAACTACGACTAAACACTGTGACAGTGCCATCATGCTAAAGAGTGACCATTTCCTGAAGGACCCAAGTCCAAAGCACATTCGCTATCATCATAACAACTATGTGAAGAAGACTGGCGAGAAGAAATTCATTGACATCGATAAGCCTCTGAGGCCTGGTGCGTTTGTTGATGTCTCCAAGATCAGGCAATACACAGAGGATGACTTTATCCTGCCCGAGACGCCTCCATTCGACTGGTTGATCAAAAAGAATCGCACAGACAGCACAGGCAGCTCGATTCATGAAGATCGAACGCAATCGCCTTTGGGAACCAACAACAACAACGTTGACTTCAAATCCAACTACGAACAGCAACACCCACAGTCGCCAATCAAGAGTCTACTAGTTCCCGTTCCGCTGGACGACGAAACAAAGGCAAAGAAGCACCCACGAACGACGTTGCCGCCCGATGACGACAACTTGCTTAAGGAACTGAATTTCCCCTTCGCCAGCCCCACATCGCATGTCAACGATTTGGCGAGATTCTATCGCGACTGCTATAACGCTCCTCCGCTCCATTCGTGCGAAGTGAACACAGTTGGCGGCGAGAAAACAGCGAACGCAGAGGATGCTGTTGTCGATCCGGTCGAGGACTTGTCAAAACAACTGGAACTATTCGAGACTTCAATGGACGATTACGAGAATCTGGTGTTGCAGCTGGGCTGCTCGACGACATCATCGAAAACCAGCAGCACCAAGAGCACCTAGAGCGAGTGCGCTGGTGAGAATTTCGTAGAGGAGAGAACCGCTGATATTGTTTAAGTAGTGTATCGCTTATTGACTATTTTTCGATGTATTTATCACTAGATAGGAGCAATAATTATTTTATTACACAATTAGAATTATTGTCGCGTTGAGTTGTTTTTTTCTATTGAAAGTATTTTAACGAACGTTATTCGAAGAGTAGAATTGAGCGGGGGGTGTGTCGCCGACGCACGACGACGATCGGCGGGCCACATCATCCTCTCTTCGCAGAGTATATCTAAAACTTATAAAATTAGCGTAAAATATTGCAGAAGTTAAGTCGAAAAATAAACAACAAATTCATTTATTCCGATAGCAAGTTGAAGGGCATGTGGTGGGGCTCGATGACGTACGAGGGAAGGCTTGGGGAGCGTGCCACACACAAGCGAGCATTCAATTTAGAATCTTGTTTACCCAAATTATTATCTTGTTTGTTTGTTTTTTTCTTTTTTTTGTAATTGAAATCAGATTTGGCCATTTTGTTTTTTTGCTTAGATTAGATTTACTTTTGATTTGATTAAAATTCTCGATAGCTTGTTTATTTTTCTATTTTGTCTTGTCTTTAGATTTACCGGAGTTACGGATAAGTTACAAATTATATTTTTGTAAATAATAAAAATTAAAATATTTAAACAAATTCAAGGCTTTTTAATGCTAAGAATAACTTTTGTGTGTTTTCTGTTACTCTTTTGGAGATTTCAGGGTTTGGAAAATGATGATAAATCAAGTATCAATGCCCCCGGAACAACTTTGGCAGGGACTACAGTCTTGGTCGGAACAGACACTCTTTCAACAAGCTTCCCCGCTTTTGTCCTTCCACACAAACTTTTCCAAGATGTTCTTTTTGAACGCGGCTCTGAGTTCAAATTGTCTTTGGTTAGGCACCCAAGTCGCGGATTTGAAAGAAAATAGTGTAACGAAGTTACAAATTCATAACAAAAGCAAAACAACAACACACAACATAGCGCCAAAATAAAACAACAACCAACAACAGCCATAGAAACATAGAACTAAAAATTAAAGCAACAACAAACACACAGCCAAAGTATACAAACAACAACCGCCTTCAATAGCAGAGTACAATGTGAAACAACAACAAACACACGAACAACGAAAACAGACAAGCAGCAACACAGAAGTTACATGGTCGTATGTGCAACTGCATGATTGTTACTTTTCTGTCTTTTTTCAATTCACTCCTACTTGTTACTCGAATTATATGAAGTAGTAATGACATCAACTATGCAAATCAGAATTCATTTGGTCGTCGACCGTCAAGGTGCCCTGTACAATAAATATTTTTTATTCAGAGTATTCCTGAGGCATGCTTTTGCTTAACACCATAAGAAGCCTCGAATAAAGTTTTGCTTCGGCGTTATATCGCCTTGACTAGGGATTAAATCCCACTTTTTCGTCAAGGCTAGGGAAATTATCCCACTGCTTTCGTTATCGTCTCGACTAGGGATCAAATCGCATGTACCATCGAGACTAGGGAAATTATCCCACTGTAGGTATCGCTTCGACTAGGGATTGAATCCCATGTACTGTTGAGGCTAGGGGAATACCGCACCGTAGGCTCTCCTAGACTAGGGATTAAATCCCATCTTTCCTTTAAGGCTAGGGAAGTTATCCCATTGTAGTATTATTATTGTTCTGACTAGGGAATGAATCCCATACACTGTCGGAACTAGGGAAATTATCCCTCCGTTAAAATCCTAGAGCTAGCGATTAGGGGGGTTAACATGGTCACACATGGTGTGACAACATGGTGCGAATATGAGTATTTTGATCATGTAAACGCTAAAACAACCGCTTGACACACCATGTTGGATGGTTTTCCATTTTTTTTGGAAAACCTGGTGGTGTGTCACACCATCCAACCTTTGTAAACACATGTTGTACAACTGAAGCCATTTCGTCGACGTTAAATTCATTGCGTTTTGAAATTTTGGTTGAAAATGTTGTCAGTTTGCAATAATGTTTTTTGGAGGGAATTTTTTGAAATTTACAAAAGTCATCCGGAATTGTGGAAAGTAAATTGAAGCTAAAATTTTACTCGCCATAGTATGTCCACACTCTAGAAGAAAAATCACAAACTGATGTTGTACAACATCGTTTTTCGTGTAAACGCAATGCTGTCATGCCGCTGTCCAACCGTGACCATGTAAACCCCCCTATTGAATCCCATCCGCCGCCGTTTGTTCTGGGAATCCGCCGTTTATAATTTTTTATTTCAATAAAAATATTTGAATCGAACCTTTCTTTAAAAACCGCGTTTTATTTTGTTCTTTCCTCGGAGAAACCTGGACCCGCTGAACTACCTCAGCTGAGCAAAACAAAAGAACATCACAGTACTAGTAAGGCTTGTCGTCTTATGCAGCAGCAGTTTCAAAGTTGATTTAAAGAAACTTCATAGATTAGCAGAAGTGATTCGGTACCTCTTCACTCCAGGTGCAACTCAGAAACTTGAATCTGTCCTCTTGCAGTATAAGGCAGACATTACTGCGATCCAGGAAATACGATGGATAGGATCAGGAACAATGAAAGCTGTCATCAAAGAATGCATATATTTGGATGCGGATTCGTCGTGGGAAATCGGCTTAGATCGAAAGTCATGGATTTCAAGCCAATTAGTGATTGCTGTAATCCGCATCAAGGCCACACTACAAAACATCAGTATAATATGTGCACACGCCCCTACCGACGATGCTGAGGAGTCTAGCAAGGACGATTTCTACGACCTCCTGGATAGAGCCTACGGAGCCTGTCCAGAGTACGACGTCAAAATTGTACTCGGAGATTTCAATGCAAAAATCGGGAATGAAGACATTTTTGGCGGATTAGTTGGAAAGCACAGCCACAAAGTTACAACAGATAACGGCTTCCGACTAATCGACTTTGCTGCAGCTGGTAACGGGGTGATAAGTAGCCTAGGTCTCCCAGACGAAAGATCTACACAGCAACCTGGCGATCTCCGGATGGTCGAACCACCAACCAAATCGACTATGTTTTAATCGGCGCAAGGCATCGCATCCAACGTCTTAAACGTGCGCACTTTCCGAGGAGCAAATGTCGACTCTGACCACTTTCTGGTAGTGGCTAAGTTTAGAGCTCGAATATCTGACCACTTTCTGGTAGTGGCTAAGTTAAGAGCTCGAATATCAAACGACAAAAAAACACGTGAGGCCCAAAGAAAGAAGTTCAACATCGGTTGCCTTACCACCTCGGAGAATGCCAGAGACTACAGTGAGCGACTCTCCGCCGTCCTCCCAAATACCACAGACGTCAACACCTTGTGGAACCAATATCACGAAATAATAAAAAATGTAGCCGAGACCACCATAGGTTACCAGCCACCCCCGAAAAAGTACCCGTGGTATGATGATGAGTGCGCGATATTGAAAAGAGAGACGGAAAATGCACGTTTGCAGATGCTGCAACGGAAAACAAGAGCACCAAGAGAAGAGTACCGCACAAAAAGAAGAAATGATAAAAAGACCCTGTGAAGGAAGAAAAGAGCATTCGCAGTTTCTCAGCTCAAAGATCTAGAAGAGTCTCGGGCCAAAAACAACACCCGGCGTTTCTTTAAAAGGTCGAAGCAATTAGCTTCTGGTTTCAGAACCGGAACACAGGCTCTTCGAAACAGTGAGGGAAACCTAGTCACCGAAGCACAGGGAATTGTAGATGTTTTCAAGCAGCACTTCCAATAGCTGCTGAATGCGCAATTATGTTGAGCGAGCTAATGCCGAAAGAGAAGCAAGACCAGTCAATGAAGACCCAGTCCCAGCCCCCAGCACAGAAGAGGTAGAAAGCCATCCAAAAGCTAAAAAATAACAAGTCCGCCGGGTCGGATGGCATACCTGCGGAACTCTTTAAATATGGAGGAGGTGTTTTGATGAACCGCATGCACCAGGTCATTACCAAAGTGTGGGAGGAAGAATGCATGTCCACTGACTGGTCGATAAGCTCCATATGCCCCATCTACAAAAAAGGTGATCCTATGTCATGCATATCCCTGCTATTGCATAGTGAATGAGGACAAAACAAAGTACATGCTATCAACAAACAAAGCAACATCTGTCCACCGCCTAGGACAAAACGTCACTGTTGGTAGCAGCAATTTCGAGGTATTTAAGGAGTTCACCTACCTTGGAACAAACATCAATCCCACAAACGACACCTTAGTGGAGATCCGAAGAAGAATTACCCTAGCGAACCGCCGCTGCTGCTTCGGTTTGGCCAAACAACTGGGTTCAAAACTCCTCACGCGAAAGACAAACTGACTGCTAACGTCATGGGTTCAAGTCCATAAAGTTTATATATACAAAACTATACAAAACTTTGATTTTACCAGTCCTACTCTACGGCACCGAGTGCTGGACGATAAGTAAAAAAGGGGAATTGATACTGGGCACTTTCGAAAGAAAAATTCTTCGACGGATTTTCGGTCCCGTATGCGACGATGGCGAATGGAGAAGAAGGTTCAACCGCGAACTGTACGAGCTGTACCAAGATGTGGATGTAGTCCAGAAGGCCAAGAAAAGACGACTACATTGGCTCGGCCACATCGAGCGAATGGACGACAACGCTCCAGCCAAGAAAGGTTCTCATCCCAGCCCCCAGGTTCGAGACGACAAGGAAGACCGAACCTACGGTACAAGGACCAAGTGACTGCGGATGCCAGAGCGCTTGGTTTCGGCGACTGGAGAGTGCATGCGAGGGACCGTTCACGATGGAAGGCTGCAGTATCTCAGGCTGAGATCCTTCATGGATTGTGAGCCGGATAAGTAAGTAAGTATGATAACGCTTATACCAAGACGACGCGTTGTTGGTGGTTCATTAGTCGTTTGGAGACGCAAGCGGTTCAATTTTTATTTTTTGCATCAACTCTATCAGGCAGAGCAGTTGCCCGTAGCTTAGTTGATAGGTGCGTTGGCTGCTAAGCAGAACGTCGTGGGTTCGAGTCCTACTCAGGCCCATAAAGTTTTTATTTCATCTTTCACGGGTACTGCCTCTTGCGAAGACCTGACAAATCTTCCAAGAGTATCAATCTGTCATGAAAAAGTGCTTCTCAACTTTGCCGTTCGGATTCGGCGTAAAATTGTAGGTCCCCTCAATTCTTCACACGCACTCAGAGAATTGTTGATGAGAGCAAGTCACTTAGGCCTTGGCTCTTCAAGAGCTGTCACGCCACTCCATTTATTTTTTTATATAACTCTAGCAGTCGCGAGGTCGATTAAGTATTCAATCCGTCTTGTAAGTGTACTGGGCTTCTTGTAGGAGACGTTCGTTAAAGTGGCTTCGTTCTCTGTAGTCAGTGGCATATTATCCTAAAGGCAAACTAGGCACGTGCCTAGGGGCGCGGCAACAGAGGGGCGCACGGGCGCAGTAATATTTACAAGTGGCAAATAATGCGAGTTCATACGTGGTTAACAAACTTGTGAACTCGAATTGCACTTGAATCTTTTGTTAAAATAAAAAGCAAAATAACTCTTACAAAACAGAGTCAACTCGGTTTGCCAACTCGGATATCGACTTAGCTTTCTTCTAATTTTGTATGCGTTTTTGAATATGTATTGATTTTACTTATTGTAGGGAGAAATAACCTAATGGTCGAAGTTCATCAGCAGCGGATGGCAAAGATTTCGACGGATTTAAAACCTAATTTTTCTGCTTTTTAGGTTCTTTCTAGATTGACTTTCGGGGCAATCCAATTTGAGAACCGAGTTGCCATTCGGTTTGAATAAGAACCAACTCGAGTTAACTTGGTTTACAAATTTTACGTTGCGGTAGATCATTAATTAACCAAATTCGTAAGATCTTTAGGACAATACTAATAAATCTCATGTTAACTAAGTCTCTTTTTCCTTGGCCCCTAATTCATTTTCTTTAGGTGCGGTGCAGCGATTTCGGTCAAACTATAGTACGAAATATTCCCATAGAGGGGCGCCAGTGAAATGCTTGCCTATGGCGCCCTCAACCTTTAATCCGCCAATGTCTGTAGCCATTGCAATTTAAGGCGTAGGATCAAAAGTACTATTGTCCATTCACTCTTCATGACCCAGTCACCTAAGTCGTCGTTGGACTTTAGCTTTGTTTTTTCTTTGGAATTTAAATTAAGGTAGGTACTCTAATCAAACAATGTTAGCTAGATTTAACAAAAGTTTTGTCATTAAACACCATATTATCTGAGATTTCTTGCTGAGCCAAACTGCACGAATTTATCGTGCATTGCCTGTCTTTCCCAATGTGTTCACCATAAATTCTTTTTATCACTTTCTCATTAAAATGTATTTGCGAACTCCAATTATGCCTTCCACAAGTAGTTTTTGTTCAGTTCTTAATCTTCAAAGGGGAGTGCTTACAATAATAAATAATAGTACCCTTGTCAGCAATAAAATACTTAAGGGCTTACAAGTCTAAAATAAAGCGACAATAACATTCTATTTCAACTCTGCTAGCCGCCGTAAACAAATTTTACTCAGAGTTCAAGTGCATTAATATTATTCCCTGCGCTGCCAGGGCCAGCAAGAGCTGATAGTGAAGTTCAGGTTAATCTGTTTGAATTTTCAGACATTGTAAATTCTTTTTTTCCCCGATTTTTGTTTTCAATTTTGTTACAAAATTATTTCAGCTGACATCACGTCTTTTTTTTCTACTTTTGCATTTAAATTTCCTCATTTTATTTGTTTTTATTATTTTTATCGTTTTTTTTTTCGTTAGTAACAACACAAACGAGTCAATTTAAATTATTGCACTTGACTCTCGGGTTGTTTATCTTTAAAAACACAATTTTTAGTTTGTTGCTGTTGTTGTTGTTATTACTGCTGCTAGACGAGTGACGCTGACGATCAAAACAAAAATAAAACAAGAAAAAAATAACAAAAACAGAAAACTGTTGAATAATGTTTACAATGAGGAGAGAATAAGTTTAGATTTTTGTGTTGTTGGTGTTTTGTATGTAAATGGGAGCAGCGAGAGCGGTTGGATGGGGCCATGGGGGCTTGGAATTTTGGGCGTTGTTGTTGGGCACAGTGGAAAATAACAAGTTTCGCTTGTTGCTAATAATAGCAATTAATTTTATCGAGGGAATTTTAATTTGAGGGAGTTTCCTTAATTCGATTGAATATTATGAATGTATCTGCATATCAATGATTAAGGGCGGAAAAGTTGTTAACAAAAACAATCTTGGACTTTGGTACCTTAAGGAAAATGCCAATTAATTGAGTACGCATTATACTACTTGTTTTTCAGCTTGGGTCAATGTGTGAAAACGAAAGAAGACGTTTGGAATGTTGACCTAGGCTTAAGTCTCAGATTGGATACACAAAAGAATTTGAGTGTGAAATTGTTTGACAGTTGGGTCGGGAACGGACTCATAGTTCAGTCACATAGCTGGGCACCGTTAATCAAAAAGTTAACTTCGTTAATTGCTAATCCGTTAATTAAAAATTTAACTTCGTTAACAGTTAAAACGTTAAATTTTAGAAAAATTAACGCAAGTTAACGTTAATCGTTAATCCGTTAACACGCCATAAAAATTGGAAGTTGGAAACAAGAAAAGACAAGTAATTTTTTTTAATATAGTAAATTATATTTTATAACAGTTTAAGTGTTATAACAACAATTTATTCAGTCATGTATATAAATGTGATTGTTCCCCTTCATGAACATCAGCATGTTGAAATTCTCGTCGGAAAGCGAGGATCTTTTCGGCTGAAGTATATCCTTGCCCGTGGAGAAGAGACGTTCAACAGCAGCGCTTGAGGGTATGGCAGTATTGTATTGGATAAACAGATATGCCAATACTTGTTCCTCGAGGAATGCCGCTTCATTTAACGAATCATCAACTTCAAATCTAGCCACGTTTTTACATGACTTTGAGCTTTTTCTGAAGATTGAGTAACAGAGTAAAAAAAGTCATCCTCATCATCGTCGTTGTTACTCGCGTTGCTGCCTCCGCCATTTACACTCTCTACGTCCTTTGATATTTCGATAGCTTCTTCTTGTAGCATCTTCTACCTTTTTTTCCATGCATTTTTTCACTGCATCTACACGACTGTTATCATATTTCTGCAACCATATCAACTGAAACTTAAGCTAAGTGTACACGATTGCCAGATCTGCAAATATTGCCAGATCTGTCACTGAAAAATTTGTCTCGAATGGCTGACAATCGTGTACACACCAAATTAATTTGCAGACAAATGGTTTGGCTCCTAATTTGCAGACAAATATCTGCAAATTAATTTGTAGATATCTGGCAATCGTGTACACGCAAGCTGACAACCGTGTACACACCAAATTGATTTGCAGAAAAATTTGTTCATCAATCATTTTGAGGACAAATGAATTTGCAGATGTGGCAATTGTGTGTACACAAAATTCATTGGGAGATCACCAAATTTTTTTCATTTTCTGACGTTTCTACAAATGTCTGACAATGAATAAATTTGCAGATGCCGTTTGAGGAACATTTGCAAATTTATTCATTGGCAGACAAATTTGGCGAAAACTACAAGGTAAATTTTAAGGTGCTTTTTTTCATTTCAAAGAAAATGCGTAAAAACGTTAACATTTATTTTCAGATATGGATGCTTTTATTGAAAATGAAGGTCACCGCCGCGCCGCCTGAAAACTTGCTAAAAAAAATTTAGAAATCGTATCGGAAGAATTTACTTTTTTACTTTTCCAATAAAAAACATTTTTGAAAGCAGACTTTTTTAAATTTATTTAATTTTCAAAACACAAAATATTTTGATTTGTTTTTGATGTGTGACAATGAGCTGAAAATAAATTTGCAGATCCAAAACTTGATTTGGTGTGTACATGGTTGGCAGAAAATCTACAAATGTTTGCAAATCTATTGCTAGCTATTTGGCCAAATTAGTTTGTCGACATTGTCAGACAAATATTTGGCAACAGATTTGCAGATGTTTGTAGATATCTGCAAACCGTGTACACACAAATTAAATTTTCAGCTCATTGTCAGCTCATTTTCACACATTGTCAGACGTTTGCAGATCTGACAATGATTGTCAGACCTGAGGTGCGTTTTTGCGCTGACTATAATCAACTATAATCAACAATGGTTGACTATTTCTCGTTTTTGCACGCCAATAGTTACGATTCGTAATCACAATTGTCGTTTTTGCGGTCTGTGTTGATGTGTCATATCGTAACTATCTCTAACTATTTCCAATCCATCTCAGGAGGTGAGTTGAAAGTGGTTGGTGTGTCAAAGTGTTTTTTTTTTGTCAATATGGAATCTAAGAAAAAACATTCTGGTTGTGCATTTTTTACAACCGCGTAGCCGCGAATTTAATTAAAATCAAAGGATTTCTGTTCGTTTTCAATTATTTCATGACAAAATAAAGAAAAGAAAGTTCCCCTTACAAATTTTAAATTGTCGGAAAAAAAAAGAACTTTATTTCGCCGGATATTTTGCAAAAGGAACTTCATTAGAAAAAAGACAACAAATCATAAGGAAATTTCTCTCGTGCACTTTTTTTTTGGTTTCAAAATGTGTAGTGTACTCGTAAAAACATTCTGGTTTTAAAATCTCACAAAAAATCACAAACTCTTCCAATCGAATTGAATATATTGCGATCCGCAAACATCCCTATTTCGAGGAGCGAAGAGCGTGCGTCGGTCGGCGATATACTCGAGAAGCAGAACGAAAAATTGGAGGATAAGTTGGCCGCTGCCCGTGAGCAGATGATTGTCGAACGTCTGTCGGCACGAACGGCAAACTTAAACTTGTAGAAGGTGAAGAAGCAACTGGAGCACAAAATGTGGGAAAAGACCGAGCAGGAAATGATGAAGGAGAAATCTGAGGTAAGGTTTTTCATCTCCAAATAGAATTCATATAACGTTTATTGTATTCTTTAGGTCGTCGAACAAATTTTAGAACAAGAAACTCCTTCGTGAACTCAACGAAGAGTGGGAAAAGTCCTCAAACGCCATCGATGCGGCTTCAGCTATCGAAATCAAGCTCAAAAACCTCGAAGACAACTACGAACGACTTAAGTAAGCATGCAACATCACCGACAACCAGCTGACCGAAGTCGAGGCAATGCTGCAAGCCGAACAGAAGCGCAGTCAATCGTCGCAGGAGAAAATCGATGTCCGAGAGAAGGACGAAGCCATCAGTAAGCTGAGGAAGATAATCAACGAGAAACATGCGAACAAACTCGTCGCCGAAGGACGGTGAAACCGAGACACAAGAAAAAGTGGAAGTCCTTATTATTAGATGTTATTGTTTCATGTATTCTGTCGGCAACAAAAAAATTTGTTCATTGGTTTCAAAAAATAAAGACTTTCTCCGTTTATTTATATAAAAGCACGAACTAGATATGGAATTGATAGTTTTTAAGCGAATCTGGAAGCAGCAATTAGGAGAATATCAGGAGCTGGCTTGCTTGGAACAGCTTGAAGATTTCTTTTTGGAGGGTGGTCTTCAATTCTAATACGCCATTTGCCTTTATTGCTGTGGGTTGTTCAAAAATAAATAAATATGATCTTATTTCAATTGTCTTTAAGAACTTACCATATCAAGATCATTGTTTAATTTTTGCAATAAATTTAGACTAACGAAAATTGTTGTCTCTTTATCCATTTCAATTATTATGATCAAAAGAAAAGAAAAATATAACCTCAAAAGATTTGTTTTTTTTTCTCGTTTGACAGATCAACCAAACCTAACTAAAAAGCGTTTTTGGATTATTTGAACTATTTCTAACTATTTCAACTATGACACATCAACCATGTTTTTTTGACATGAAAACTATAGTCAACTATCGTCAGCGCAAAAACGCACCTCTGGCAATCGTGTACACTAAGCTTTAGGGTGAAAAGCCGCAGCAAGTTGGCACTGTTCATCGTCCATAACTGGTCCAAACCTTCTCTCTATGCCGTTTAATAACGCATTGACTAAAGCTGTGCAATTTACGAGGCCTTTAGACTTCGTATTTTTTAATTTTAAGACCGTTGCTGAAATGGTCGGTAGCAGTGACCCAAGGTACACTCGACACTCTCTGAGCACGCGCTAAGGAATAAAACAAACATTGTCTTATCGTCGTATTATATTTACATACGATTAGTATAGCAGTTTTCAAGCTCACAGCCGCTGAAAAATGTGGTATTTCAATAACAGCAATAATAACGGCATCCGGAATAATAGAGGCATTTCAAATTTCACTAGGGACCGAACATCGCCGGCACGGCGCCGCACATTTCGACTAGCTCATGATTCGTATAAGAATTGTTGTTTTTTCGCGAAGCCGCGGCCGGCGGTGCACACGGTGAAAACGCTCGGCAATGAATTGAATTTGCGAAATTATATTCTGTATACCTATAGCGCAAAAAAAAGAAAAAAAAAAGACAGGCAGCGAAATAGACAAGTTGCGTGCCGTTGTGTTTCCTGAAGGGTGTTGACTAATTTTTTATAAGTTATAATTTGAATGTGTATCTGTATGGTATTTTTGTGTTCGATTAACGATTAACGGACTTTGGAAAATTTAACGATCGTTAACATTTTTTTGAAGTTAACTGAAAAGTTAATCCGTTAATGGGAATTTTAACTTCGTTAATTAACGATTAACGGATTAACGAAAAAATGCCCGTTAATGCCCAGCTATGTTCAGTCAATATAGTTGTTATTGTAAAATTCTTAGGATTTTGAAGCTCTAATAAAAATACGCTTCTTGAGTCAAATACAAGATTCTGCACCAAAGATATAAGAAATATTAGTAGGTATTAGTAGAAATATTAGCTGCCCGTGGCTTAGTGTTTAGTTGCGTTGGCTGCTAAGTAGAACGTCGTGGATTCGAGTCCTACTCGTGTCCATAAAGTTTTTATTTCATCTTTCACGGGTACTGCCTCCTGCGAAGAACTGACAAAACTCCCAAGAGTATCAATCTGTCATGAAAAAGTGCACCTCAACTTTGCCGTTCGGAATCGGCGTTAAATTGTAGTTCCCCTCAATTCTTCACACGCACCCAGAGAATTGTTGATGAGAGTAAGTCACTTTGGCCTTGGCTCTTCAAGAGCTGTCGCGCCACTCTATTTATTTATCTAGAAATATTAGTGCCACCAAAAATTTTAAACGGTTGTATACCTACATACTTTGGTACTTTTTTTGTAGAATCACTTAACCTGTTTCTTAATGCGCATTTTGAAGGGAGAATATTTGAATGCAATCAGTAGCCAATTTTCAGGATTTGTCTCAATGTTTAAGATACTCCTAATGTACCTACACTGCGCTGGATTCAATATTGAATGCAACATCTATTTTTTCCTTCTTTTTTCTCCCTGCTATAGAAAAATAAAAAACATATGAATTCTCGGTTCTGACTCAGAATTCTGGTTTCCTATTAGCTAGTTTTGATAAGTGTTTTCGTTTCCGGATTTCAAAATAAATGCAACTTCCGTCCGAAAAAAATGTGCACGACTCGGTCGTACGAACTTGCTCCTGTATTCCAAATTATAACTCATAAAAAAAAAACTCTAAAAAAACAAATAAAATAAATAAAATTCATAAATAAAAATTTAAATTGAAATATGTACCTCAAAAATAGATTAAATCTGAAAAAAATCATAGGAGCGTTTTTTTAAATTCATTTTTTTATAAAATTTTTCCGTTTTCCGTTTTTTTTTTTAATTACATAATTTTTTGTATAAATTTTTTTCAAAAATGTCTTAAAATTAATTTAGGTATGCAGTATTCAAGAATATATAAATATACATTTTATAAGTAAATTTCGATTTTTAATATTGATCCGTTTTTGAGATACAGAATTTTGAAAAAAAGTTTAAAAATATTTTTTAAAAATCCAAAAAAAATTTGGAAATATTTTTGAATACAGAATATTATTTGGGCAATATATACGTACTTTCAAAAAAAAAATTACGCTGATCGGACTTTTATTTTTTGAGAAAATCTAATAACAAAAAAAACGGTTCTATGGGAGGTAACGTTTTGGAGCAATACAAAGTTTTTATTTTTACATAAAATACATGAATGTTTAAAAAAACAGAATTTGAGGAAGATTAAAAAAAATCGTTGGAGCCGTTTTGGAGAAAATTGAAAGTTTTGGTTTTTGGCCAAGAAAAAAAGTATGGTGGTTACCCTAAATTTTGATCTTAAAAAAAAATAAAAAAAACTGGGATATGAGTTTTTGCTCAAACCTCTAATTTTCAAGTTTGAAGTCAATCGGACCAGTGGTTAAGGCTGTAGGTGCCTGTAAAATTCCAGACAGACAGACGGACGGAATCGCCGGACCCACTTTTTTCGACTTCTCTATCATCGTAATGTCATATCTCATCATCATCTCAATTTTTTTTTTTTTACGAATTCAATACTTGCCATATACATATGTATATGTATCATGAATGTATCTGCATATGAATGATTAAGGGCGGAAAAGTTGTTAACAAAAACAATCTTGGACTTTGGTACCTTAATTGAGTAGGTACGCTTATACTACTTGTTTCACAGCTTGGGTCAATGTGTGGAAACGAAAGAAGACGTTTGGAATGTTGACCTAGGCTTAGGTCTCAGATTGGATACACATAAGAATTTGAGTGCGAAATTGTTTTTGGGGGAGCAGAACAAGAACAGAGAGTTGGGTCGAGAACAAACGTATTGTCCAGTCAATACAGTTATGTTATGAGTTTAGTTTCCTACTGAATATTGAATATTCAACAATAAGTTTCTGCATGAATTCTACATTCTGCATTCTCTACGTTCCTCGGGAATGGTGTCGAAGGCTTTCCGGGCCGGAGCATTTCCACTCAATTGTTTTCTTAGCCTAAAGAAACAGCGATTAGCAAGAGTTATTCTTCGTCTGATCTCGGCGCTGGATGATGTTATTGCCCGTGTTAATAGCGGATCCTAGAGAGACAAACTCCTCTACTACCTCGAAATCATATGCGTCTAATTTATCGTTATAATATGAAAACAACATATGTCTACCAAATTTCATTGCAATCGGCCTTGCAGATTCAAAGAAATCGCTTGGAAAGACGAATGAACAGAAAACGAAGTGATGTTATAAACCCTAAAACCCTAAAAATGAATGAAATTCGTGCATTTTAGACACATCTGACATCAAATTACAGCAAAGGCTTCAGCCTATTGTCAAGTCTCTCCTAAAAAAAAATAGTTCAAATCTCCCGCTGACGTTTTTTTGCCATTATTGACATTATCTTCACAGTACTTCGTACACAACTGTAACGAACTACAGGAACATAGCAGCACTGGCGATTGAGGCCATCGGCTGGGACAGAACAAGACATTAATACAACAGAGAGAGGCAGACAGATACATAGAAGGGAAGAACACATAACATAAACCTACGTGGCACAGAGGAGGAGACACAGATTTTAATTGTCTCATATCATCCCGCACAGGTGGCCTCAGAAAAGCTGGCGATTTTTGCAGAAAAAGAATCCCTCCTTCGTTGGCTAAGAAATTTTCTTTCGAACCGTTTAATACAAGTTGTATTGGACAGATTCAAGTCTGAAACCCACAACATAAATGCTGGTGTGCCCCAAGGCTCCGTTTTGTCTCCGACCCTCTTTCTCATTTTTATAAATGATCTCATGTCTGGTACTTCTAATCCAATAAATTGTTTCGGTGACGATAGTACCCTTAGCTTTTCTTATTCGTTCCCAGACTCACATCCCGCCTCTTTGGATGTGGAACTACACCGGCAAAATATGATAAGCTCATTAAACTCTGATTTGAACAGCATTGTACAATGGGGAATAAAAAACCGAGTAGAGTTTAATGCTTTGAAAACCCAATGCTGTCTTGTATTGTTAAATCGAGATATACCCCCTTTGCCACTGTCCATGAGTAGCACTTGCATCAATGAGACCGAACATCTCGATATTCTCGGTATGTGCATCACTGACCACCTTTTGTGGAACGAGCACATTTGGGTTTCTTAAGACGGTGCAAGAAATTCTTTTCCCCGTCTGATCTGGCTTCTATCTATAAGACTTATATCCGTCCAAAGCTTGAGTACAACTCTAACTCTCATCTCTTGGCTGGTGCACCAGCTACATACTTAAGCCTCTTGGATGGTATTCAAAAAAGAGTCCTACGAAGGATCGGTGACAGAGACATCACTGCGTTATTCCAATCATTAGTTCACCGTCGTAACGTTTCATATCTCTCTTTATGCTACCGTTACTTCTACGGTAAGTGCTGGCTACCAGTTGCGTTCCTCCCCTCAAGCAATTCACCCGTAATACTCGCGCTTCTAGGAATGCCTATCAGTTCACCCTCGAGCCCAACTTCGGACGTACTCTCAAGTAGCCGTGCTACGCGAATGGGGAACTCTCTTCCACACTCTGTCTTTCCCAATCATTATAATTTATAATGTTCAAGAATTCAAGACCAATGTTCACCGACACCACCTTTCTCACCCCTTCCCTTCTTCCTAATGCACTCACTGTGTCTCTGGGTATAAAAAATCCCTTGAGTGTAAATTATAAAAAAAAAACTGTACTTTTTTCGACAAAAATCACCTATGCTCACACTCGCATATGATGTCAAGGATGGTATTAAATATGTTGTCATTCCACTTCTTCAATATCATTATTGAATTCCAGCAGCAGAGACAAAATCTTTTAAAAGTTCCTCCTACGAAGGACACAACATTATATCAATTGAAAAGGAAGCCAAGAAGACAGGGTAACAGTCTTGAGAGCAAGAAGATGAAACAACGTCGACGATGACAGCATTAACCACCAATAACGCCGCGCCGATGCTGAAATCAAAAGGAGACTCGTTCTCGACGAAAGCTGCTCCATTGGACTTATGTAGTAGGCATTGAGCAATTGAAGAATCACTCAACAGACATGATATTACGTATACGACCGTCCCAAAAGTATTTTTTTTTTTTTAGTATGATTAAATACGTTTGTTTAAAAATGTTAGATTTTTGCTTTTTTTTGGAAGAAAATGCACCTGAAATGCCAATAATTAAAGTCTATTACATTTTGCTTTTCAATTGGCATTTTTGAATGCTATTTCTATTCTACATGCTTTGTTTTCAGAAGTTTCTAGTCCTAATTGAAATAATGTTTCAGCGTTTAACTTATCTTAAGCTTCAGCAAAAGCAACTCAAACAACCAAGATTTATCATTTTATTCCTAGCGATTTATCGCTCACATAAGGTCCGTTCGTTTACCTCACAAAACTGCCCAAAGCTGCCCAAAACTGCCCAAAACTCCCACTTTTGCGTTCGTTTACTGCCACAAAAACTAAAATCTGTCACTTTTGAAGGAGAAAAATATTTCCCCTTCCTGCCGAATTTAGCTACAAAAATTTCTTGTGGCAAATGTGTAAGTTCTGTCAAACCATAAGAAGTACATTGAATTTTTTTGACGTTTGACATA
The DNA here is from genome assembly GCA_943590905.1 of Sphaerophoria taeniata. Lineage (NCBI taxonomy): Eukaryota > Metazoa > Arthropoda > Insecta > Diptera > Syrphidae > Sphaerophoria > Sphaerophoria taeniata. The sequence goes on along the minus strand of OX016540.1, from coordinate 221,024,582 downwards.
ATTTTGTGCATTGGGCAGATTTTGCCTGTAAAGCGTTCGTTTACTTTTTGGGCAAATCACAAAATTTCATCCCCACTCCTCAATTTTTGACAGTTTTTGCACAAACTGCCCAAAAAGTAAAAGAACGGACCCATAGTTAAGCTTTTTATTGGGAAATGAAAATGAAAATGTCACAATGACCTATTCTCTGTCCAATGTCCACTTGCAGCCATTGTCAAGTGAGAACTAGAAATAGAAACCCAACAGCGACATTCCTATAAATGTAGTTATTTTTATTTATATTTTAATTATTGTGATTTGAATAATTGTTTATTGAAACAAAAATGTTATCGTTGGCGTTGGTCGTGCAGCAATCGTTGTTGTTGCTCCATTGCGCTTAGCTCGCGCCAAAAGACGCCAAGCCATGAATGGAAATCAGTTTTTATTTTTCTTGGAATTCGTGTATATCATGAATATTTTTTGTTGCACTCATTTTATTTTTTATTGCACTTTGCAACTTGTATGTTTATATACATTCGTTAACTACATATTCAACAGTCTTCCGGCCGATGTACGGCTGGTTGTTGGACTCTGACTCTGGCTGGGTGTAGGTTCAGCGGCTTCGTGAGTGGTTATAGGAATGTAGGCGAATGACTTGTTGGTAAAGAATTTTGTTTTTGTAATTAAAAGACAGTCAATAGCATAATAGTGAAGAACAGTCGACACTTTATCAGGTGAAGGCTGTTTGGAGAAACTTCAACAAAATCAAATGTTGCCACAGAGTAAGAGTGTGGGGGCGTATGTTAACACTCGTTCGTACCGCTGCGATTGATTTCAAAACATGAAAGCATATGGAAGAGTGTTTCTACAGTCTAATCAAGCTTCAAGGTATAATGATGAGAAGTCAGGAATTCTCATAATTCGGAAATTTTTCTTAATTGAATTTATATGTACCAATGTAAGCAGACAAGCTTCTTTTTCTCGACAATACAATAATCCTGTCAAGCAAGAAATAAAAGTTAAGACCCGTTCCCATAGCAGTAAACCCAGGTTAGCAATAATATTGGAAAGTACATTTCACTTGTCGACCTTCAATGTCAAGGCATAAATGTATTCTGCATAAATTAAAAGGCGATTGAACTTAACTTAATGAATCATTCATCAAATAATTTGTTATTTATGAATTTGGCATACCGCAAGGAAACAATTTAATTTTGAATTTCGATTGCAAATTGAAGAAAAAGTCGAAGGTTAAAACAGACGATTGGAAATCAGCTGGAGACATCTTTTTGTCACAAAAAATGTAAACAAACGTTTATTAACCGGAAATGAGCCTGTGGAATTTTTCTTTTGAAACATTTTGCAATTACGTAATATACAGAGCTGAAAGCAGCCATCATATTATATCGATTGCATAGTTAAGTTCGTTTTTATAAATCATCGTAGCGTTCAACAATGAGTGCATCAAAATGGGTACGGTAGTTGCCATCGTGGATTGAACTGTTACCGCGTCATATTTTCCTTAGAAAGACTGTTGTTTAAGCTTATCAGTGCGGTGGATAAATTTAAATCCTATATTTCGGTAAAAAATCAACCAACATCTGTTCTTCGACGAGTGTGCAGGAGAAACCGAAGCAGTCGATTTTGCGTAGCTCGGTCAATTTCATCCTGATGTATGTGCTAGTTAAGTAAAATAGGGCACCCTATGGAGTGAAACATGATCGTTGCGTTTTATGGTGTAAGTCCGTGATAATCGATTAACTCAATAGAATAACGTAATAGCCACTTAACTCAAGAGATGACCGAAAAACGTTTTTTCCTCAAAAAAGTTTTCAAAAACGTTAAATCTGTTCACACCACACGTTTCATCGTCTTCGAAACAACATCAATTTCCAAACAAGCAACTGCAGTAGGTAAACTGCAGTAGCTAATCCGAGATAAAGCGATGAGATTAAGAACAAATCTCGACTTTTATAGGATTTAGGGTACATTTTCGTACGTCAAAACGTATATAATAATATAACGTTTAGTATAATTATACTACATTTTATGTTCCCTAAATCCCAGAAAATAATAATTATAATAATAACCAGCTGACCCGACAGACTTCTTACTGCCTCAATTGATATAAAAAAGACCTAGACTTTTGTAGCCCGCTACCATACCACCCGCTACCCTCTACCCGCTTCTCCACTACCGTCTTCCCGCTACCCCGTTAAACCCTGTTACCCGCTACCCCACTACCCCGCTACCAGCTACCCAATATTTACATACGCTACCCGCTTAGCCGGTAATAGCTACCTACTACCCGCTACCTCACTACCCTCTACACGCTATCCCGTTATACCCAGCTCCCCTGTTATCCGCTACCCCATTCATCGCTGTGTATGGCAGATGGATACTAACGATACGATCACAAATGTTGACGGATATCCATATAGAATGAAATGTTTATTTATCTTTTATTATTTATCCTACCTTTCACAATAATAAGCTTTAATGTCACTATCACTACTGACTGCGATCAATGTACAAACAATAATAATAATCGACGACATTTTCATGGGTAAAAATGTCGTCGATGAGTAAAAAATGGCTCTTAAAAAGTAGGGGTAAGTGGTAGGAAGTTGAAAATTAAGCACTGAAACTGAATCTGAATGTATTTCTTAATGCCACACCATGAAAAATTATTAAAAAAAACGCCCAACAATTAGCGGTATATAGTTATAAACGTATTCTCATACCTACTGAATACACATATCAAATTTCATCAACATCGGTAAAGCCGTTTCGGAGGAGTATGACCACTAAAACTGTGACAGAGAAATTTTATATATTAGAATAATAAATTTTCGTAAACATATTTATGCATGCACAAATCGCTATTCAGTTAATTTCCAAAATACCTACCTGCCTTAAATTAAAAAGCAACTGCAGTGGACTGCAAATGGTTGAAAGGAATTTGACGTTAATCAAAGCAATAATTGTTAGGAATCTGCAAATGCCATCCAAAGCGCATACATCTACACTAATATATAAAGCTGAAGAGTTTGTTTGTTTGAACGCGGTAATCTCAGGAACTACTGGTTCGAATGGTATAATTCTTTTTGTGTTGGATGGTGCCTTAATCCACTTAGACATTAGGCTATTTAACATTAAGCTGTGACCAATAGCAGCGAAGAATCTGTGGAAAATATGGAAAAAACGGCAAAAAAATATACATTTTTCTGCGTTTTAACGCGCTTATCTCAGGAACTGCTTTATGAAATTGAACAATTTTTTTAATGTTGAATGGTCCATTTATCAAGGAAGGCTTGAAGCTATATAAAAGAATCTGCGAATCTGAATAGGAGCGAAGAATCTGTGGAAATGTGAGAACTGAGATTTTTTTCTGAGATCTCTGAGATGAAATTATTTTGGATTCGATTTCTCACTCAGCTATTTGACGTGGCTGACATATGTGCAGCAACAATTAGTAAGGTAACCATTAAATCTCAATGATAACTGAGAATTACGTTCCACCAAATGTTTTTGCCTCAGTCAAGGTGACATTGAGATCTCAGTGAGTTGTTGTTAGGTGAAACTGGCCTAATAACTGCTCAAATTAGAATTTTGAGAGTTCAATTGATTTGTGAATGTGATTGATTGCACTATTTGTGCAGATTATTGTGTTTAAACAATATCATTTTATGTACTTCTTAACTAAAAAATATACTCAGTTTAAAGAAAAAAAATTTACTTAACGAAAAAAACGATGCAGAAGTAAGAGAGATATTAGAATTAGGGAGAGTTCACCCAAGGGAATGCTTTAAGTATGAACAACTGAAAGGAATCATAAAAAATGCTCAAATTTTTCAAGTTCAAGAGAATTACGACCTAGGGAGAGTTGACTGCAATGCAATTTTACAATAACTTCCGAACAAAATTCCCACGCGCGCATGATGCACAAGTCGAGACGATACTCTGGCCGGTGGACGAGGGAGAGGCGGACGAAGTCGCGGGCAACTTCTAGTTTGTTATACTTGTTTACATCACCCCTAACCTACTGAATGAGAAGCACAATAAAATGTGATTATGCAGTTCTGCATCTGCATCTTATAGTGACGGCGAAGATGCACGTTGTGAAAACAATCACCTTAATCCAAATATCCAGAAATAATTCTTAGGGCAAAACAACGTTTGTCGGGTCAGCTAGTTTTCTTTCTTCCCTTGTTACTTTGTCGCATTTTTCCGCCTTTTTACTTCAGTTCAGGTTATGTTCACTGCTGACCTGACCTATACAAATAACAGGAACTTCTACATGTAGAAGAATATGCTATAATCAAGCATATTACCAGCATCTTGAGCTTATTTTCTCCTATTTCCTATAATCTTGATTTATCAAGATAATTTGCATTTTGATTTTCCCTCCATGATGCAACCGTGCAACATATTACAATTTATGCTCGTTCAATAGAGTTTTAAAATCAAAATGTAGAACACTTGATATATCAAAATTATATAAATAAAAATTAGAAAATTATGTAAACAAATGACAAAATTAAAACGGGAATAAATGTAGAATCCTGTAAAATAAGTATTCTTGAAAACACTTAACACTGGAAATGTCAGTTCTTTGGTCTGAAAACAAGCTATTTAACATCCCTATTCTGGGCAACCTCACTGACACCTCATAAGTCACAAAAACCTCATAACTGGAGGTTAACTTGATTTTGTGACTTTTTCGTATTCTGACAAAAACCTCACAACTTGTGACCCTCACAAAAACTTAAAAATTGTGATGTACTCTTTAAGCGCACCATACACAGTTCAACTCAATCGTCAACTGAATCAAATCAAATGTAAATCAACCTGTGTGTGGCCTTGTCATTTCATCGATTTGACAGTTGAATGGTTGGTTGAAGAAAAATCAAAAGATTTTGATTTTTTTGAAGTTGAATATATCTAAAGTCCTTTGTTGATTTGCTGTCAAAACCATAGATGAGTTTAAAAGGGAGATGAGAAACCAAGCTGTCAAAACGACAATGCCTACAAGCTTTGGACCATAGTTACTGCGATAGTATGCGTGTTTTTACCAATACTATCACAGTAAATATGGTTCTACCATTGAATAAGAAGTACTTCTTATTCAATGGGTCCTACCACCTCATTTTTGTTGCTGTTTTTTTCTCATTTAGGCCATGTGCGAATTCAGTTAAAAATGGGTTAAAACTTGACGTTTGGTTAAATTTTGACACTTCGCATTATTTGACTAGCTGCTGAGCAGGTTAAAATATGACAGTAGTGGTTAAAAATTCATCCATTTTTATTTTTTAACCACAATTCATCCGATTCGCACACGGCCTTATTCACAGACACGAAGTAACAGTAAAATAAAATTTGCGGTATACGGAGGGTAAAACGTAACTCAGTTTCCGATCTCGTTTTGTCTCTGGTCAAAACACCATCAGTCGAATTTTTGAATTTAAAGCAAGTTGATCTATTGCTAAAAATGACTTTCAACGCGAATATCAGAATAAAATGAAGAAAAACCAGACATGGGATTTAATTTTAGAGAAGTAGAAGCAATGCGTTCCAACTCAGTCTATGCAGTGTGTGCTCGAACACAAACCTAGTTGACAACTCAGTTTACAATCGAGTTGAAATGTGTATGGGGCACTTTAACAGATCATAACTAACGAATTTGACATTTCTGTTGCACTAAGAAAAAGAAAAACAAGAAATAGAAGATGGAAATGCAATGTTCATGGAAAAGCTCTTGGGGAGAACGATACACCCTACTGGCTTATTGTCAAATCTTGGGATACCGTGTGGGATGATAATGGAACCATCAAGAATCTTGAATCAAGATTTTCGTGGCAGCGATCATTTCTGAATTGAAGGGCAAATTTCAGCTGAAAAAGTTAAATAAATTATTCTTTTTATGTCAAATTTATATTGCCTCGACTTCTGGATAACATTTTTTATTTTCTTATATGACATTTTCATCAATTTATAATAAATCATCTCCTTTGAATTTCACTACTCATACGCATTCCAATTGCTGCTACCCTCCGGCCATAAGTTTTTCGTAATCAAAAGAATAAATTAGCCCACCAAACGCCAACTCCACTCACCGTCAAGAGTGTCCAGCGTTTGCCAACAGCAATTCCCGTTACCCCAAAGACCAATCCATTCGCAAATATTATGTATAGCGATATCCTTTACATAATGTTGAAAATTCCTTGGTCCATAGCACTCGAAGTCTGGGACGACAACACAATCCAGTTTTGTATACTCGACATCTTCATACCAAATAGTACTGAATTAAACACATCCGTAGTCACTAGTCGGCCTCATCGCGGGCCGATTGATTCCTACGATGATTGACCGCCGGGCTAATTGCACTTGAGGAATTCCTTAGATAGGAAACTGCAATTGACAAGCGGTCCGAGAGGATTGAAATTTGATCACCTTGAATACAAAATAATAATTACAAGAAATTTGTAAATACCAATTTAGGCCGTGTGCAAATTCAGTTAAAAATGGGTTAAAACTTGACGTTTGGTTAAATTTTGACACTTCGCATTATTTGACTAGCTGCTGAGCAGGTTAAAATATGACAGTAGTGGTTAAAAATTCATCCATTTTTATTTTTTAACCACAATTCATCCAATTCGCACACGGCCTTAGAACATTTCAAAGAATTTCTTACCAATGAATTTCATTCTTATGATTGTGTTTATTTTTTTTGCATAGAACTCCATTTGTTTTTTAATTTGTTTTGACAAATCAGCTGGCAGTCACAAGAATAAACCCACCTTCCTGTGGTGGATTTGCTGTGAGGTTTCTTATGAGGTTTTTCGCAGAATACAAAATTGTGACAACCTCATAAGAAACCTCACAAAAACAACCTCACAAAAAATTATGACCTGTGACCATCACAACTCCAGAATAGGGCTGTTATTGCTCTCGGTAATATTTTTGCAAATTTACCGTTATTTCATTTCCTGTAAAACGAAGCAAATAATATACAAAATATCTAAATTTGGCACCACTCAAATAAAATCAACAACCACCATTTCCAATTTCACCAACAGAAGAACTGTCAGTGTAGACACTGACAGTTTGCTTGTCATTTTCGTTTTCCTCGTACAAGTAGAAAACTAGAAATAGAAACATTTGCACAAAAATTAATTTTATTTTATTTTTCCCACGGAATTGTTTATGTTTTAATTAAAATACATATAAAATAAGGTAATTCCGAATCTGTGTTAATTTTTGCATAACTATTGATTTACAATTCATCGAATTTGATCAATTTATTTGCCAAACAAAAAGAATCTAGTTGAGAAAAAGAAGAACAAAAAAAACTCCTATCCGCCTTCATCCAAATTAGGGAGAGGCTTGGTTGGTCGTCATTCGTTTATCGTTTCGCTTGTCGTCTGTGTGTTATTCGTCGTAGTCGACACTCAAGCATCAGCATCACATCATCATCAAATTCTTCAAGAGGAATTTTCTGTCTTGCTATTAAATCAATTGATTATGCCACCCATCGTCCAGTAAGCATAATTATTGCCATTTTTCTGACCTCATTTCTAATTCAAAATTTCATCCATTATCTTTGCTAACTTTGTGTCTGGCTGGATTGATAATAAGTTCATTTTGCCAAAGTCACCTTTCATACATTCTCTAAAAAAAGAAGAAACATTTTTAATCTCAAAGTTTGTTCCACATTGATGTTTGAATTAATAAACTAAACACAAGTTCTATTTTTAAATCATTCAAACTAGCTACTTACCTTTTGTTGGCTTTTTGGGCTTACTTGGGCGCCAGATGTTTTCTTACAGCCGATGACGTCATATTTTTCGATAGTTCGATGAGTAATATTTATATTTAAGTCTTTACGCCTAAAGAGATCAAAGATATTGAGAACAACCTACATGTTGATTGCATTATGTGAAATTTGCATAGTTGCTCGGTCCTGAAGTATTCATTCAAAGCGCCAATGTCAACAGGAGGTGCTTGGATTAGTCAAAAAGCATATAGCCGAATACATTTACTTGTAACCGATTGACAGAGCTTCAGCTTCGCTGCAGTTAAATTTAAATATATTTTCCATCAAGGTCAAGTTATGTTTGTCGAACAGCGTTTCTGTTCTTTAACATAAAGGGTGATGGAGAACCCTAATTTGCTGTTCGACACATTGCATCATTCGTGCTTCCCTACCTTAATTGTTGTCCTCCTCCTGACAGCGTTTTCTGTAGACGGAGCAACAACAATCTAAGTTTTCTTCTTCATTTATAATGCAACAAACTAGGTGTACAGCTTGTGTGTTCCATGAAGATGCCAATGTCGTCTGCATAAGCCAATAATTTAGTGGACCTGGTGACGATAATCCCCCTTGTAGCTGAAGATGTTTCAGACACGCATTGCTTTCAATCGTCTGTTTCAGGGTAAAAATCTGATCAATTGTCGATTTGCCAAATCTGAAACCACCCTGGTATTTGCCGATTATGTTTATGGGACATTATAATGCCTTTTCGCCAGTCTTCCGGCCTTTTTTCCCTCTTGCGGCTTTGTTGTCCGTTAGCCGATTGATAGCTTTTTGGACTTCATCAATGCTTATAGTAGCTGCAGCATGATGTTGTCATCTTGAAATGGTGGTAAGCTGACTATTTAACAACTCATTAAAGTGCACTTCCCATCACTCCAGAATGCCTTTGAGATCGGTTATCAGTTTTCCCTCTCTGTCCTTACAGTAGGTGCAGACGGATTGGTAGAACTTCCACGCCTGGTCGGACCTCGTTTTCTATTTCTTTCAATTTCACAGACAATATATTTTTCCAAGCCTGTGAAGCTTCTCCTCCTTCCTGAGCCTTTAAATTCGGCTTCGCCTGCCCGCGGTTTATGAGATGGCTGCATTGCTCAGTATGCCGTGTTCTTACGTTTAGACGATAGTTTGCATTCATCATCAAACCAGTGGCTCCGAACTCTGCGACTACTGTCTAAAAGATCGAGTAAGCAGTTCTAATGACATTGGTTTTTGAGATGTGTCCAATTTTCTTCCACGGCCGGCACTCTGGAATCAGGACTTACTCTTCCGTTTTCATCGAGCTCTTCGAGGGCGAGTACAAGCGCGTGCCCATAGGCGTTAGTTGTGTCTTCATTGCGCAAGGCAGCAATTGATTAGAGTTGATTCGAGCCCGAGGAGGGGGTGCATTGTGTCGCCTATTTGCAATCCTCCGTCGGAACACTGTACCAACAAAATAGTGATCCGAGTCGATGAAGACACCTCGATACAAGCGAATCGCGATCAGGCTCGTAGAATAGCGGCGATCTATCAACACGTGGTCAATTTGGTTACGAGTGACCCATTCAGGTGATACCCATGTGGCTTTGTGGATATCCTTACACTTCGATGCTGTCATTAGTTTTCTCATTGTATCCAATGTACTGCGTGAATACTGGCTCCCGAACTATTTAAGCAAGGATGATTTTGACGTCATACTTTGGGCAGGCATTGAGAGTCCTTCTTACGAGTTTAAAGTAGGCATCTTTCTCGTCTCGAGGGATGTCACAACAGGAACGAGGTTCGAAAGTTTTACAAAAAGGTGAAACAAACCTCCAGGACTTATACACCCTGAACTGAAGCCTGTAGAGACCATCATGGGAACATCGTAGTGGAACCGCAGTCCACTTTTCCAAGCTGTATAATGGCGATGACGAGCAAAACTCCGCCAGCAATACAGAACCATTCAATTTGGGTGCAGAAGGCCAACAATTCCACCCACCCGACATGGACGAAGTGAAGATAACGATATCTAAACTTAAGCCGAACACAGCCGCTGGAGCAGACGGGCTAGCCCCCGAACTCTACAAAGCAGCTGGAAATGATTTAGTTAGGAGCATGCACCAGCTCATCTGAAAAATTTGGTCGGAGGAAAGCATGCCCGAAGAATGGAAACTCAGCATCGTATGCCCGATTCTCTAGAAAGGAGACCCCCTGAACTGCGCCAACTACAGAGGTATAAGTCTCCTTAACATCGCCTACAAGATCTTGTCTGCCGTGCTGTGTGAACGTTTGAAGCCTTTCGTCAACAACCTGATAGGTCCTTATCATTGTGGCTTCAGACCCGGAAAGTCCACCATCGACATCCCAGAAACACTCGTCCGTCTGCGTAAGATGACAATGGAAAACTCACGCTGCTCCATCATGGTCGGAAAAAACCTAACGGACGCTTTTGATGTCAAAAAAGGTTTTAGACAAGGCGATGCGTTGTCATGCGATTTCTTCAACATCATTCTTGAAAAGATTGTGCAAAGCTCCAGCGTCAACACCAGAGGCACAATCTTTCAAAAGTCCGTCTAGCTACTAGGATACGCAGACGAAATTGACATAATTGGAAGAACACAGGCCAGGAAGATGGGTCTAGCAGTCAACTATGGCAAGACCAAGTTAATGCTGTCAATAAGAAAGGACAACCAACATCGACGTCTTGGAGCAAACGTCAACATAGACAGATTTAACTTAAAGGTAGTTAAGGACTTTGTCTACCTGGGATCCGCTATCAACTCAGACAACAACACCAGCGCTGAATTCAAACGAAGAATCACTCTTGCCAATCGCTGCTTCTTTGGACTTAGAAGGCAATTGAGTAGTAAAGTCCTCTCCCGAGCAACTAAAGTGACACTCTACAAAACCTTTATCATCCCGGTCCTTATGTATGGTGCAGAGACATGGACCATGACAACATCCGATGAAAACGCTTTGGGCTGCTTTGAGAGAAAAATTCTTCGAGTGATTTTTGGTCCTGTCTGCATTAATGGAGAATGGAGACGAAGATTCAACCAACAACTGTACAAGCTGTACAGCGACACTGACCTAGCCAGAAAAGTTAAAGTCCAACGACTTAGATGGTTGGGTCATGTTGAACGAATGGAAAATAATGCTCCGGATGGTAGAGCCTTCAAATCCAACCTGGAAGGACGTCGCAGAAGAGGAAGACCGCGACTCAGGTGGAGCACACAGGTGGTAGAGGACCTGAACCAACTTGGCGTGCGAAACTGGAGACAGCTAGCTAGGGACCGAGCTGACTGGAGATGTTTGTTGGGTGAGGCCCTGGTCCTGGACTGTAGCGTAAGTAAGTTAGTAACCTTTTTTGGGGTTGAAATCACCAAGGATGATTTTAATCTCATACCTTGGGCAGGCATTGAGAGTCCTTTCTACGAGTTCAAAGTAGACATCTTTCTCGTCATCTGAAGACTCATCAGTAGGTCCGTGAACGTTTTTGAGGCTGCCGTTCTTAAATTTGCCTTGCACGCAAAGGGTGCAAAGTGTTGAAGCCGATGATGGTAGGTTTTACTCTTTTGCAGACTAGAAAACCTACCACGAGCACGTGGTGGCTTGGCTGACCGCTGTAATAGATGTCATAATCAGAATTTTGCAAGACACCATTTCTTGGCCTTGGACATCATATCCTGAAGAGCTGTTATATGAGCATTGTATTTTACCAAGACATCGGCTACCTGCTGCGCAGCTCTGGCTCTGTAAAGCGATCGTACGTTCCATCTGAAAATTCTAAAATCGTTGTTCCTTTTTCGTTTCTGATGTCGTCGTCGTTTAAATCATATTCGAAGCTTGCTGTCGGGTTCGTGGCTGTTGATTTTTTGTAGCAGGTTACCAGCTTCAGGCCTAACCTCACTTGGAAGGGTAACACAGTGGTATCACAAAGGTGGACTCACTCTTCCTTTTTTGCTTCCTCACATGATCGACACTGGAATACCGGCAGTTAATAAGTTCCCCGAACATTTAGTTTGACTTGATGACTAATTGCATGACGTCACGCATAATCACTAAGCAACTTACATTATTTACAAAATGAGCGATTCTAGGATCCGAATATATCTTTAAAACCAGCCAAAAAAGTCTAAATATGTTTGCACTTCCGTTGATAAAATTCATTAAACAAAAAACTACAAAAACTCTAGCGACAAAGAATTCGACTTTGTGTTCTCTCGAATGAGGTTTTCGAAAACCAACTGTTCGGCAATGGCTCACGTATCGTCCGACGCACCCATTCAGGCACTCAGTTATGCTGTCATCACTTCTAAGTCAACAAAAAAACACACATTTCCAATGTATTCTGCGATAAAACTAAGCCATGCCCAATCGCCGCTGCCCGAAGGTGTGATTCATGTCGCTGAAGTTTATTTTCCCAAGATAACAAATTTCTTGTGCATTAATAATTTCAAACGATCCGAAACGGTCGTGTTTTTGCTTTCTGACACTTTTCCTTGTCTAAAATAAATCAAACGAAAACTAACCAAAATGATGTTCTCACAAGCTGAAGTGTATGTTTTAACAATAATTTAACCGGAAATCATTTAAATTGGAAAATTCCTAAATGTTTGTGATTTTCTTTTAGTACAACGGCAGCTAACATGTCCCTAGATACAATGCAGTGTGCCCGCTGCACCGAGGGATTCGAACCGCGCGAGAAAATCGTCAATTCCCATGGCGAACTTTGGCACACTCAATGTTTTGTGTAAGTCCTTCCCCTGCGCAATTCTCTTGGAAATGTCAAATTAATTTCCTTTTTCTTTGATATTCAGCTGTGCTCAATGCTTCCGTCCATTCATCGATGGAATATTTTACGAATTCGAAGGTCGAAAGTACTGCGAACATGATTTTCAAGTTCTGTTTGCACCGTGCTGCAATAAATGTGGCGAATTCGTCATTGGGCGTGTGATTAAGGCAATGACGGCCAATTGGCATCCACAATGCTTCCGATGCCAGATGTGTGCCAAGGAATTGGCAGATTCTGGGTTTATAAGGAATCAGAATCGTGCACTGTGTCATGAGTGCAATGCCAAGGTTAAAGCAGTTGGAACTGGCAAATATGTGTGCCAAAAGTGTCAGTAAGTATTGAATAAGTACGTTGCTAGAATTGATATTAATTTGTTCTTTTTGCTTTTAGTGGCTTAATCGATGACGAACCACTTCGATTTAGAGGGGAAGTTTACCACGGGTATCACTTTAATTGCACGGCGTGCGGTGTGGAGTTGGATTACACTGCGAGAGAAGTCAAGAGTAGGCCTGGTTTTGCGGCTAATGACATGGTGAGTGAATTTTGATGCTTTTCTCATTTAGCAGAAAGGTTTGACATCAGCGTATTCTCATCACTATTGCTTGGCTTCACTGGTATGGACGCTTGAGCGTCTTCTTGACCTGTTTCTTACTTTCGATCCTGAAATTAACACTGTAAGTGTACTTTCGGTTGGAAGACCATCGGATCATGGTTAGACAATCAAGAATGTCTAAGTTAGCAAGAAAGCTAAGTGAAAGGGTCTCAATTGATCACTTTCCATGTTACTTCTTCGTTAGATAAGAAACATCTTTCCAACCATTCTATTCAAGTTCCAGGAGGTATGAAGCTTGAATTCACCAGGGTAGATTATTGTTGTCCCTGACTTTCCAACTATAATAAGATAAGGCCATTTAAATGCAACGTATAATCCAGTAATTTGTTTCTCTGGCGATAATAAGCTCATCCTAAAGCGGTGAGAAGTGTTCTTTAATAAATTGCTAAACACCTTCCGAAAAAATGACTGCTGCACCATTTCAATCTCTATTAACCGGTTAATGGATAACAAAGGGACAAGGGACTATCGTGACCAAGTCCAATTATTGGCTTATAGCTATTACCTTGGATTAGTAGTTTCAGCCGATGGAAGAAGAAATGCCCGAGCTCCTTAAATCCAAAAATCGAACCATTCTTTCGTATACGACTACACACCAGTCTAACCGATATTCGCCTACGGAGCTGAGGCTTGGATGCTTAGCCAAGGGCACTAATCTATCCTGGTATAACAAACGTTGAATATTTCCATGCTCTGCATATTATCTCAAAACTACAAACGCAAGTCTCAAGCTAAGAACCGCAGCTGTACAACGGCCATCACGGGATGCAGCAAGGAGTAAACAATTTGATACAAACGACGCCGACGATCCCAACATATGTCATAATTTCACTGCCACCCTCAACAACAGAGCTTCGTCTCTAGACAATAATTCAGACATTGAAGTGAAGTGGTAGGAAATCTAAAGCGTTTTTAAGGACTTTGGGTCCGAAAATGCCGAAAATGACTCCCAACGAAAGCGTGTACCGAAATACACACAAGACAGTTCACCGCTGCGTAAGATGAGACAGAAGAAAAATGTTGGATTACCTTGTTGAAAACGCGGAAAATGCTGCAAGAAGAGGAGGTATAAGGTTAGGTTAGGTTTAGCGGGCTGACAGTTGGTGTTGTCACACTTAGATCAATGTAGATCCATTGTGGTATCCTGATGTATTGTAACTTCCTGAAAAATAAATAACCTATGAATCATGTTGTTCGTTTAGCCATTTAGAGGTCTTGACATAGCTTAGCAAGCTTTTGCTTGAATAGTTCCTCTAGTTCATTGAAGAAAAAGTAAGACAGAGTGAAGGACATTGGCAGAGAAAATGAGTTATGCTCGTCCTGATCACTACAGCCTCTGCAAAGGTCATCGGTACTAAACCCCATCTTCTTCTTATGGTAGCCAAGTAGGTTATGTCCTGTGATTATGATGATAAGGGACCTTAAGGAGGGTTTATTAGGAGTTAAAATACTTACACATCTTTTCTTGTCTTGGTATCAACAGAGGTTTCTAGGAGATTCCATCTGCTGATAGATTTTTGAAGGATGATGTTACTGATATTATGTTTCAGTTCACATAACGGAATTCCTATATGATGGTCTATGAGAGAGGTGTCCAGTGTTGAGCCTTCCCTTGCAAGCTCATCCGCTTTTTCGTTGCCTGGCAAATCGCTGTGGCCAGGAACCCAGCAGAGTCTTACGTTACTTGCTGTGTACCAAGAACCTTTAGCTCTTCGCGACAGCAAGAAACAAGCTTCGACTTGATTTGGTTGGCAGAGATAGCTTTTATTGCTGCTTGGCTATCAATGAAAAAAGTGATCTCCGAGGAGGTATAAGAAAAGTATACCGAACATCCAATGAGATGTGAATGGCACATTTTCGGTTGCAGTTGAGGATCAGTTACGCAGATAGAAGAACCATATTTGTGACCTGCTTAGTGAAGATTCCTTGGAGCAGGAAGTTGCATTCGAAAATAATGGAAATGCGCAGTAGTGTCTGAAATCCAAGCTACGATCAAGCTCCTCAAAAACATGAAGGCAGCGGGACTCGATGGTGTAAAACAGAACACATGAGTTCTTGAAAGCAGATCCCGTCACAACGGCTAGTATTCTATTTTCATTAATAACATTAGTTTGGGTAAACGAAGACTATCCCAGGCACTGAATAGTGAGGCGACCTAAAGAACTGCAATAACACGCGTAGTAATATTGTTATGTCTGTTTTTCCGAAATGAATGGCTACTATCTTTCTCGAGCGGATAAAGGTTGCAAACGAGTCTACACTCAAGAGGCATCAAGCGGGTTTTCGCAGTGGTCGATCATGTCAACGTCATGCGTATCATTCTGGAGCAGTCAGTTGAAGGCCTTTGATCGGGTTAACCGCGAATGTATATGGAGATCATTACTTAGTAGAGGAATTTCCCCAAATACAGTGGCTATTATTAAGGAGTCATACAACACCGCACGTTGTTTTATTTTGCACAATATGCAGCTCTCCGAGTCTTTCGAAGTTCAGCAGGGAGTGAAAAAAGGGGATGTTCTCTCGCCAATTCTCTTTCTACTGGCTACAGATGATGTACTGACCGCCACCGTAGATGCAGATGAGAGACAGGGTATTCAGTAGCTATTTAGACTATGCCGATGATATAAGTTTCCTGGCAAGTAACATCACAACGGAAAGGAGAATCAATCGGTCTAAAGATAAACGGAAAGAAGACGAAAGTAATTACCACAAGTCGTTCCACACATCAATGTATTATTCTGCATGCGATTTCAATCGAAGAGGTTGAACAGTTTAATTACTTTGGAAGTACCTATCGTAACAGCTGATTGCGGTACAGATCTGGACGTTAAAAGCAGAATCAATAAAGCTGGCGCTACTTTCAGTACCCTATCTCCTATTTGGAAATCCAGTAATTTCGTTACCTACGCACTTAGTTGAAATTCCTGGACAGTCTCGGCTAACATCTCGAGAACATTGCAGGCTTTTGTAAATCACTGCTTGCGTTGCATCCTAAAGATGTGCTGGCCGCAAATCATCAAATCAGGAGCTATTGGATGTTGACATAAAGAACGAAAATAGTGATGGATTGGTCACACACTAAGGAAACCTAACGATAACTTAGCTAAACAGTCCTTCGAACAGACTGTTGCTTAATAGCAGAAGCAGGCGCTCAGAGGAAAACGTGGCCGGCGTAAGTATCTTGCAGCAGACCGAGAAGTATGGAGATTTGTTGGAGCCCTATGCTCCGACCGAGGTTACAGGACATGATGACGACAAACGCAATAACCTACAAATTAGGATGTGTTTTTATTTAAAGCATCTCAAAATGCGACTTTACTTATTTTCCCAAAATTAGTTTCACCTTTTTTATGCAAGTTACAGGATTAAGGTGTCTTATAAATGTCCTTGCGAACGGAGTGTAAAATCTGTCTTAAAGCTAGCTCTAGCATCTGCCCAGTGGAGATCATTTGACTCGGTTTAGGTTTAGCTGACTTAATTTTACTCGTAAAGTAACAACTGTTAAAAACATCCCTACACCCACTTTTCTTCAGGTTATTTTTTGAATTTCCCCTTAAGTTAGGTTAGGTTAGGTGATGAGGGGTGTGAACAGAGTGAAACTATTGCATACACGGGGGACTACTGGTCCATTGTGATCCCCTATAGAAATAAAAGGTAGCATCGATGCTCCTCAAAATTGCCGATTAACGTAGACTGGCTCGTTAACGAACCAGCCTGTGCTATCTATAAATTTCCTCATGTTTGCCATTGAGACCTGTGCTAGATCATCCAGTTCCCCAACAAACCTGTTCCCGAAATGACGGAGTCGGTTAGTTTGGAGGTTCGGACAGTCACAGAGCAGGTGTTTAATGGTTTCTATTTCCTCCTCATCCTGACAGCTCAATGGCGCAATGACCCGTTAGTTCACCTATCAAGATTTTAATGTTCCTTTTACTCAGCGATAGAATATACCGAGTTTCCTTTTCATTAGTGTTAGGCCATAAACTCCTAGAGATTACACAATCATCCCTGGATTTCCAGGAGTTATTGATTTTCTCTTTTGATTTAAGGTCTATCTTCCTCTTGAGTACCCCAATCGGGACGAGTGGTCCCCTATCCGAATGGTCGCTACTACTTGTATCTGCTTCTGACCCTTTCCTGACTAGTTCATCTACTATCTCGTTCCCTTCTATATTGCTATGTCCAGGAACCCAACAGAGCTTAACCTGGTTAGTGTGGCGGATTCTATTTAATTCCTTCCTACAGTTTAAAACTGCCTTTGATCTTATGGTCTCACTGGCTAAGGCTTTGATAGCAGCCTGGCTGTCCACGAAAAAAGTAATCTCCGAAGAGCTTAGCTTTTCATGATGTGCCAATTCAGCTGCTTTTTCAATGGCATAGATCTCGGCCTGAAAGACACTACAGTCAGCTGGGAGTTTATACGACCCTCTAATGTTGAGAGACACTCCAGCACCTGTTCCTGATTCCATTTTTGAACCGTCAGTGTAGAAAGGGATACCTTTACTTATAAGTGAATTAGGATCCCAACCCTGTCTTTCTGGTATGCAAATAGAAAAATTCCTATCGAAATCTTGTAATCGGTGGTCTCTATCAGTCCTGGAATCGTGTCATATCTTTCTAAGATTGACCCGTGTCCATAAGTGCTGTGCTTCCAAAAACTCAGTTCTTTAAAACGAATTGCAGTTCTGAACTCATCCAGAGCCGGGAGATCCAATATCATTTCCAAACCAGCTTGTGGTGTGGATCTCTGAGCCCCTGTTATTCCTATAGAGGCTAGTCTCTGTACCAGAGATTAAAATGAATACGTTCAAATATATTCAAATACATCACAAAATTACTCAATTATCGCTCAGACTTGATCGTTTTCCACCCCTATTCACAAGCAAAGTGCTCACAAGCATTTTTGCTCAGACACATTCAAATGTTTTCGAGCAAGCAGAATGAGTATATTATATTCACAAGTCATTTTTGTTTTTTTCACTCACAAATAAAAAGACTTGTGAGCTGAATATTTGTTTGAACTTACTTGAACATATTCAAATAGTTTGAATACTCAAATATATTCAAACGACTGAGTATATTCAAACCGACTGAGTATATTCAAACCGTCTGAGTATATTCAAATGTTCAAACAGATTGAATAATTGTGAACTTGGATGAATATTTTCTAACTTGATTCTAGAAAAAAAAATTAGGTTGATTTTTTTTTGTTTTTTGTTTTTTGTTACGATGTGCATAATGAAACAAAGGATTTATCAATGAATGAGCGTTGGTTAGGTATATAATGGTATATGAATATGAATATGAACATAAATATGCACATAACGTAATTATATACTGAATGTTTTAGATTGACGTGAACTATTGAAGGAGAATTTGTTTTTTTTTTTTAATAGTTCCGGCCATACAAAAATTAAATGGATTACATTTATAAAAGTATAACCGACATAATATGCAGGTATGTTAGGTAGTTAGGAAAATGTGTTTTTTTTGCATTTTAAGGAAAGATTTTAAATTTGAAATAATATATCAGAGAGTTAATGAATGAATACCAAATGGTAAATGAATGAGTAACTCTTGGAAAATACGTTTTCGTATTTCATAATAACGGGTAGTTAAAATTCAGGGACAGATTAGCATTGATTTGGTAAGTTCTTAAATACTGTGTCCTGTGTGAATGTGTACCTGCTATAGATGCATTGTGCATTCATATACAGTTTTTTTTAACCACCATAAAATTAGCGACGATGCACTTTATTAAATACTGGGAAATTTGAATGTCCGTGGTCAAGTTGTTTGTTGATTGGCAGTATGTATCATAAAAGCACAGATAATAAATTTATACAGATGTCTCATCCCTGCAGAAAAAAATGAAACATATTTTGCTCTTAACAGACAACGCCTTAACAGACAAGGAGCTTTTTGAAGCTTTTTTCCTTGCCTAAGTATTCATTTATGGGCAATGAGGCGAGCGAAAATAGATTTTTAATGCATTAAGTGAATGCGTTAAAGCTTTTGGAAAAAGCTTTTTTTTTGGTACCTTTCAGTTTCATATATCATTTCTCGCCATAAGGGTGAGACATCTGTATAAATTTATTATCTGTGATAAAAGTGTTAGGTATTTTAAAGATCGTCAATGAAGGAGAAGGAGAAGGAGAAGGAGGTACAAATGCATTTAGGTTGTTTGTGGATGCGAATTTGAAAAAAAAAATTTGTTGTTATTCGCGGTTATAGGTACTCGTATATAACAAAAGGGTCAATCTTTGAAAAAAGTGGGCTGTTTAAGCGTTACATTTGTCATAATATTGGAAAAATTGGGTTTTTTTGGTAGGAGAAAGTTTTTTCTCATTTGCTGTGATTTTATTTCCTTAATTTGAATTGTACCTTCTTTGAGTTTGAATCATTAAATAAAAAAACTATTGTATCCCCTTTAAATCGTAGTCACTTTTTTATCTAAACAAACAAAAAATCATCCAACTTTTTATATTGTTTCTCCTTTTAAATCAAACCGCACCATCAAGTAGACAAATCACAAACAGATACCAACAATGCTTACGCTTGGCAAGAACCCTTGCCTGCTCATGAATAGCTTGCTTGTTCATGAACATTTTGCTCACAGAAACTCAGTTCAAAGTTATTCAAACTCATTTTGACTTGAAAACAAAAATACTCATTTGTATTCATTTGAAAATAGGGGTTGCTCAGAGTTACTTGATTCATAAATAAAAATGTTCAGATTTACTTGCTTGTGCGTTGACTCAGTTTGTTCAAACTTGTTTTTTTCAAATAAATACTCAGTATTCGTGAGCAAGCTTGATTCATTTTAATCTCTGCTCTGTACCTTATTCAGATTCTTGAGATAGCTTGATTTTTCCACCGCTTTCCACCATACAATAGATCCATAGGTAAGAATGGGTCTAACAATCGCTGTGTACATCCATTGGATGACTTGCGGTCGCATGCCCCAACGTGCACCGAAGGTCCTTTTGCATGTGTAGAAAGCGCATAGTGCTTTTTTCATTCTTTCCTCAGTATTACGCTTCCATGTAAGCTTGGAGTCAAGGATTACTCCTAGAAATTTAGCTTCCTTAGAAACTTTAAGAGGAATACCATTTAGTTGCCCAAGAAGATATATCCTTTAATGCGTTTTCCATAATGTTTCCGATGGTGGTAAGGAACTTGCCTGATACCAAAACCACTTTGTCATCTGCATATGCTAAAATTTGTATGCCCTGATCTTTAAACTTTGTGAGAATTTTGTTGACTACGAGGATCCAGAGCAATGGTGAGATGACCCCTCCTTGTGGTGTGCCTCTAGTAATTTCCCCTCAAGCATGAACAGTGAATACGCGGCTGGTATCAAACCTTTTTTCCAGTTCAATGCTTTCAATATGATTTAAAAAACAAAATACTTATTTATTTTTATTTTTTCAGAACGAATTATACTGCCTTCGTTGCCATGATAAAATGGGAATACCAATTTGTGGTGCTTGTCGTCGTCCAATCGAAGAACGTGTTGTCACTGCTTTGGGTAAACATTGGCACGTCGAGGTAAACCAATATATTTTCTCTTCTGTCTCCTCAATCTTCAATTTTTCCTTGTAACTTCTTTAGCATTTCGTATGTGCCAAATGCGAAAAGCCCTTCTTGGGACATCGCCATTATGAAAAACGTGGCCTAGCCTATTGCGAAACACACTACCATCAACTGTTCGGCAATTTGTGTTTTGTTTGCAATCAAGTCATTGCAGGGGATGGTAAGTTCTCAACTTTTCTCAATTTCAATTCAACATTGTCAAGTCTGTTTCTCTTTTTTAATTGCAGTTTTCACAGCTTTGAACAAAGCTTGGTGCGTTCATCACTTCGCTTGCTCGGTTTGTGACATGAAAATGACACAAAAGTCGAAGTTCTACGAGTATGACGAGAAACCGGTTTGCAAAAAGTGCTACGAACGTTTCCCCAACGAGCTGCGCCGACGTTTGCGCAACGCCCATGAAATGACAATGAAGAAGAATACATAGGCATCATTTTCTCTTTTGTTTGATTTTTGGTTTTTGTTGTTTAAATAAAGTAAATATTATTTTGCCTTAACCAATTTAACACAGTAAACGTTTGTAACTCTATGTTGTGTGCCTCTCGTAAGTGCCCTTAAATAATATAACAAAACCAATTTCTGTAAACGAATAAGAACAATTGAAGAGTATTTTTTATAGAAACATTTTATTTTTATTTAAATAGTAAATACAAATGTCTGTATATTTTTTTTACAACATTTTGCTTTCAACAGAATAAACAAATAAACAGACTAACTTTTTTGTTTAATGACATTTAATGACAATATACTGTAATAGAAACTTAACTTCAACCTTTGTTTGTTTAATAAGAGTTTACATGGAATCAAATAGATAATACAATTTCTTTATATATATTTTTGTAATAAATAGGAAAATAAATATTGACTAATAACAGAAATATATTTTATTCAACCTTCATTGCAAGAGAATGTCAAGATGGAGTACGAAAGTGTTTCTTATTTCATGATTGTAAACACTGCTAGCGAAAAAGTTCGTCATTTATTATACCCCGGATTTTCATAAAGCTTTAACGGACACATTGAATTTGTATGTATACTTGAATACGTAATAGCATTTGTTAAATTTTTTTTATAGAGCTGCAAGATGCATTTTATGCAACCCACAGAAGAGGTAGTTCTGATAAACAAAAACAACACAAATAAATAACATTGAGAAGCTGAACTGTTTCATTAATAAAGGGAAAATAGGTTTTGATTTGATTGAGGTTGGCTGAATCGAGGTTTGCATCGACACTTCGACAGCCCGAAACAGAAATCAATTAGCAGTCAAACCAGCAGGAAGCAAACAAAAAGAAGAAGATTTAAAAATCTCCGAGAATTAGGAGAGATAAATGAGCAATCGTTTTTTTGAGATGTGCCATTCGGGTCTTGTCAAAAACGTAACGAGAGAGGAAGCGATGACGAACCTTATTGTCTGGCTGAATCCTCTCGACTATTGGGGCGTTATGAGTAAATGCAGGTTGCAATGCAGCACGAAGCGAAACTTCTTTCTTTTTCATTATCACACGCCCAGAGACAAAGTCGAGCCAAATAACCAGTCTGCGACCATTTTATTGCGAATAGTAAAATCACATATATATATACCAACAGAAATAGAGAAGAAAGAAAGATTTAAATCCAGATCAAGGTATTTTATTCGATAAAAGTGATTTTTTATTGCATATATATATATATATATGTAGACATATTTATATACGTAATTATATATGTACGAACGTACTAATATGGGATAATTCTATTAGGACACTTTGAAAGTCGACGAGGCGTGTAAATTCGCTTGTCGCTTCGTCGCTAGGCAACAGGCGCGCAGGAAAAGCTTGCATTTCCTTGCAAAACTGTATAAAAAACTAAGCGACGTAGAAACCATTGTGGGCAAAGAACAAAGCCAGCGAAAGATCAGTCCAAGTATCGATAGCCGGTAGCCGTGATCGTTTAGGCGCCGGACAAAGAGAATTTTCTTCAAGTGGGCGATCTGGAGCCCCTAGTTCAATTCGTACACAAAATTTTTATTTTTTTTTGCATGCTTTTACATTTTTTTTTTATTAAATTATCATTTTAAACTTAAAAGAAACCACACGGTGGTAATTGTGCTGTTTGTAAAAGAAAAGATTTGCTTAAAATTAAATTCACTCGGGAACCGTGTGCAATCACTCGCAAAGTTTGATCAGTAGAGGTATAATATCAAAATTAGAACGTAAGGAAAGCAAATACTTTAACCTATGCATATACATTAGGGTGGTTCTTATTTGCTTTTTTTTCGAAAATTAATGAAGACATCTGCTCAATCGTCTCCAAATAAATTAAACAAAAATCCCCTAACTTTTTCAGATTTTTATCTATACCCCTTACTGGCCCTGTATGGAAGTGAAATTCTAATACTAGGGACTTTGCGGCTGATTTTTTGATTATTCCCGTATATCTCCATTTCGGCTTTACCGATTTTGCTAAAATATTGCACAAATATTTTTAACATTATCCTTAGTGATATTGCATTCCAAGATATTATTTAAAATATATTCTTCAATAACAAAAAAATCCGAAAAGAGATCGATTTTTGTAGTACCTTTTCGGTTTATAACACTCTTTTCTAGATTTCTCAAAAATGGCTCAACCAATTTTTTGGAAATTTCGTCAACACGTTTATATGCAATGTCTGAATAATGTTGCACACCAAAAAATATCATAAGTGTTTTAATTTCCATGTAAAAAAAATCAGGCAAATTAAAACATTTATGAATTTTTTTGGTATGCAACATTATTAAGATATTGAATATAAACGTGTTGACGAAATTTCCAAAAAATTGGTTGAGCCATTTTTGAGAAATCTAGAAAAGAGTGTTATAAACCGAAAAGGTACTACAAAAATCGATCTCTTTTCGGATTTTTTTGTTATTGAAGAATATATTTTAAATAATATCTTGGAATGCAATATCACTAAGGATAATGTTAAAAATATTTGTGCAATATTTTAGCAAAATCGGTAAAGCCGAAATGGAGATATACGGGAATAATCAAAAAATCAGCCGCAAAGTCCCTAGTATTAGAATTTCACTTCCATACAGGGCCAGTAAGGGGTATAGATAAAAATCTGAAAAAAATAGAGGATTTTTTTTTATTTATTTGGGGACGATTGAGTGGATGTCTTCATTAATTTTATCTTAAGGACCACCCTAATATACATACACTCCACACCATCCACCTTTATCAGCTGCAGTGGCCACTCCATCGGATAATTGGTAAGTTTGTTTGAGTAATTATTTTTATATTTCCTATTTGCTATAAAAGTACTAATTTTGATACGTAGTCCTTGCTCAATAAAAACAAATTTCGCGAGCGTAGTTTTTCGAGTTGAGTCAAAACACATATACTTGTCCAAGAAACATAAGACAAAAATAAAAAAATTAAAAAAATTATAATACTAATTGTTCTACCAAATTTCTTGTATTTATTTTATTCGTTATTCGTTTATTCGTCATTCGAATAAATTTTCTTCGAATAAATGAAATTATTCATTATTCGTGAATAACGAATAAAATGATTATTTATTATTCGAATGATTATTCGAATAAATTTTGCCCAACTCTGGATACAACTGAAGATGAGATCTTTGCCTACATTGCCATACTGCTGTACGCTGGAGATGAAAAAGCTTATGGTGTAGAGGCAAAGGATCTTTTCCATGAGAGTAATATGGCCTTTTACCGTGCAGTTATGTCGTTAGAGAGGTTTGAGCAAATAAGCAGATTCATTCGATTCGATGACGGAAGAACCCGAACTTTTCGACTCCAAAGTGATAAGCTAGCTGCGTTTAGGCATGTGTGGAATTTGTTTCAAAGTAACCTCATTAGTTTTTATCAACCTTCGAAAGAGCTTACCATCGATGAACAACTCGCTGGCACAAGGGGAAGATGCCCATTCAAAATGTGCATGCCCAATATGCCTGGGAAATATGGAGTAAAAATATTTTGGATTGTGGATGCTAAAACCAACTACCCTCTTCAAGGAGAAATATATGTTGGCCAACAACCCGGTGAAAATCGATCTGAGGGAATATCTCATCAACTCGTGATGCGACTAGCGGAAAAGTATCTGGACAAGGGTTATAACATAACGACGGATAATTATTTCACCTCTGTACCATTAGCCTTGAACTTGATGACAAGAAAAACAACAACAGTCGGCACAATAAAAAGCAATAAGCCGCAACTACCTAAGATCTTTACACCAGCTGATAAGGATTTCAAAAGGACCAGGGACAAATTTTCTTCAATTTTTTGTTACTCTCAGTGCATTCAATTATGTAGGGGAGAGTGGGTATGTTTGGGACACTTTTCGAATACATTAAATTTGCCGAGATCTTATAGATCGTATCTGAGCAAAATTGATTTCTAAAGATAAAATAACATTTTGGCAACCTATTTTTAGTTAAAAAGAAGGCGAAACTCCGACAGAAGAAAAGCAAAAAATTAATTTCATGAACCAACTCACTTTGTCCCATTCCTCCTACGAGCAGGAGGATCGGGACAACTATGGGGTGGAATGGGACACTTTTCGAATACATTACATTTGCCGAGATCTTATAAATCGTATCTGAGCAAAATTAATTTCTAAAGATAAAATAACATTTTGGCAACCTATTTTCAGCTATAAAGAAGGCGAAAGTCCGACAGAAGAAAAGCAAAAAATCATTTCATGAACCAACTCACTTTGTCCCATTCCTCCTGCGAGGAGGAGGATTGGGTTTGTCCCATTCCTCCTGCGATCAATAGTATTGGGACAACTATAGGGTGGAATAGTGATGTCCCAACCATCCTGCGTGGCACTTTATATAAATAATTTTTAATATCACTTTTCGTGTGGCAATAATTAAACAAAACAACGATGAATTCACTTAAAAAATGGTGTTGCTACCTAATTATTACACTCTTTTGCGCAGTAAGTTCACACACTAAAAAAAAAATTCACTCAAAGTTTACACAGATGTTTTACTTTTTATGCACAAATTACCTTTTTTCAATCTCCACTCCGTAATTTTTTTCCTAGACACAACTTGTTTTGTTGAGGGATGGGGACAGACTGAAGACAGAATCTGTCATACAAGGAAAGAGAAAAAAAAAGGTAGGAATTGAGAAAATGCCTAAGTCCCATTCCTCCTGTGTCCCAAACATACCCACTCTCCCCTAGTTATGCAAGCAACACAAAAAAAACAACTCATCATGGGGACAAAGTAGAGTAAAGATAGGGAAGGATTAATCGAGGAGGATGATAAGGTGGGGAAAGATGAAGAAGTTCAAATAAGGGGTTTCCCTTTGCGAGTGAGGCAACCACGGTTAGGGTGGGTTGAGGTAACTTCTCGCGCGTTAATCAACATCGTAAACGCATTGAAGACCGGAATTTTTTTTGTAATGGTTATCGGTTCAAGAACCCGCGGCAGAGCTAGCCAAATGGGTAAGACTTCCGGTCGACTGAACCACAGGCAAAACGGACCGTTACACTATAGTTTTTTTTATCCGAAAGGCAAAATCCTAAAGAGAAACTATTTCTGTTAACTTTATAATAAAATCCAGTATAAGTGATCTAATTGAGATATCAATTAAATGTTTAATTTGTTTTTGTATGGAACGAAAGAAAGACAATTTATTTACGTTAGCATAAATAGAAGAAAAGTGAAGAAAGTTTCCTACCCTCCGGTATTCTCGAGCGGTTGAATTGTTAAGTGAAGTTGGAAAATGGAAAGCAAAGAAATACTCCTAAATAGAGCTCACTTTAAGGAGGTCATGGTCATTTCGTTAGATCCTTTTATTTCGAAAGAGGAACCGATAGTAGTTCCGTGTCGGGTTCAAGCTTTGAGGTACAGGAGGTGTCGGGGGTTGAATTATAATTTTTCTTACATCACGATTGGATGAACGAAATTCTCTTTCCTTTGAAGGCTTCGGCCATAGTTTTTGTTTAGATCTTTAATATATGCTTTTTTCTTGTAAAAACAAATCATAAACAAATTCAAGCAAAAAAATTTATCTAGGAATAATAATTCAAAATCACTTGTTTTATGATTCTCCTTTCGGATTAATTCTTATTATATGTAGGGGAGACTGGGGACAAAAGTAACACGTCATGAAAGTAACAAGCCCATTTACAGCGTGAACGAACGTGTTAGAGAAATTCCTAGTAAATAGTTGTGCAAATAATTCAGCTTTTCTCTTTACTACTCACTTCTTGTTCAGCTGTCGAGTGATTAGCACGTGCTATATCCGAAAAAAGAAAAAAGTGCATTCGTTGGAATTTTTTTAAGTGCCAGTTTTTTAAATAAATATAGAAGAAAATTTTTATATTTTTGGGTAAGTTTTTGCTCAATCATTATCTAATATTTTGTTTTTCGATCTCAATCGCCGTTTTGAGTAAATTTTGAAGTGTGCGTGAATAAAAAAGTTTTTTCCAAAAAATGAGGGCATGTGGACAAAAGTAACAGTAGACCATGTGGACGAACGTAACATGTTACTTTCATCCCCAAAAAGATTCAAAACTTTTTTTTTGTTTTTCATGTTTAGAATGCCTCGTTTTCGAATTAGAAAAACAAATCGCGGAACGGTTGACACATCGATTTATAAACAGGCAGCTGAGGATGTAACAACAAAAAACAAGAGCGTGAGGGCCGCCGCAAAAGAATATGGTCTCTGCCATGTAACCCTCTCTCGTTACATAAAAAAAGTTACAAATGGTAATCCCTCTGCCACTGTTGGGTACAGAAGCGTCAGAAGAGTATTTTCTGATGCTGAAGAATACGAACTGGAAAAATACATCGTCTCATCCTCGAATATGTTTTACGGCCTTTCGCCGAAAGAGGTAAGACGCTTGTCGTACCAATTGGCCGTTAAACATAACAAGATGTTCCCATCTTCGTGGAACGAAAATGAAATTGCTGGAACGGATTGGTTTAGCGGATTTTTAAAGCGACATCCTACCTTGTCTCTCCGCTCTCCTCAAGCAACAAGTTTAGCGCGTGCGACGAGTTTCAACGAGACAAATGTCAATACATTTTTTGACAAGTTGGCTGAAGTAATGGACCGATACAAATTTGAGCCTAGGGACATCTGGAACGTAGATGAGACCGGTGTTACGACAGTCCAGAAGCCAAATCATGTATTAGCCAAACGCGGAACAAAACAAGTTGGTGCCATTACATCTGCTGAGCGAGGAAGATTGGTTACAGTGACCATAGCCATAAATGCTCAGGGAGGTCATACTCCACCGTTTTTTGTGTTCCCACTGAAACGATATCATGACCACATGGTTAGAGATGGACCGGTGGGATCAGTGGGAGCAGGCAACGGCAGCGGATGGATGCAGGAGGGTGAGTTCTTGATTTTTCTTGAGCATTTTAAGAAACAAGCAAAACCAACGCTGGAAAATAAATGTTTACTCTTGCTCGACAACCATGAGTCACATTTATCTATAAAATGCCTAGATTTCTGTAAGAGCAACGGAATTGTGTTGTTGTCTTTTCCGCCCCATTGCACTCATAAATTACAGCCCCTCGATCGGGCAGTATATGGGCCTTTTAAAAAAATGATAAACACGGCTGCAGATGCTTGGATTCGAACAAACCCCGGAAAGACAATGACCATCCATCACATTCCCAGCATCGTAAGAGAAGCTTTTCCGCTATCAATCACACATGCAAATGCAACTGCTGGGTTTAAATGCACTGGAATAAGTCCATTCAACAGATGCATTTTCACACCTGTAGATTTTGCACCGTCCAATGTTACCGACCGCCCACTACATAACAGCAGTGAAAGTAAGGAAAACCAGAATAACGAAAATTTTACTGACGAGCAAATCTTTAATTTAACATCAACAGTCGAAAATATTGATGCAAGTAAATTAAAAACAAAAATTTAATTAAAATTACAAATATTTTACTCATACAGATAATTCCTTCATGTGAAACTGCTTCCATGCTCGATATTGAAACAAATTTACCTTCAATGTCCAGTTTCGAAATTGCATCCAATGTACCATCAACATCTGGTCATGCCAATGTAACTTATTATTTGTTTGCTTAGCATGAAGTTATCACTAGTAAATTTCATTCTAGGTTATCCCTCCTTCATCACCGATGCAGTCTCCAAGTACATCGGCAACAATCCCTTTTTCACCTGAAGAAGTCCTTCCTTTTCCTAAAGCTGGTCCAAGACTGAACACAAGGCGGGGAAGAAAGAAGCGCAAAACGGCTATTCTCACGGACACACCAGAAAAATTGGAAATCGAGCTTGAGTATCAAAATCGAAACAAAGCAAAAAAAACGGTTCTCGAAACGAAACCGTCGTCGAGGGGGCGGATCAACAAAAAGGGGAAAAAAAGAAACAGAAAGATTTCTGACAGTGACGCTTCTTCAAGTGATGGCAACGATTGTTTGTGCTTGGTATGCCTAGAGTCGTTCAACAAAAGTTGTGGAGGTGAAAAATGGGTTCAGTGTCAAGAGTGTAAGGGTTGGGCCCATGAAGCTTGCACAAAAGGTGACCCATTTTATATGTGTCACAACTGTGTTTCGGAATGAAAAACTTATTACTTTAAAGACTTGATACATCTTTTAATCCTTACTTTTTTTTAAGTTTAATAACTCGGTCCTCTAACCTGTTTTATTGTTTTGTTTTTTATTTATTTCTTTGAATTCAGAAATATTCATTGAATATGAACTGTTCGTTATGTTCCTTAATTAAAATAAATATTGATTATCATTAATAAACTTGATAAAAAAACGTTTTCAGTATTTTAATAAATTTTTTTTTTTTTAATAATTGTGTTACTTTTGTCCCCGGTATGTGTTACTTTCGTCCCTCACATTGAGGACGAAAGTAACAAGGGAAGACTTTTAGAAAACTTATCACAGCTACATGAATCCTTCAATGTATTAAAACTTGACTAAATAATATTTCAGATAAATAACCCATCTTTCAGAATGCATATATATTTTTTTTCCTTTCCAATTTTCACAAAAGTAGGAACCCAAAAAGTGAAAAATGTTACTTTTGTCCCCGGTCTCCCCTATACATACTTATTGCAAGTTCTTTTAATGTTTAAATAAATGTTGGTTAATTTTGTATATCATTTAACATGATTTGTATCATTGGGCTTATATACAGCCTCTTTATGACCTGTTAGACATTTTCAGGGGTGGAAGAAGGGGATGATGTATTCGAGGTAAGTTTTTGAGTGGCGCAGCGCCGCAGCAAACTGGGGAGTCACGCACATAGGGTGGTGGACTCTAAGGCAGGGAGGGTGGGGTGAAGTGTTGCCGACCATCCGCAAAACTCGAAGAAATTCTTCTGTGGTAGGGTGCAGGTAAGGTAAGTTTTTTTGTGTATGTGTGTTT
This sequence comes from Sphaerophoria taeniata, assembly GCA_943590905.1. Classification (NCBI taxonomy): domain Eukaryota; kingdom Metazoa; phylum Arthropoda; class Insecta; order Diptera; family Syrphidae; genus Sphaerophoria; species Sphaerophoria taeniata. Next base: position 220,994,452 of record OX016540.1, on the reverse strand, counting down.
TTGATGTCAGATCATGAGCCCTTTAGTGGATCCATGCCCCAGGGGAGCGATAAAGGCAGAGAATTGTCTCCTGTCTATTGGCAAAAGGGTTCAGGGTGATTGTTTTTGTGTTTTCCATGATGTTTATAGGCACGATTTATATTTTGTTACCGGTCCGAGTCGTTCCTTGGGAGATGATCCCCCCCTATATCCGGCAAGCTGAGCCCCAGTCCCAGGAACCGACCTCTTCTCCTGCTATTATTCTCAAGTTTTCTAGAGGATATCCCTCGTCTTAATTTCGGCTATGTATCCCTCTCCGGGACGCAAGCGGATGTCCGATTTTGCGATCTTAATTTTTTCCCCATCTTTCTTAACGGTCTATACTTTTCAAATTTTTTCTTCTATCTTCTCCTAACTTCATTTTGACATTTCTTAAATCTGATCCCCTAAGTACACGGTTACAGTCGCAGACAGACACAAACGATTTAAAAGACGAAGTTAACTGGAAATTTAGTTTAGTTTATTTTCATCAATCAGATAACAATCTTTAAATGTAGGTAATTTCTTTTGACTTAAAACAAATGATTTATTTTGTTTTTTTATCAATTTTGTTTGTTATAATTGTAGAATAATGTCGGAAAAACAAAATTTAAAAAAAAGTTTCAAGCCAGATGGCAAGAAGATCCCAAATTCAAAGGTTGGCTGATGCCCGTTCCTTCAGATGATTGCAAAGCATTTTGCAAGGTTTGTGGTGTGTCTACGCAATGCGGGAAAAGCGAAATTCTAAGACATAGCTTAAGAGAAAAGCATATTGCAAACGTTAACACAGCGTCTCCACTGAGCATACAGCTGCCCAACATCACAACCGCAATCCAATCCACAAACAGAATATTTTTTTTCGCTGGGAAAATTATGTCTTGTCTCATTTTATCTTAAAACGCGGTGGCAGAAAGCACAAAATTGACGACAAACGAAACAGAACAAACGAAAATACGCTTTTTTTTGTGATTTTCTGAAAATTTAAAATAAAAAAAAAATTCTCTCAACAATACACAAATTTCGACAGTTAAACAAATTGAAAGAATAAGAAAACTGCAAATGCTTGAAAACTTGGAATTACTAGAAGCCGATGAACAAAAACGCTGCCACAGATTTTGGGTTAACCCTTTCTTGGAATTAAGGGAAAAACATAATTTGGAGGCGCATTTGTTGAAAGACATCCTATGGGAAGGAGGTGCTGATTACAAAATTGTTTGTACAATGTCCATCAACAGCTTTAACACACTCCTACACTTGGTAAGCAAACATATTTTTTCGATGTCAAAAAGTATATATATTTTTTTTATAGGTCGAGTACAAAATAAAAAAAGAAGACACGCAAATGAAGTTTGCAATAAGCCCTAGAGCTCGGCTTTCCATTGCCTTAGGATTTATCGCCACGGGTGATTCATTTCGATCCCCCATTTCGCGAAAACCATTTGTAAATTTATACCAGAGGCATTGGATGCCATATATGAATCTTATCTTATTCCCATTTAAAGGTAAAATCTTAAAAAATCAGCGAATATACCTTCAAATATATTACTTTTTTATTTTAAGACTCCTCAAACTGCTCATGAATGGCTGGAAATATCTAAAGATTTTCAAAACTTATGGGACTTTCCGCATACCCTTGGTGCAATCGACGGAAAGCACGTTAGGATAAAATCACCCTCAAAATCGGGGTCTGATTTTTTACAATTACAAAGGGTATTTCAGTATTGTGCTTTTAGCTGTGTTCAATGCTCACAGCAGGTTTATATACGTGGATGTTGGTGGCAGGGCATCGGATGTCGTTGTTTTCAAAAACTGCAGTCTCAAAAAAAAAACTCGACAGTGGACACTTAGACCTTCCTCCTTCAGCACTCCCTGGACAAAAAGAATTGACACCATATTATTTCATTGGAGATGATATTTTCAGACTGGATAGGAATATGATGAAGGGATTCGGAAGGATGAGGAAGATACAAATCGAGGAGGAAATTTTTAACTATGGGCTTAGTCGAGCGCGATTAACTGTAGAGATAGCGTTTGAGAGGATGGCATCACGTTTTCGAATTTTTCATCGTCCAATCGAGCTTTCATTGGACAAATGCGAAAGCGTTGTCAAAGCATGCACTGTGTTACACAACTACTTAGCTACGAACATTATGTCTTGATCAAACAGAAGCTTCCTGCACACTTCAGGCTACTATAACCTCTCTCCCAGTTCAAGACTACAACGCATACAAGTTTTCATCAAAAATAAGAGATAATATTGTTCGGTTATTGCTGCAATTGATGAAGAGGCAGTGCAGCAACAGGAGATAAAATACGAAGAAGGCGACACATAGGGACACATGCAATCCCTTTGATTTGGATGCAACTTTGTAAGTAACTCCAATTACTTTAATTTTTCCATTTCCTTTATATCTGTTGCAGATTTAGAAAGAACTTCAGGCTCAATAAAGACGCCTTCAACTATGTGTTGGAAGAACTTGAAGCGGAGCTGGAGCCAGGTGCGTTATCAACATCGATGACACCAATGTGTCGATTGAGTGCGTTGTTAAGATTTTTGGCTGAAGGTGGCTATCAGCTAGGCACTGGCGATGTTTTTAAGATCGCAATGGCACAATCGACATTTTCTACAAATCTCACAAAAGTGTTAAACATCTTAGAAAGAAAATTATGTCCCAAGTGGATTAAGCTGTATATGGATGACGTTGAAACGGTAGAAGCAAAGGGGGAGTTTTTTTTCCAAGGCTGGTTTTCCGAGCGTTGTTATGTGCGTCTGCTCAAGAAAAGGCCTTATTTTACAATCGTAAAGGAAATTTTAGCCTAAATGTAATGCTGGTAAGAAAAATGTTACGTCATGTACAAATAAATTAGAAATAAAAACGTCTAATTTTAGATTTGTGATCATAAAATGAAAATAAGATGCGTTGATTCAAAGTACCCCGGATCAAACCACGTCCCATATTTGGAATCTGTCAAATGCGAAAATCCATTTCAAGAAGAAATACGACGAAGGCTTTTGGGTTTGTGTTTTATAAATATAAAAACATAATTTGAAAAAAAAAAACAAGTTTTATGTTTAAGGAGATGCTGGTTACCCTCTGGAACCGTGGTTCATGACTCCGTTTCGATGTGACGACAGGTCGAAAACAAAGTACAATATAAGCCACAGTAAAACACGAAATATAATCGAGCGAACCATTTGGGTGGTGAAAAATAGATTTAGATGTATTCTTGGTGCACGACAACTTCATTACAGTCATTAAGTCACATAATCAAAAAGATTAGGGAAGGAAGAAGTACCCTAAAATTCAGGCAAGATTTTTGAATTATAAAAAGTGTGTGAAATTCCCGAGAACGGCCAATAACTTAACCTAATTTCCATTAGGTGACGTCCGTTAAAAGGAATCCCGACACGCGGTCCCGGTTTATTTCATGGATTTTTATCTTATCTTTTATCACTATATGTTAGATCCTGTTCATCGTGAGTATAAGAATTCCGAAATCAGATACAGATTCATATAAATATTTTGAAAAAATGCAAGGAGTCAAGTATGCTAATGCATCCTTTTCCATATTTTATTGGTGAAAAGCTTAATCTGTTTTGTTAATGAAATCAAGAAATACCATCAATCATGGAAAGAGACATCAAATCCAATATCATAATCCATCATAAGAATTTTGTAACATTCACAGAAAATCATCGTCATCAACATCCAAGAACGGCAATGTGCACATTATCTCGAGGGATAGATGAAAGATTTGATTATTTTTAATAAATTATTATTACATACTTCTTCGTTACCGTCCATCAAAATGAAGTAAAGCCGAGATTGTTCGTTTTTGTTTTCTTTTTTTCTTACGTATTAATTTTATCGTAAGCACCTTTAATATAACGAGTAGGTACAGTGGGTTGCCAAATTAATAGGGACACTAAAAATTTATGTACATTTTCAAGTTTTACTCCTCTTTCAGCGTTTGTTTTGGGACAAAGTGTAAGTTTTTTTTTTTTTGAAATATCATAGCCTACCTATTTTACCGTTAATTTAAATTATTAAGAAAATATTTATAATGCCTTTATTCCGGGAAAGTCTATTTCAATTGGTGAAGTACCACAAAAGGCAAGAGTTAAAAAAAAAGAAATTAATTTTGTGAAAAGTTTGTGTGTATATTTTCTTAACGAATATTGAGTGGAACGTAAGTAAAAAGCTTAGTTGTTTAAAACCAGGCTTTTATTCATAAGAAAATAATGATTTTTTGATAATTTCGGGAATTTCTTAGAAACAAAATGGGTCGAGGAAAGGATGTCACTCCAAGAAAACAAACCGAAATAAGAACGTTGCTGACTCATACCAATTATTCCCAAAGAGAAATAGCTGCTGTCTCAGGTGTATCCAAGTCTTCTGTAAATAGAATTAAGCTTAACTTGGACAAAAATATGCCAACAAGTCCAAAAAAAACCGGGAGAATGTGGGAGAAAGAGGATGACAACTCCCCGGACGGATAGGAAAATCAGAGACGTGTGTTTGAAGAATAGAAAAAAAAGTGCGACGGTGCTCACTAAAATGATCCAAGACTCTGGAGTAATGGTTTCAAAAAGAACTGTGCAGCGAAGATTAAAGGAGGAAGGACTTTCGAGTCATCGTCCTGCAAAGAAACCACGCCTAACCGAAGCAATGAAAAAGAAACGGTTAGCTTGGGCTCGGAATCATCGTCATATGACTGTTGATGATTGAAGTAAGGTGAGTAACAAATTCATTTATTACAAAACAAATATTGATGGAAAAACAAACATTTGTTTTTATTTTAAATGTTTTTTTCTATTAATAAAGGTTTGCTTCTCCGATGAGTCATCATTCGAAATTTTAGCGGACAAGAGCAGTTTTGTGCGGCGGCGTGCCAGTGAAAAGTACCATCCTGACTGCATTGTAGAAAGGGTAAAACATCCAGTGAAAGTTATGGTGTGGTCGGTGATCAACGCAAAAGGGGTAGGGCGCCTGCATATTGTCCAGGGAATGATGAACCAGAATCAATACAAGGACATCTTACAAACTCGCCTCATTCCCCAACTCCGAGAATGGTTCCCAGACAACGAACTGCACACATTTATGCACGACTCAGCCCCATGCCATAAAGCTAAGAGTGTAACAACATTCCTAGAAAATAACAACATTGAAGTTTTGCCTTGGCCAGGCAATTCCCCTGACATGAACCCCATAGAAAACCTATGGGAGATCACTAAAAGGGAAATTGCCAAAGAAATCATCACAACAAAGGTGAAACTCATTGAAAAGCTAATAGAAGTCTGGCATCACTGCCCTGAAATAAAAGAATGCGCCAAAAAGTGCATTGAGAGCATGCCTAGGCGCATTCAGGCAGTTATTGAGGCAAAAGGAAATATCACCAAATATTGAACTTTCTGACTTTTTTTTAATCTTTTTGCTATTCCTTGAAAATTATTTATAATAACATTATTTTCATATTCAAATGACAGTAATTATAAACATTTTCAGTAATAAAATACTTTTCTTTAACTTAAAACACATGATTTTTAATGATTTCGTGAAAAAACATTCAATTTTCTTGAAATTTATGAATGTCCCTATTAATTTGGCAACCCACTGTAAGTAGGAAAACATTGTAAGCGACAAAAACGTCAAAAACAGCCATTATTTGTTAGAAAAAGCGACAAGATTCTAGATTAAGTTTACATACAGATGTACATGACTCCTAACTTTGGGTTGTTTTTGGTTTAAAGGATTTGGATCAAAACAAAACAAAACAAAAAAAAAGCATAGATATTCCTGTAAAATTCTCTTTTTGTCGCTTACGATAAAATTGCGGGAAGGGCTCGAAATGTTGTGTTGGACTTGTAACGGTCAAAAATATGCCATTTTGAATTTTCCCTGAAGCAGGTCTTAGAAAATTTATCCTATATGGAAAGAGTATTACAGCTGTTTACGTCATCTGGTGAAGTTTCACTTCGAAACTTACTCCACCACGTTAACCCCTTATTTTGTGTTCTCATTTATTTTCTTAACACACCCTAATCATGGCTGCCGGATATCGAAATTAGTTTCGGCAGCCATGTTAGGCACACCGGTTTTACAATTTATTCAGTTTACTCCAAACAATCACGCTAGCAACAAGTGCGTAGTTAATCTTTAGATCGAAAGATGGCCGATCTGTTCGAGACTCGTCATAGAGGGTGATAGGAGAGAAAAAGTGCGTTTCTCTAAATTCAGCTAACTTAAAAAATGAGCGCAACGGAACTTATGTATCTCGGAAACAAAGGATTGTGTTCAGTTAGGGAAGATCTTGGATCAAGGGAAACGATAACCAATAAGTACCATTTTCTTTGATTTTATATATATAAGAAATCGTAAGGAAATTCATGAAAAACAATTAAAACGAACCAAAAAGAGATTGGTAGTCTAATGCAATAGGGCCACTTTAAGACGGCCACACTGTACATTTCGGATATTATCCAATGCGAGAACCGAAACCTCCTTTACATTAAGCTTTTAAATTCGCATGACATATTAAATTGAGGATCGCAACCAAAATTCGTAGTAAAGTGGAGAACGGAACCCCAATACCAAGGAGGGTCTTGCATCCGATAATGTTTCCAATAACGCCAGAAAGTATACCCCCGTATACGGAACGGAAAATCAAATGTATTTTGCCGTCCGTTACGTGGAAGCGATAAATTGTATTTTTTTTTGTTCATGAAATTTTAATCCTTGCATGTATTATTTATTCTTTAGTATAACTTACTTTTATTTATTTTATTTATTTATTTTAATATTCAAATTTTATCATTTATTTCTGTTCATTTATATTTATTTCCTTAGTAATGTTCCCGATTTTGTTTATCATAATTAATCCATGCAAGAATAGACATGAACACATCTTCAATATCACTGTGCCGACTTTCGTAAATAGCAAGTCTTTGATTTCCCTTTCGGTCAGCATTAGAAATTCTTCTTCCTTCGAAATTTCATCAAACTTCAAATAAATTAACTCCATGGATTTCTCTCTTATATTGCAAAAGCTGAGCTCCTCTGTCCATTGACTCCATAGTCGAAAAAACAATAGACAGTTGCTAGGATTAATGTTGTTTTCAATGAACTCACAGCAACATTCTTAAGAAAAATCGCAGCAGCAATAGGGTAGAGATATATTTAAAGGTGGAATTATTATAGCATAAAACTTTAAAACCGAGGTTCGAGGTAGGCTGGACATAGTTCAAGTCCCCAATTGTGGGCAGTAAACGTGGCGAAGGACTTCAAAAATAGGCATTCCCTAACGTCAGACGTTCGTCCTTCTTGCATTAGTTAATCTTGATTTTGTTAATAATAGGTATATATCTTTTTTGGAATTTCTGTAATAAAATTTATGTAACCGACATGAGCCATGGAAGCGAATTCATTTGAGTAAGTTTTTAAATACGCAATATGGCGAACTAAGAGACCGAATTTCAGGGAGTTCGAAGGAGCAGTAATGGGGTAAGCGAGTTATGGTTTTGTAATTGCCTTATGGCAATATTAAATGGGGTATCCTTTGATCATTACCGATACCGAAAGGATTCCGAAGGAGTAGAGAGGGTAGCGGTCTGTGATGCCATCTACGGGACCGATCGGTAGATCCGCGTACCATCTTAATGTTGGATTAATGTTGTTTTGAATGAACTCACAGCAACATTCAATTAGTATATTGATCTTAAGAAAAATCGCACCAGATAAGATTCCTTCGACGGTATCGACATCCAATTCAATTGTTCCTGAATACATAAAATCGACTATCGATTTCAGTATTTGAGGATCGATTTGTGGAAACTCCAAAACGTTTTTCATCAACCGCTCAATGCACTTAGAACTATTCGGTGCGCTGAAATTCCTACGTGGTCCTTATCGTCTGGGTTCCCAGCCATGATGACGGACGGTGTCAAAGAATTCATTTTCTCGGTAGAAGATCGAGAATTGTTCGAAGATAACTCTAGCAATGTTATCGGACAGGCAGATTACCTTAGTGATGGGGGAAATATTTTTCGTCGATGATTCTACCGATTCCATCATAAATATTACTTGAACGTTTATCTTTCAATTCTTAACAAAAATGCGTTTCTGCACTGCACTTTTTGAATATTTTTTGTCTCGTTGTCACTGATTTATTTATTGTTGTGAGACTTCGGGACGTTAAGGAATAACATTAAACGCGATTTTTACTTTAAAGAAGAATTTTAACCCGGCACTGAGCCAGTGAATGGTAATTGGTTTCCCCCGTTAACGTCCGGGTGACATCCATATATATAAACGCTTGAGCCTATAGATATACAAGTACCAACCTTTTGAGCGCTCTAGAGGTAGGGTAGAGATATATTTAAAGGTGGAATTATTATAGCATAAAACTTTAAAACCGAGGTTCGAGGTAGGCTGGACATAGTTCAAGTCCCCAATTGTGGGAAGTAAACGTGGCGAAGGACTTCAAAAATAGGCATTCCCTAACGTCAGACGTTCGTCCTTCTTGCATTAGTTAATCTTGATTTTGTTAATAATAGGTATATATCTTTTTTGGAATTTCTGTAATAAAATTTATGTAACCGACATGAGCCATGGAAGCGAATTCATTTGAGTAAGTTTTTAAATACGCAATATGCCGAACTAAGAGACCGAATTTCAGGGAGTTCGAAGGAGCAGTAATGGGGTAAGCGAGTTATGGTTTTGTAATTGCCTTATGGCAATATTAAATGGGGGATCCTTTGATCATTACCGATACCGAAAGGATTCCGAAGGAGTAGAGAGGGTAGCGGTCTGTGATGCCATCTACGGGACCGATCGGTAGATCCGCGTACCATCTTAATGTTGGATTAATGTTGTTTTGAATGAACTCACAGCAACATTCAATTAGTATATTGATCTTAAGAAAAATCGCACCAGATAAGATTCCTTCGACGGTATCGACATCCAATTCAATTGTTCCTGAATACATAAAATCGACTATCGATTTCAGTATTTGAGGATCGATTTGTGGAAACTCCAAAACGTTTTTCATCAACCGTCTGAGCATCTCGGTATGCTTCACGGAAATATTGACTCAATGCACTTAGAACTATTCGGTGCGCTGAAATTCCTACGTGGTCCTTATCGTCTGGGTTCCCAGCCATGATGACGGACGGTGTCAAAGAATTCATTTTCTCGGTAGAAGATCGAGAATTGTTCGAAGATAACTCTAGCAATGTTATCGGACAGGCAGATTACCTTAGTGATGGGGGAAATATTTTTCGTCGATGATTCTACCGATTCCATCATAAATATTACTTGAACGTTTATCTTTCAATTCTTAACAAAAATGCGTTTCTGCACTGCACTTTTTGAATATTTTTTGTCTCGTTGTCACTGATTTATTTATTGTTGTGAGACTTCGGGACGTTAAGGAATAACATTAAACGCGATTTTTACTTTAAAGAAGAATTTTAACCCGGCACTGAGCCAGTGAATGGTAAATGGTTTCCCCCGTTAACGTCCGGGTGACATCCATATATATAAACGCTTGAGCCTATAGATATACAAGTACCAACCCTTTTGAGCGCTCTAGAGGTAGGGTAGAGATATATTTAAAGGTGGAATTATTATAGCATAAAACTTTAAAACCGAGGTTCGAGGTAGGCTGGACATAGTTCAAGTCCCCAATTGTGGGAAGTAAACGTGGCGAAGGACTTCAAAAATAGGCATTCCCTAACGTCAGACGTTCGTCCTTCTTGCATTAGTTAATCTTGATTTTGTTAATAATAGGTATATATCTTTTTTGGAATTTCTGTAATAAAATTTATGTAACCGACATGAGCCATGGAAGCGAATTCATTTGAGTAAGTTTTTAAATACGCAATATGGCGAACTAAGAGACCGAATTTCAGGGAGTTCGAAGGAGCAGTAATGGGGTAAGCGAGTTATGGTTTTGTAATTGCCTTATGGCAATATTAAATGGGGGATCCTTTGATCATTACCGATACCGAAAGGATTCCGAAGGAGTAGAGAGGGTAGCGGTCTGTGATGCCATCTACGGGACCGATCGGTAGATCCGCGTACCATCTTAATGTTGGATTAATGTTGTTTTGAATGAACTCACAGCAACATTCAATTAGTATATTGATCTTAAGAAAAATCGCACCAGATAAGATTCCTTCGACGGTATCGACATCCAATTCAATTGTTCCTGAATACATAAAATCGACTATCGATTTCAGTATTTGAGGATCGATTTGTGGAAACTCCAAAACGTTTTTCATCAACCGCTCAATGCACTTAGAACTATTCGGTGCGCTGAAATTCCTACGTGGTCCTTATCGTCTGGGTTCCCAGCCATGATGACGGACGGTGTCAAAGAATTCATTTTCTCGGTAGAAGATCGAGAATTGTTCGAAGATAACTCTAGCAATGTTATCGGACAGGCAGATTACCTTAGTGATGGGGGAAATATTTTTCGTCGATGATTCTACCGATTCCATCATAAATATTACTTGAACGTTTATCTTTCAATTCTTAACAAAAATGCGTTTCTGCACTGCACTTTTTGAATATTTTTTGTCTCGTTGTCACTGATTTATTTATTGTTGTGAGACTTCGGGACGTTAAGGAATAACATTAAACGCGATTTTTACTTTAAAGAAGAATTTTAACCCGGCACTGAGCCAGTGAATGGTAATTGGTTTCCCCCGTTAACGTCCGGGTGACATCCATATATATAAACGCTTGAGCCTATAGATATACAAGTACCAACCTTTTGAGCGCTCTAGAGGTAGGGTAGAGATATATTTAAAGGTGGAATTATTATAGCATAAAACTTTAAAACCGAGGTTCGAGGTAGGCTGGACATAGTTCAAGTCCCCAATTGTGGGAAGTAAACGTGGCGAAGGACTTCAAAAATAGGCATTCCCTAACGTCAGACGTTCGTCCTTCTTGCATTAGTTAATCTTGATTTTGTTAATAATAGGTATATATCTTTTTTGGAATTTCTGTAATAAAATTTATGTAACCGACATGAGCCATGGAAGCGAATTCATTTGAGTAAGTTTTTAAATACGCAATATGCCGAACTAAGAGACCGAATTTCAGGGAGTTCGAAGGAGCAGTAATGGGGTAAGCGAGTTATGGTTTTGTAATTGCCTTATGGCAATATTAAATGGGGGATCCTTTGATCATTACCGATACCGAAAGGATTCCGAAGGAGTAGAGAGGGTAGCGGTCTGTGATGCCATCTACGGGACCGATCGGTAGATCCGCGTACCATCTTAATGTTGGATTAATGTTGTTTTGAATGAACTCACAGCAACATTCAATTAGTATATTGATCTTAAGAAAAATCGCACCAGATAAGATTCCTTCGACGGTATCGACATCCAATTCAATTGTTCCTGAATACATAAAATCGACTATCGATTTCAGTATTTGAGGATCGATTTGTGGAAACTCCAAAACGTTTTTCATCAACCGTCTGAGCATCTCGGTATGCTTCACGGAAATATTGACTCAATGCACTTAGAACTATTCGGTGCGCTGAAATTCCTACGTGGTCCTTATCGTCTGGGTTCCCAGCCATGATGACGGACGGTGTCAAAGAATTCATTTTCTCGGTAGAAGATCGAGAATTGTTCGAAGATAACTCTAGCAATGTTATCGGACAGGCAGATTACCTTAGTGATGGGGGAAATATTTTTCGTCGATGATTCTACCGATTCCATCATAAATATTACTTGAACGTTTATCTTTCAATTCTTAACAAAAATGCGTTTCTGCACTGCACTTTTTGAATATTTTTTGTCTCGTTGTCACTGATTTATTTATTGTTGTGAGACTTCGGGACGTTAAGGAATAACATTAAACGCGATTTTTACTTTAAAGAAGAATTTTAACCCGGCACTGAGCCAGTGAATGGTAAATGGTTTCCCCCGTTAACGTCCGGGTGACATCCATATATATAAACGCTTGAGCCTATAGATATACAAGTACCAACCCTTTTGAGCGCTCTAGAGGTAGGGTAGAGATATATTTAAAGGTGGAATTATTATAGCATAAAACTTTAAAACCGAGGTTCGAGGTAGGCTGGACATAGTTCAAGTCCCCAATTGTGGGAAGTAAACGTGGCGAAGGACTTCAAAAATAGGCATTCCCTAACGTCAGACGTTCGTCCTTCTTGCATTAGTTAATCTTGATTTTGTTAATAATAGGTATATATCTTTTTTGGAATTTCTGTAATAAAATTTATGTAACCGACATGAGCCATGGAAGCGAATTCATTTGAGTAAGTTTTTAAATACGCAATATGGCGAACTAAGAGACCGAATTTCAGGGAGTTCGAAGGAGCAGTAATGGGGTAAGCGAGTTATGGTTTTGTAATTGCCTTATGGCAATATTAAATGGGGGATCCTTTGATCATTACCGATACCGAAAGGATTCCGAAGGAGTAGAGAGGGTAGCGGTCTGTGATGCCATCTACGGGACCGATCGGTAGATCCGCGTACCATCTGCGGATCGCCATCACGTAAGTCTAAGTAAGTCGCATGAGTGAATGTAGCAGGGTAATTAAGTGGCATTGTTAGTTTATGTTTTTGTGGCGAGGTGAGGTCCGGTGGAGGGGTACGAACCAGCCAGATGCCACGACCCAGTCCACCGGATATTCTATCCTGGTTCCGTCAAGTCATTCTTAGTGTACACACACACACTCATATTATATATATGGTATAAAACGCTTTGTATACTCTGTGTTGATATGCGGATGTGTTATTCAATTGTTGTCTGCGAAATAACGGGATTGGGATTCTTGCACTTGTATTCGGGATTTGATTTTGCTGTTGCGTTCAGTTTAAAAATTCAAATATAAAAGTGAATTTACAAGCGAATCGAGTTTCTTGAAAAATAAAGCTTAATATCTGTGATTGTAGAAAAACATATTTTTAATTTCATTGGTAAATATGGAACTTTTTTTTTTGTATAACTTATGAATTTCAATTACCTGAAATTAAAACATTTTAGGACCAGTGACAACGATAAGCAAAAGTGATAACTGATAAGTTATGTCCACAATAAAGAAAAAATCCGTGGTCTGGCAATTTTTCAAGCCGGTTGGTATAGACGCAAAATTTGTCAAGTGCAATCTTTGCAAAAGAGAATACAAACATTGTGGTAATACTACGAATTTAAGTGACCACATTAAAAGAAGGCATCCAGAAAGTTTGCGAAGCAAAAATTCACTGCAGTCTAGGACGTCGGATCCCAATGATTCGAATAAATTAACCGAAGTGGAAAGTTCTTCAACGCGGGCCCCGGTAACTTAACTTCCAAACACAGGTCAAAAAACTGTGAAGTAGTATTTCCAAAGATCCACATTGTACGACAAAAATTCCAAAGAAAAACAGGAATTAGACAAATTGTATGCCTTGATGATCGGGAGAGACTTCATGCGCTTTCGGTCGGACATCAGAACATGAAGGGTTCAAGGCGTTCACCAATGCATTAAATAACAAATATGAATTGCCGGACAGAACAGCAGCCAAACAAAACCTTATTCCTAAGCTTTTTGCTGAGCTCCATGAAAAGCTTATAACAATGTTGACTGGAGTTAAATATTGCTCAATTACAACTGACATGTGGACAAGCATTGGAAGCGAAGGTGTAATCGCTGTCACGTGCCACTTCGTTCACTCCGGGAAGATGAAATCCGCGTTACTGAAGGTACCAAAAGTTGATGGCCGTCACACATCGGAGGCAATATCCGAGGTAAGCTTTAATTCAAAATAAGTAAAGCTAAGTATACACGATTGGAAGATCTTCCAATATTGGCAGATTTTTCAAAACAAATTTTCACCAATTTTCTTTCAATCATATAAACACCCAATTTTTTGTCTCAAAACTGAAAGAAAAAAAATTGAAAGCCAATTTTCTTCCAATTTTCTATCAAAAAATTAGCTGACTTCTTCCAATATTGTGAACGTGTGTAAACAAACAATTTTTTCAAATTTTCAAAAGACGTTTGTTTGTCGACTAATTGGTCATTGGATGAAATTCTAACCAACAACTTCATTCAATTTTTAATTGGAAGACAATTTTTCATTTGTAGTTGGAAAAAATTAAAAAAGTGTTTGTGTTTTAAACAACATAAATGGATAAGATGGAAAAAGAATTGAAGAAGAAGTCCCACAAGAAAGAAGTTGAGAAGGATTGGACTCAAGAAAAAATTATGCAGCTCATTTAGGAGATCGAGACTAGGCGATGTTTGTGGGATGCAGGTTTTGCGGAGTATAAGCTCCCCAAAGACACAGTTTGGCAAGACGTTGGGGACACCATTGGGATGACTATAAACGAATGTAAAGCCAAATGTTCGAACTTGAATATATCTGTCAACAAGCATTTTTGCGATTGCTTAATTACTAATTAAAAAAAAAAAACTTTACGAATTTTCTTTTTCTAATGTATACCTAAATCGTTACCTAAGCTGTTTAAAGAAAAAAAAAATGAATTCTTAGTGAGTGTGAAAATAATTGTTTTTGAGCAAACAATCAATTCATTTGTAGTTGGAAAATGTTTATGGAAAAAATATTGAAGGTATAAACAGCTAATCGATTCATTGAACGTTGCGAATTCGCGAAAAAATGCAATAATAAGAATCAAACACTTTCAAAAATTATTTGGGAAAACTATCGATAGTATCGATAGTTTTTGGTCAAAAAAATCGATACTATCGAAAACCGAAACTATTGATGTTTAAGCAACACTACCATTATGGTTACATTAAATGTATGTTAAGTGCCAAAAGTAGTTGAAAATTTTGAAATGTGCTGTCTTTTTCGTTGATACGGATGTGGAAAGAAAGATTAGTTTCAAATTTAAAAACTGTAAATTTGTCTGAGATATTTGTACAGTGATAAATGTTTATAAATGTCAAAACTAGTATTTACGGATAACAACAGAAAAAAATCCTTCACATTGTTGATTTTTAATTTATCCAAATACATAGGTCTGTTGATTAAAAACTATTATTCATAACCAAAACTTAAACGCCACTTAAATTTAAGCGAGCTCTGAGCAGTACTTAAGCAGACAATCTTTATTCATAATCAATTTTCTGATTTAAGCAAGGTTGACTAAAGGTTGCTTAAGTTAAACGCCAATTTGTGCGTTTAAAGGCTGATTAAATCCAGATGAAATTTTTAAATCTGGTTGCTTTCAATTCAATTTATTATTATCTACGTAAATATCGCCAAAACAATAATAATAAAAAAGGAACATCGACGAGTTATTCGAGACTTAAATGTATGTGCGGAGTGTCTTTTGGTTACATACAAAATATTCATTTTCTTTTGTCCTTGTAATTTTGTTTTGTTTGCCTGCACAAAGTTGCATGACCAATTAGTTAAAACATTTACAATATAAAAACAGTGACAAATCATTAAAACAAAAGAAGAACAACACAACAAAAATATTCAAAATATAAAATATACCAATTTAAGCCAAAATTGAAACCCACCCTCTGTTTAAGGATATCAACTAAACGTATACTATACATTTTACATACATTCTTGATTTCGGTGTTATACATTATACGGCGATCACGTACACGAACCGTGTTCCTCAGGAAGGTGATCGCCGTTGGGAAATATTTTAAACTTAGAAGACCGTTTAGCAAAAGTACAAACCTCGCAGCCATCAAGTTAGATAAAAACGGGTGCTAATGACGGTGTTTGATCCCTTGGACTTAATTGCGAATTTTTTAGTGCTACTGAAAATACTCTTGCAAGAGGTATGGAGCTCTGGCATCGAATGGGACGAGAGAATCCAACAAAAGCATCTTGAAAAATGGAACAAATGGAAATTATTTATCCTAGATATCAAGAGTGGTATTTGATCGCCCGTACGCCAGGCTCTTCTCACTTAAAAATAACGCTTCGGTCCAAATACATATATTTGTTGACGCCAGCGAATTGGCTTATTGCGCTGTAGGATACTTCAGAATCTTCGATGGGAAGGATGTGAAGATAAGCTTAGTGTCTTCAAAAACCAAGGTAGCTCCTCTCAAAATGGTCTCTATCCCAAGGTTAGAGCTAGAAGCAGCGCTTTTGGGAGTAAAATTGGCAAGAATCATCACTGAAGGATATTCAATTAAAATATCTGGAAAGTACTGCTGGTCGGACTCAAGGACCGTTTTGAGCTGGATAAATTCGGACCAGAGAAAATACAAACAATTTGCAGCCTTTCGGGTTGGGGAGATTCTCGAGGGTACTGAAGTCAAGGATTGGAGGTGGGTCTCAAGCAAAATAAATGTTGCAGACCAAGGCACCAAGTGGCCAGGTAATACAGAATTTCACAGCGATAGCCGTTGGTATCGGGGACCAGACTTTCTTCATGGACCAATTGACGAATGGCCGAAAGAATTAAAAAGTACATAGCAAGTAACTGAAGAAATTCCATATGTTCACTTGCACGACAAAAAGTTCGAATCATTTATTGATGTAACTAAGTTCAGCACCTGGCATCGACTTATTCTGACACTGGCCCAGATATTCCGATACCTCAGAAGATCCTCTTTAATAAGAATAAAAACATCGGCATAAAAATGTCTGATCAACGTAGACTTCATTAAAGCGGAGAATTACTGTTTCAGGACATGCCAACAGGAGCCTTTCGATGAAGAAATTATCGCTTTGACCAATTGTAAAAATAAACAAGTTGAACAAACAAGTAAGTTGTTCAAACTGTTGCCGTATTTGGACGAAGAAAATCTACTTAGAGTGAAAGGCCGAATCGATGCTGCTTATGGTGTATCCCTTGACTCCAAACGGCCGGCCTATTATTTTAGATGCCGAGCACTATGTCACTACGCTAATCATTACTGATTTCCACACTCGATTTTTTCACCAAAATAACGAAACCGTGATAAACGAATTGCGCCAACGATATTTCATACCAAAACTTAGATCTCGACTGAAGAGAATCAAGCAGGAGTGTCAAACGTGTAAAATTAATAGAAGCCTTCCTCGTCCACCAATCATGGGAGAACTACCCGCGACAAGACTACAATTGTTTACCCGACCATTTTCTTATATCGGTATCGACTATTTCGGACCACTTCTTGTGACAGTAGGGCGGCGCGGCGTTCCGAAAAAAGATGGGGTGTACTAATAACCTGTATGATAGTAAGAGCGATTCACGTTGAAGTCGCGCATTCACTCTCAACATACGCTTGTATGATGGCATTAAATCGATTCATAGCACGAAGGGGTCGTCCGATTGAAATATTTAGTGACAACGGCACGAATTTTCGTGCTGAGGGAAGTCATACGGCAGATTGACGTAAACAAGATGGCAGAACAATTCAATTCGGCGTCCCCGAATATAGGAGGGAGTTGGGAGAGGTTGGTAAGGTCTGTGAAGAAAACACTAAGTTGCTTAATATGTATTTACACGAAACTACAGATAAGCTTTTATTAACCATGTTGGCAGAGGAAGAAAGAATTGTAAATGCTAGGCCCTTTACATACGTTCCTTTAGACCACGAGAACGAAGAGGCCCTACCACCTAATTAATTATTATTAGGTTCTTCAAACGGCTTTAGAATGTCAGGAGAATTATCGGATGATGGAGTTCTACTCCGAAGAAACTGGTTAACAAGTGAACAATTCGTTTTTGGAAAAGGTGGGTAAGGTAATACCTTCCCGTTCTAACCAGGAGGACAAAATGGTACTCGGACACAAAAGCACTTGAAGTTGGAGATGTGGTAGTCGTGGTAGATCCAGACAACCCTAGGAACACTTGGCCAAAAGGTGTAATAACATCAGTTTACCCCGGAAAGGATGGAAACGTAAGAAGCGCAGCAGTCAAGACAACGACGGGAACTTATACCAGACGCTGCGAAAGTGCACATTTTAGACATTTGCAGATCAAAAATATCAGGTGAAGGGCAACTTGCTGACAGTGGCTGATGAATTAATTTGGCAGCAGCTGGGCTCGGTTTTGCAGTGAAAGGCATTGCAGTTAAACATTTAAGAGCTTTCAAAACTGTGAGTCGCATTGAAAAATCTCCGCAATCACCTGCGCATTTGCCTTCCACATCAACTGCAACTCTTCTAGCTGACATTTTTGAGGAAAACACAGATCCATTCACGTCACCAAACTCAATGCTCCACGCAGAGTTTTTAGAAATGGTGTATGAATACGAATATAAATCAACTCCGAAGGCTTCTGTCCAAAGCCATCAACAAAGAAAATTGACTTATCCAAACAAAATTGCTGATATCAAACTTTCCCTGCTGGAAGAAAGAATAAAAAGTGAGTCCGTTAATTTTTGCTTCAATTTCCAAAAAAATACACAAGCTTATAGAAATTGTAAAACAAAAACTGAAAATAGAAGAACAAAGACAATTTAACATTTCTAAAATGCAAATTTTATCTGTCAAACCACTCAACGCTCGTTCAAAACAAACAAAGACTCGATGTAGTAGAATAAAGACTACTACAATTTTTAATTCCCAAACGATACGTGACCAATCGAATGCCAATGCCATCATCCCAAAATGGTTACTCGTTTTTAAAGAAAAAAATATATAATTCAATAAAAACTTAACATAATGGATTCAGTTGCTCTATAGATGGATGAAGAAAGTAGAGAAGAACGGGTTGAACGAAGAATAATACGCGATAAGTCAAATATTTTTGAAATGTGTGACAGAAGGTAAATATAATGCGTATTGCTTTTGTTTAGTTTTGTACAGACTTTCGGCTATCAAAAACCGCTTTTAACTATGTATTGAATGCTATTCCAGAAAAACTGTCTACTCCTATGAGATCTACTGCATTTCCTGATATATTGAAACTAGCTGTAACCTCACACAGAGTTAAAAGGGTTAATTCATGGTTATGATCCAAAACAAGTCTTCAATGTTGATTAAACTAGATTATTTGGGAAACGTCTACCAAACAGAACTTTCATACCTGAAGCAGAAAAATCGAAGCGAAGTTATGAAAGGTTTTTCAAAGAATCAGCTTCCTGTCCACTGGCGAGCAAACATGAAGTGGTTTAACAATTAATTATATACAGTTTGCCAAGATAAACAAGAATTCATACCAGAAACAGTTGCCTAAGCTTACGCAAGCCAGAAAACACAAGTTTGAAGCATCGCTGAAACTTTTGCTTCAGAATCTGAGAAGACTGTACCGAAACATAAGTTTGGTCCCGAAAATATCTACAATTTATATGAAAACTGGTTTAAAAACTGTACTTGATGCTCCAAAGGTAAGACAACATTTGCGGTAGTTGATGAAAGCGCAGGAGATCCACGAAAGCCTGAGATCACATACTGGACCACATACTGTACAAAAAATGGCGTGGATCTGGTGGACAAGAAGTGTTCACTCTATGACGTGTCTAGGAATTCATGACGATGGCTTCTAACTGTATTTTATGATTTACTAAATTTAAGTGCCTTAAATGCATAATGGATATATAGCGAATAGCATACAGTTTTAGTTTGACCGTTGAACCGCATAGACGTGTTTTTAGTTTGAGCGGAGTAAATTAAAATGTATTTAGAGTTGAAATAGTTTCCGGTACGTGATTTTTCAAAAATAAAGTGTAGGTACATAAGGATCGTTTGGAAGTTCATCTCAGCAAGGAGCGAAGCAGATGGAATTGTAGACCTTGTAAGACATCCAAATAACATCAACAACAAATCCTGTACCTCAACATTGCACCACCTGTTGTTTGCTAAGTCTGCACGACAAGAGAAATACGACCACGCCGCATCGCCGCCGCCACCTTGTGTAATTCGTCCAACTCTTTTCCGCTTAAATACACGCAGTTGGATTCATCAAGAAGCACACACCTCCTCATAGCACCCGACCAGCACCTTTCTTCCAACAAATATTGCATCAGATTATTTAATCGCATAACCTGTTGATGCTGCAGTCACACGCCACGAGGACCGCTACAACTCCAATCCTGTACGATCATCCCCTCAACAACACCCGCCGTCTGGACTTTTATCCAAATTTATGTATTCAATATAAAAACTAAATTCGACAACTTATCATCAATCATCAAGAGCATTTGGAATAGTCTGAATTTAAAGCAAAAAGCTAGTTGGTGGCTAAAGTTTCCACTCTGCTGATGAGGTAGGTATTCTTACGGTCGCCTCCCCAACGATTACATTATTTCACTTAACTAGACAAAAACTCAAAGACCAAGTAGGTTGTATATTAAACTATAATTATCGCAACAGCTACAGTTGAATAAGAAGAGGAGGACCCACGGAATTTCCACCTAGATCCCCAGATCTGACTATCCATGTTGACATTGCAAACTAAATGTGTATAAGGAAAAAATCCATCGCTTACTAGCAGCGCTGGTATCGCTTAGAAGTCAATAAATAGAGAGAAAAAAAATAGCGTCAGTCTTAATAAAACCTGCAAAACAAACAATGCAGTGGAATGTGCTCAAACAAGATGCAACAAGAGCTAAGGACCAAGGATCAGTATCAGATGGAGCTAAAATACTTTTAATGCTAATTTAAACCATGGCGCGTTGGGTTGTGGGAGTTTGTATGTCCCTAAAGGTGTCCCCAAAGGATTTCATAGTCCTGAGGACCAAAGTAAGTGGGAAAATTAATAAAAGCCGATGAAGAACATGGAAATACAACAGGTGTAACGCACAAGTGTCATTCCAATTTATACTCTATCGTGTGACTACTTGATTTTAAGTTTTTTCTCTTTTATATTTGGTGAGTGGCTGCGCGAGGCGCATAACTGTGTCTGTATAACCACCTCAAGTACTTAGATAATCTCATGCGGTATTGAAATATTATGTTTAAAGCAAAATACCTGTTGTTAATATTTTGTTGGTACAAACAATTTCGTTGGACGTGTCCATTCAAGTCGTTCAAAGAAATAAGTTGAAAGTCGAAAATGAATTCCTTCTCTTGCTATCGAATACTCGAGGCAATCCTCAATTCAAGGTCAATCGCCCCTCTAAGCGCCGACCCCAACGATGAAGAAGCACTAATGCCAGCACATCTACTGATCGGCAGCAGCTTACGATCGCTCACACCAGAAAAAGTGCCGGAACAGCAAATGGCTTGCTTGAGAAGATGGCAGCTTCTATGCTGGCTCAAGCAGCAGTTTTGGCAGAAATGGTCCAGGGAGTATCTGCTTGGCCTTCAAGCTCGGTCCGAGTGGGTACAGGAACAACCCAATCTCGACGTGGGCAAGCTCGTCATTATTCACGAGGACAACACTCCTCCACAGCAGTGGAAAATGGGACGAGTCGTGGCAGTCGTCGAAGGGCAGGACGGAAAGGTCAGGGTAGCCGACGACGTCAAAACACCAACCGGGATCCCATTTGGGTTGAATCTTGCCCCAGAATTGTTTCAAAAACTAAACTCAAAGTATTTTGCTGATATTGAAGGTGTATTCGTATACTTTGATGATATACTTGTTTATGGGCGCTATAAAATAGAACATGACACAAGTTTACAAAACGTAATGGAGCGAGCAAACAAACTTAACATAAAATTTAACCCTGAAAAATTACAATTTCGACAAGAACAGGTTAAGTATTTAGGACAAGTGTTTTCAATGTCAGGTGTTAGTTTAGACCCGGATCGCATCACAGCTATAAATGCTATGAAGGAACCAAGTAATATAAAAGAACTTCAGCGTTTCATAGTCGTCATCAATTACTTAAGTAATTTCATACCACAGCTTTCTGAAATCACAACTTCTTTTCGAGAGTTGTTAAAGAAAAATACACATTTTCAGTGGACATTGGACAACTATGCATAGCACTGCCTTTAAGAACATCAAACGTTTAATTACAGAGGCACCCGTCTTACAGAATTTCAACGAAAAACTACCCATTACCATTCAAGCTGACGCATCACAGTCTGGGTTAGGGGCTTGTTTGATACAAGAAAACAAACCGGTGTAGTTTATGCTTCAAAAGCGTACTCTGAAAAGCGATTTGCTCAAATCGAAAAAGAAATGCTGGCTATATTGTTTGCATGTTTAACCTAGGATCCGCTATCAACTCAGACAACAACACCAGCGCTGAAATCAAACGAAGAACCTTTCTTGCCAATCGCTGCTTCTTTGGACTTAGAAGGCAATTGAGTAGTAAAGTCCTCTCCCGAGCAACTAAAGTGACACTCTACAAAACCCTCATCATCCCGGTCGACTTAGATGGTTGGGTCATGTTGAGCGTATGGAAAATAATGCTCCGGCTCGTAGAGTCTTCGAATCCAACCCGGAAGAACGTCGCAGAAGAGGAAGACCGTGACTCAGATGGAGCACATAGGTGGTAGAGGACCTGAACCAACTTGGCGTGCGAAACTGGAGACAGCTAGCTAGGGACTGAGCTGGCTGGAGATGTTCGTTTCGTGAGGCCCTGGTCCGACCTGGACTGTAGCGCCACCATAAGTAAGTAAGTAAGCATCCGTTGGAATATTTTTTTATCAGATTTTGTATTGGAATCTCAAAAAAAAAAAAATTGTTTTAAGCAATAGCCGAGCGGAAGCCTCCCTCTTTTTATAAAGACACCGTGAACAGATTGTTTCAAGGGGTGCTTTACCTTTAACATTACTATAACACATACATTTGCCTAAAAACCAATTTCTACTTATTTCCTACCCCAATACACAACTTAATTTTCCCTCCAATCTCAATATTGTTTGTTTACAAAAGCCTGCTTGATAAACGGATGTCATTGACCTCGTTGTTACGATGCTCTATCTACCACAACACAACTGATTGCGAATGTTATAAACACTAATGCCCGTTCGTTGCAATCAACCAAGAAGCAGTAGTCCCTCCCTTGCAATATTTTTTTACATTTCCTGCTGGGCTTTGTCAATACTAATTCTATGGTATAACTTACGCTGCACACTACGCACTTTTTGTTCTCAGAATTCCACAGCATTCCATTTAACGGAATTCACACACAACGCGAATACTTTTCTTTCTTATTGCAATAGTATTGCATATAGCTTACAGCTATGCAACGGTTGTAAAAAGAATCGATAAGAAAGAAAAAAAAAGAAAGAAAACTTTTTCGTTTTCCTTTGTCTCTAAACCCAACCTGTTGGAGTTGCTGTTATGCCTGTTGCATTCCAGTTACTTTGCGAATTTTGCAGTGGACAGTGCTTTCGTTAGTTTGAGTATTTTAAGTTTGAAGAAATAAAAAATCAATAGCTCACATCGTTATACGAGACAACAGGTTGTTGTGATTCAATTTCTGGTCCTGGTGGAAATTCTGGTGGAAAAAGACGAAAAGTGATTGGAAGTGGACATAGCTAGAACTTCAGGAACCGACTCGCTACCCGTTTTTGCCGTACCTGGAGGAGTTTGGGCATCACAGCATATATAACTTTAGTATTAAGAACTTTATTGGAAAAGGAAATTACAAGAAAATATTTACTAACGATTTTGCCTTCTGCAGCAGTACTCATATTTTATTCTAATTTTGAGATGTTAAAATTTGTAATCTTTTTCCCCAAGTGTCTCAAGCTTGGGTGCATTTTTTAATTGTTATTTCATTGTATAACGTCAGTCTTAAGAAAACTTTCAAAATGTTTTCATTTTTTAAAAATTGTAAAATCAGCATACAAACAAGAATAAAATGTTTTAAAGACGTCAGTCTTAATGAAATTTTCAAAGAGAAAATTGTTTGAATTTTAAATAAAAGCAAATATGCATAAAAAACACATTGTTTAAATGTCCATGAAGTTCAAAACCCCATGATCTAGCGAGAGTCGAAAAATTGTGATTGTTCTTCCATTTGAAACGTGGAGGTTTTCAAGTCCAGGAATAATGATGAAGGTGATTACGAATGGGATAGTAGTGACGACGAACCATTGGCGAGGTATAGAAGATTCAAGCCTTTGGAACCGTGCTCAAAGGCGACGGCTCGTACGATGCCTTGTTTCCGGGTCCATTGATATTATATTCAAATACCACCACCTGCTAATTTACTCACGAAGAAATTTCTTCAGTGGGGTATATTTCACGAGCACCTATCAATAGATTAATTCATGATAAAATATTTTGAACGACAGTTCATTAGAGGCAAGTCAGTACGATTCGGTTTGCAAGTGCTGACAGTAACAGTTATGCTTTCAACGTATACTGTGCGTTCATCCCTCGACACAGCCATAATCAAAGGCACACCACCTCGGATCGCCACGATCAGGGAATCAATTCACGATTCGTCGCAGCGTTGGATAATCATTTGGTCCTTCGAGCCGGATAGCATCGCAATTGCAAATTTTTCCGTCGACCAAGACAAAATGGTTTTTTTGAGAACCACAGCAAACGCACGCTGCGCCTCCGCCGTGATTTCATGAAACATTTTTTGCAACTGTGAATTTGTCTTCACAGTTATCAACGCAAAAACATTCCTTTTTTCTCCCTCTTTTTTCGAATTTCATATTAAATTTTGAGCTGGTTGCCCAGCTCCATTTGGGACTTTTCTTTTATTTTTTACTACAATCGCTTTTTGATGGGCTTATAATAATACATTCTCCGAAAAATATCTTCGCAG
The DNA here is from genome assembly GCA_943590905.1 of Sphaerophoria taeniata. Classification (NCBI taxonomy): domain Eukaryota; kingdom Metazoa; phylum Arthropoda; class Insecta; order Diptera; family Syrphidae; genus Sphaerophoria; species Sphaerophoria taeniata. The sequence continues at coordinate 220,969,861 of OX016540.1, read as the reverse complement.
CAAGCATTACTGTTTCTATAGTTTTAATCGGAAAAAGAAACTATTGACCACTAACATTTACTTTTAAGGAATAAGGTTTAGGGCCCCCGCAGACTGCAGACTTTTTATCGGCCGGTAGTTTAGTCGGGTTGGGCTGAAAGTGCGCACACCGAGCCAACTAAACAGTTTGGTTGGTGAACAGGGCGCAGACTATCCAACAGCCGGCCGACTATTCTCTAACTACATAGTTTGTAACTGACTGTTGAAGCAGTCGCACAATGTAAATATTGTCCAGAAAAATAATTGCTCTCATCATACTCCGGAGGAGGAAAATCAAGAAAAGATTCCGAGAGTATTGGGTGCATCCCATTCTCAGTGATAGATTAGTTAGTGGAAAATTTTACACTATGCATTCCAAATTACTTGATTACCCGAAAAAAATGTTCGCCTATTATCGAATGAGCATTACCAGCTTCAATGAACTTGTCAAGCTAATTGGACCAGCAATAGACTTTCTATACCTGTGGAGGAGAGATTGAGCGTTACGATAAGGTAAGATAAACTACAAATACTTTTCAACTATGAAATGTTTTGAATGGTTGTCGGTTGCGAAATTGGAAAAATTGTACAAGGGTTGTTGTACTCTGTTGTACGTACATGTTGGCTTAAAAGTAGACTGAACGCACCTAGCAAATCTTTTCTGTTTAAAAACGTTAAGAATACTTATTTTAGCATCAAGTTTTTCTTCTGCGGTTAAATTTTGGAGTGGAGGGACCAGTGACAAAGCAAAGTTCACATCTTCATCAGTATTAGGCGAAGACGAAGTTTCCTTGTGTTTTTTCATTGTGCTCGGAGGTCAGGACAGAATTGCTTCGGTGGCCTTAGCCCCAAATTATAAGGGAAACTCACCACCAAAGTAAGTCGAATTGGAGACAAAAATCCAAACCCTAGAAGGAAAAATAAATACAGCGACACACGTGTAAGTCACCATAAAGATTCCCACCCAAACATTTTGGTCCATTTGGGCCTGGATCTATGCAAATCTGGGCAAATTTTCGCAAGACACGAGGTCTCCATATATATGTGTGTCCGCCATTTTGGACAAAGAAAGCGTCGCAATTGAGACAATTTACACCATACAAAAGTGCAAAGTATATAACAAGCATATACCACTACAAAGTCATCAACTCCAGATTCGTCGCCATCAACTCCAGCTTCTTCGCCATCAAACCCAACTTCTTCTTCATCAGTTTCAACATTCAACATAGTCGTCATCACCAGTTCCAACGAAATACCAGCAGCAGTCAACATAATTTATTTGGAATGTATAGGTACATATACAGTTATTTTATGTGAAATTGAATTGAATTGAATTGAAAAATTGGTACGTTGATTTGGGTGAAGAAAAAAGAGTACGGTTTTACTTTTTCTTTATACAAGACGATATCACGTGTTTTGTTTCAACTTCAATTTTCCTTTTCTTTTGAAATGAGTGTTGAGGATGTGATCTTGGCATGCGATGTGCTAATTGATTGTCATGCGGCCTTTAAGGAAAGGGGTGTGTGTTCTCAAGCCATGCTAGAGGCATTCCGTATTGAATAAAAAGAAATATGGCTCCAGATAAAAAAGGAGTACAATTATAAGATATCCGTTTAATTTTGTTACATGTAATCTTCATTTTAATGTTCATATTGTTAATATAAGTCATTCAAATCTTTATTAATTCAAAATTACTACTTTGTGTATAAACACTCTAAAATACTTTACATTTGGCAACATAGACTTCGATGATTTCTGTGGCAATAAGACAGAGTAGCTTAAGTTGACATAAGCGGTTTTTCAGATTTTAAATTACGCCTAATCTACAGTTTGAGAGCAACTATTCTATTTCACCCCCATTTTAAAACAGTGTTCCTATGAAGAAATATCGTAAGTTTCCTAAACACTTATGTTTAAAAAATATGTGGTGCTTTTAACAGAACGGCTTATGTTGAGCAGTTTCCTTTTGTTACATTTTTCCAAATTTTTAGTTTTAACAGAAAAACTAATGTCATTTTATGTAGGTTTTTAGGTTCTTTGGTAAATTTTTTTTTTTCTTAATCTTATGTTGATTTAAGCTGTTTTGTCAAATTCGTTATTTGATTTCATGGTCACTTATGTTAACATAAGTTGTTCTATCAAAATTAAAACAATTTTTTTTCCTGAATTCAAATATGACAGAAAAACTTAAGTGAACATAAGCTGTTCTGTTGCACTACAATATTCAAATACCCATTACTTATGCCAATATAAGCTAGTTTTGTTGGATGCATACGAGTTCGCTCTATTCACTTAAGAAGAAAGGTTGTGTTTTTCAGTGCAAGCAAAACGAGTTTGTTATTCAAAGTTTTTCACAGTGAAGTGTGTTGTGTATGCATATTGCTTTTCCAAAAAGTTTTTTTAAGTTAACTTCAATTACTTACCAAGTCTCAAAATGGAACGTGCAAGAAAAATGCTGTCTATGGCACTAAAAAAACAATTCGATAGAAATTTGGAGCAATCTACATCGAAAGGCAATGGAAACAATAATTCAGATATCGCAGCTGGTAAGTTCATATTATAAGGTTTTGAATATAAAATAGGAACTGAAACTATACAATATTTAGGCACAAATAACAAATTTGAAGACATATCAGTTAATAAACATTTCCAAAACATAAATGAAAACGCAGACAATGCTGTCGACCTCCAAAATATGAGTTTAGATATGGAGGAAGAAGAAGAACATTCAAAAGATTTCGATAATGACAATTCACTTGACGACCCTGATTTTGCACCGTCTGATTCTTCGGAAATTTCCTTCGATACAAGCAATTTGGAACAATCTACATCGAAAGGCAATGGAAACAATAATCTAGATATCTCAGCTGGTAAATTCATATTATAAGATTTGGAATAAAATAGGAACTGAAACCAAAACCATATATTTTTTAGGCAAAAATGCAAAAGATTTCGATGACGACGATTCTGATTTTGCACCGTGTGATCCTTCGGATATTTCCTTCGATACAAGAAATGCTGGGAACCAAATAGAACAAAATCTTTTATTTGGAGATCACGATTCATTATGTTCTCAAAACGACGAAGAAAATACCGAAAAAACAGCCAAACCAACGAAGAAAATGCGAAAAGAAAAAAGAAACTCCGGCAAAAGCTATGTATCTACAACGGGAAAAGTTGTAAGAGAACGAACCATACAAAAATTAGGTGACTGTCGCAACAGATGTAAAGAAAAAATAACGTTTGCAAACCAACAGCTTATATTTAAATCGTACTGGGATCTTGGTTCTTATGAGTTGAGACAAGCTTTTGTTGCCGGCTTGATTTCTGTTGACGAAACCAAATTTGTAAGGAAAGAAAAGAGCCTTACCAATCCAAGAAACAGAAAACACACCAACAAATATTTCTTAGAGATATGTGGAGAAAGAGTTTCAGTTTGCCAAAAATGTTTTAGATACACCCTTTGTGAATCGGAACAATTCATCAAAACAGTAGTTAAAAAAAAGCTGGAAGGCTTTGGGTCGTTCAGAGGTGATTTGCGTGGAAAACATCCTGGTCCTAAGAAACTCGCTCCTGAAAAAGAAAATGAAGTTATTGAATTTATAAAAAGTTTCCCATCCTACGAATCGCATTACACAAGACGCGATACTTCAAAAAGGTATTTGTCGAGTGATTTATCAATTGCAGAGTTATATCGACTCTATTCAGAAAAGTATGTTCCAGTTTCACTTTCTAAGTTTTCGAAAATTTTCAACACTTTGAACTTGAAATTTAAAAAGCCAAAATTAGATACGTGCCACAAATGCGAAGTTCTAAAAATGAAGATTGACGTTGCTACTGAGAAAGAACGAGAGAACCTTGAAAAGGAGCAAAATGATCACCATCTTGAAGCAGATTCTGCCTACAAATCGAAAGCAATGGACAAATCTAAAGCTGAAAACTCCTCATCTATAAAAGTTCTAACGTTTGACCTACAACAATGCCTGCCAACACCATTTTTGAGATCGTCAGTCTCTTTTTATAAACGCCCATTGTGGACCTATAATTTAACAGTTCACGATTGTCACACTGGACGGCCAATATGCTATATGTGGCACGAAGCGTTAGCAAACCGTGGAGGAAATGAGATCGCGTCATGTGTATTTAACCATCTTCAAAAGCTTCCAGCTGAAACTCGACATGTGATTTTGTACAGCGATTGTTGCCCGGGACAGAATAAAAATTCCTTCATTGCTTCAATGTTCGAGACTTTTTTACAATTGGAAAATAGTGTGGAAACGATTGATCATAAATTTCTTCTTCCCGGGCACACTCACATGGAATGTGACGTGGACCATGCCCTAATCGAAAAAAAGAAAAAGCTGACAACCGTTAAAATACATCATCCACGTGATTGGTATCAATTCGTGAGAACAGTGGGCGTATCAGTCTTGTGTTATCAGTTGAACTGAACACACGTGTTCTATTATAGACAAGCAAAGACCGTAACAATTTCTCTCAAACGTGTTCGAAGTGACTCTGGTGAAGGCGAGTTTCGCCCTCCCAGCAAACATTTAACTCTTAACTTAACTCCCAGCAAACATTTAACTAATAAAAACCAAATCCCTTATGTTAAAATGACAAATAGGGAAAATTATTTTCAACCTTTGCAAAGCCTTATGGCTGACGAAGAAAAAATGGTTGATGAAAATATTAATGAACGTTCCAACATCATTAAAGATAGTGTTCCCCCTATTGTCGTGCTTAAAACTACAAGTGAAAAAATTCGATCTATTTTGGATAATCTAGAAATTGAAAAATATCTGATTAAAAATATTTCTCTTGGTCAAAAAATTATAACCCCTACACTTGAACTTTATGATCAAATTAAAACTGAACTAACTAAACTAAATATCGAATTCTTTACTTATTCTCGCAAAGAGTCGCGACCTTTCAAAGTTATTCTATCAGGCCTTGACTCAGTTAACGAACAAAAAATTAAAGAGGAACTAATATCCTCAGGTGTAAAGTGCATCGATGTTAAAACGATTACCATAAACTCAAACACAAATTCTCAAATTAAAACTTATAAATACGTTGTTTATATCCAACGAGGTTCAATCAAGTTAAACGAATTAAAACAAAAACATTCTTGTCTATTCAAAACAATCATTCACTGGGAATTCAAAAAACATAACCCCGGAAAATTAACTCAATGCCATAATTGCCAACTCTATGGTCACGGTGCTTCAAACTGCAACATAAATAGTTTCTGTGCAAACTGCTCAGGAAATCATAAAACAAACAACTGTACTTCTCCTGAGATGATTCGCTGCGCAAATTGCAGAGGTCCCCACAAATCATTCGATCCAGATTGCATAAGTCGAAAAAAATATTTAGAGATTAGAAACCAAATTTCTTCTCGCCGCCAAACAACTAATGCCTACACCAACAACACCCATATTCCCTCTCGCAAAGCTCGCCAACATGTTTCATATGATCATAATTCCATCACCGACTTCCCTTCGCTGCCCTCATCATCTCAACGCCAATATATCCATCGCTCATCTGCTCCGGCTCCCTCTCATCAACATCAATCATCTTCGACAACACAAAATCTTTCAATAAACCCTCATCAGAACGATCCAACTGTAACGGCAAATAATACCGACAAACTGTTCTCCTTTGAAGAGATAAACTCTCTCTTAAACGAAGTGTTAACTAAGCTTCGCTCTTGCAACAATAAATCCGAACAATTCAATGTTATCACATCATTAGCTATTAAATATGTTTATGCAAAGTAACATGTTAAATTCCTCACTTAATATAATTACTTGGAATGCTAGAGGCATTGCAAGAAAGAAATCAGAATTTTTTAACTTCATTGTTAACAAAAAAGTTGATATTGCGCTAATTAGTGAGACCTGGTTAAAAACTAATAAGACTTTTTCCCACCCAAATTTTAATTGCTATCGTCTCGACAGGGTCCATCACAGAGGTGGTGGCGTCGCTATATTAGTTAAGAAAGAAATTGAACACACTGTACACCCAAGCTTACACCTACAATGTATTGAGTTAATAGGAATCGATTTAATGCTAGGCCAAAATGATAAAGTAAGTGTATTTTCAGCCTATTTCCCTGGTGGAAATAGAAATGCTGATAAAATCACTCACTTTAAAAACGATCTTCAAAAGATATTTAGACTTCGAAGTAAAATTATCGTTGGTGGCGATTTTAATAGTCGTCATCAGATGTGGAACTGCATTCGAGCAAATTGCTGGGGTAATACGCTACTCCAAGTCAATGAAGCTTATCCAAATTTTTCCTTATTACACCCACCAGACCATACTTACATTCCTACTTCAACGTCTAAGAGCCCGTCAACTCTTGACTTGTTTGTGACTAACTTACCTAACTTATGCACTATTCCATCCACACACAATAATCTCGGATCTGATCATCTCCCTGTTAGTATAATATTAAATGTTACTACCATCAAACAAGAAAATTTTTACTACAAGTATTCCGCTGCAAATTGGAATCTCTTTAAATCATACATAAATCAAAATAGTAACATGAATGAATTGACATCCTATGCTCCAACAAATATCGATGAGATCGATTCCCTTTGCGACAATTTTATGTCTTTACTTTACAGAGCCGTCGACTTGGCAGTACCTAAAATTGCTGTAAAACATAGTAATTATTCCGAACGACTACCAGGAAACATTTTACTTCTGATTCGTATAAGAAATACAGAGAGGCGAAAATGGCTCAGATTTCGTTATGAATTCTTCCTTCGAAATGTCAAATACCTAAATAAAATAATTTCAGAAGAAATAGCAAGGTTCAGAAATATGCGTTGGAACGATCTATGTAACTCTTTCGAAAAATCCAGTAAACCTTTCTGGAAAATTTCTAAGATATTAAAAAAAAAAGGTGGTTGTATTCCACCTCTTAAAGTACAAAATCAGATTGTCATTGCGCCAATTGACAAAGCAAACCTCCTAGCAAACACTTTCAATCAAAATCACATTATAACAGCCAATCTTAGTGATAATATTACACTACAAGAAGTTTCAAACTCAATGTCAAACATACGCCAATCGACCACTCAATTCCCCGAAAATTACCTAATAAAGCCCGCAAAAATTACTGCTATGATAAAAACCTTAAAAAATAAAAAGTCACCTGGATTGGATAAAATAAACAACAAAATTTTGAAAGCTCTTCCACGGAATGGAATAAAATATATAACAAAAATAGTTAACTCATGTTTAAAAACATGCTATTTTCCAAAATGCTGGAAAACAGCATTGGTAATACCAGTTGCAAAACCTGGAAAACCCAAAAATCAACTGAGTAGCTACAGACCTATTAGTCTTCTGAGTTCCCTAGGTAAATTGATGGAAAAAATTATCCAACAAAAACTCATTGAATTTGTTACCGAATCTAATATTCTGCCTGACTACCAATTCGGTTTTAGACAAAACCATAGTACAATTCATCAAATTGTTAGGATTAAAAATCACGTAAAAACAAATTCGCTGAAAAACAATCTACTGGCCTTATACTCTTAGATATCGCAAAGGCTTTCGATACAGTTTGGCATGATGCCTTGATTCACAAGCTATATGTTTATAATTTTCCAATAGCAATTGTTAAAATTATCCAAAGTTTTCTGCAAGATAGGAAATTCATTGTCAAAATTCATAATGAACATTCTTCTCCACAACCAATTGAATATGGTGTCCCTCAAGGATCTGTACTTAGTCCAATACTCTTTAATATTTTTGTGTCCGACATTCCTAACCTAGGAAATGACGTCAGTCTTGCTATGTTTGCCGATGACACAGCAATCTTTTCATCAGGAGCTATATATTTAGACGTTCAACAAAAATTACAATTCGCGATCTTAGAACTTGAAAAATATTTTTATAAATGGAAAATCAAAATTAATTCCAATAAAACACAAGCTATCTGGTTCAGCAGACGCAGAAAAGCATGCTATTTACCAGGAAACTCAAATCTTCAGGTGGGTTCCATCAATATCGATTGGTGCGAGCATTGCAGGTATCTGGGCGTCATGTTAGATAGTAAACTTAACTTTCAAAAACATATAACAACCACTATCGATAAAATAAATATATATATACGAATTCTTTACCCTCTTATTTGTAGAAACTCTAAGCTTAGTAAAGAAAATAAGCTTATCTTATACAAAACAATATTTCGAGCTATCCTCTTATATGGTGCCCCTGTCTGGGAAAATTGTGCAATGACACATAAATTAAAGCTTCAGAGATGTCAAAATAAGATCCTCAAAGTAATGCTTAACTTGCCACATTATTATTCAACTCAAAAACTTCATGAATTGGCCAATATCAGCTTTTTAGATACTGTTATAGAAAATTCTAAACTTAAATTTGATCATAGCTGCAATCAATCAAATAATGAACTTATAAAACATTTACCATTATCGAACTAATATAAAAATTGTTATCTTAGATTACATACGAAATTTCAATAAAAAATAATGTGCAATACTAGGTTTAAGTGTTGTATAAGGGTTTTTGTTAGTAGTTTTCCCTTAATGTTTATATATTGCTCCATATGTATATATTCTCGTTATACAAATATCATAATTATAGTTGTAAAGGAATTGTATTATGTCCTAAATCTCTAAAAAAATAATAATATAATGTTATATTACTCTTATTCTGCTACTCAATAAATAAATAAATAAATAAATAAATAAAAAAATAAAAACAGTGGGCGTAAAAACCCAATTTGAAGTTAAGGAAATGAATCAAGATGAGATTTTCAATTTCTCAGCTGTTTCCAAGGAAAAGTTTGTGTGGCGAAAGGTGGACAAGTGGATGAGGTTCAATAAAGAGTTTGGAACAGTATATTTCAAAACATTACTTAATGAAATCGAAGAGTTCAAATCTCTTAATATAAGACGTCGCACAGTGGCCCGTTTAGGCTAAAGTCATTCCAAAATTCATTTTTTTCGTTGTTCCAGAATTCAAAATTTGTTTTTTCGCTGAATTAACAAATATTTGAAGTTCTTGAAACCGAAGTTTTTTTTTGAATTTTCCCAACGGTTTGGTTTTGAGAGGGGGTCAAAGTTGAACTTTTTTTTTCAGTTTTAATAACAAACAATTTTTTTTTCTTTTTCTTGACTTTGAGAAGCTATATTACGAACGTGGGGAAAGAATTTTTGTTTTTTCTTTCTGAAATTAACAAATACGTTAAAATATATGTTTGGAAAAAATATTACAAAAAAAAAAAATGTCTATATATGTATTTTTTTCTTTCTTTTTTTGGACACCACTTTTTGTACCTTTTTCTGACTTTACATTGCATGGAAAAAAAAGCTTCAAGAAGCATTAAGCAAAACTCAACGCATAATGAAAGCTGAAGTATTTCTTAATATAATCCTGAAGAAATAATTTGCGCCAACTTGCGCCCAACTGAGCTAGAGCGATTTTATTAATCGATGGCAGGCACTTTTTTTCAATGGCAAATTAATAAAATGTTTAATACTGTAACTTTTGAACAAGTTGAGATATCACCACAATTTTTTTTTTATTTCGAAGAAAATGTTCACGGCTAACAATATGATGAGTTTTAAATTTATTACATTTGCAGGGTGTTCCAGAATTTTCGAACAAAAAAAATTTTTTTTTTCAAATTCAAAAAATTATCTGAAATGGGGAATGAATTCACAACAATTTTGTTTTTGATGACGGAAATATTTTAAAATACGATATGTCATAAATATATCATAAATCGGAGGCAATAAAAAAATTAAATTGAAGGGTTTATATTATATCCATAATAAAATATTAGCAGTTACTTTTGACTATGTTTTTTTAACTATGATTGACGGAAAAGTTTTAAATGAACTTACAGAAACAAAATCAACGCGGTCATGCCCAATATGCAAAAGGACACAAAAGAGTTTCAATAGCCAAGATGAATCCAATGCAAACATTGACGAACATAACTACCAATATGGAATATCTCCACTGCATGGTACAATCAGATGCATGGAATTTATATTAAAACTTGCATATACACTTCGACGGGATGGACAGGATTTCGGTGAATCGATTGGGATCAAAGAAGCACAAAAAAGAAGAAAGGAAAGGATACAAACGTGTTTCCGTGATCAGCTTGGACTCGATGTAGACAAACCAAAGCAGGGATTCGGAAATACTAATGATGGGAACACTTCGGGAAGATTTTTCGAGCAATCGGAGATAACAGCTCAAATAACTGGAGTAAACATAGAGGTTATTTCCAGGCTGAAAATAATACTTGATGTTTTGAACTGCAGGGAAGTTGTGAACGCAGTTAAATTTGGGGAGTATACTAAAGCAACAGCAGCTCTGTTGACTCAAAAAAGTATCCTGAAAAACAACTGACACTTACTCTTCACAAAATTTTGGCTCACAGTCAAGATATTATAGAGTATCAATCACTTCCCCTAGGAGAATTATCTGAAGAAGCCCAGGAGTCCAAAAATAAGGACTACAAAAGGTATAGATATCAAAATACCTGCAAAGTTTCGAGAATAAGGCAGAATGAAGACTTATACAACATGCTTGCAGCCTCATCTGATCCGCTTATTTCTTCTCTGAGGCACGTAACGATATGAAAGCACTTTATTCTCCGGAAATGTTGAGTTTATTGAATATTACCACGGACCAAGATGATAGTTTTCAAGAAATCTAATGTTTATACGTATATTTCAACTGTTTTTATTGTATAATTTGCTGTTCAATTTGTTATTTATTATTATTCTAATGTCAATTTACAAAAAAAAAAAAAACTTTTTTCGCCACTGTTCCTCTAAAATCGGTGTTTTACTTTTCGCGCTACTGTTAAACGTCAATTCCTTTTGTTTTACGCCAGAAAATGAATTTTCTTGTTTGTTTAATTCACATTTAATCATTTTTATCTCACTTAATATAACTAAGCTTTTTGACAGCTATTTCCGAAACACCCTGTAATGTTTTTATTTTGAAATTCACCATTTTCATAGCGTTGGGTGTAACCTTCAAAATAAAAAAAAAATTGTGGAAATATCTCAACTCGTTTAGGAGCTATGATTTTTGGAACCAAAAAAGCCGAAACGGGCCACTGTGCGTCGTGGGTTCAATTCTATCAAAATAGCTGATCTGCAGAAATGTTATTCTTCTCCACTTGAAATCAATGAAAAGAAAAGGCAAGATTTATTGGATATGTTGCCATTGATTGACAATATTTATCATCCTTTTTATAAAAATTTAAATGGCATTCAAGAAGCTGACTTTCATCAAGATTTAACCGAGGGTGATGAAGAAGATTAACACCTTATACTTACAAAAATACTGTTTGAATTGAAATCTTTTGTTTATTTTCAAAGACCTAATGAATTTTGTACGGTTTTAGTTCCTTTAATTACATTTATAATTAAAATTATTTTTACTAAAAGTTCCTAATAATTTACTTATGTTTTATTTGTATGTAATCTGCAATTCATCATAAAATCTTAAGTCAACTTAGCTACATCATAATCGTTTTTGAAGTTATGACAGAAGAACTTATGTTAGATAAGACATTTATAATTACCAACTTGATTTTAGCAAAAGAGCTTAACTTCTAAAATCACGTTTTGAATACATTGTTCTTGATATATTTTTACAAATTAAAAGAAAATATAACATGTATACTGTACTCTACATTTGGGCATTAACAAATTTTCAAAATGTTCATAAACAACAATTTTAGACAAAAACGTCAATATCTCAAAAACGTTTTTTTTTAACATAAGCTACTCTGTCTTATTGCCACAGATTTAAAAATAAACAAATTATTTCTAAAAAATCATATAAAAGGCAGAATCAAATTCAAATCAAATCACTCTTGTCTAGTACTTCATTGAGCAAAGGTTGCCTAGCGCTAACGTTCTCAAAAAAATATTACACCAGAGGCCCTGATATTGAGACAACTTCGATTCGTTTAATTAATTTTTTTTATTTACGACGTTTTCTTCAAAGCGCCTAAATAATTTCATAAAATTATTTCAACGACGTTTATGGTTGCTATTCATTTAATTTTCATTAACTTTCATTTAATTTTTTCCTTGTTAATTTTCTCTTTCTTATTGTTAAATAAAATTGTTTCATTCTTTGTTAAAATACAACAACGTTTCGTTTTTTTCTTTTTTTCTCTTGTTCTTATTGTTGTTGTTTTCTTTTTTTTGTTTAATACCTTTGTTCGTTTATTCTGGTTAACGTTTACTACGGTCTTCGGACAGTATAAGCGCCTCAGTATAAATAAACAAAGCTGCGATTGTCAACATTGTGACATAATTTTGAAGACTGATACTGCACAATAGTGTGTAGTCACACCCACAAGAACCAAGGACGAAAATCTGGTCCTACACAATGAATTTGTTCATGATGCACTCGCGGATGATGAGCTCAGGACGTCACTTGTTTCGGTTAACGCCAAATACAAGCAAGCTTTTAGTGTTTATATTGAATTTCTTAGTGAAATTTTAGAGGCATCAAGCCTGTATGAAAGCAAAGTGAAGCCGAGTCAGGGAAGGGATAAAGTTGACAACGAAGACAGTAAACAGTTGTATATGCATAATATACAGGTTCCTCCTTGTGAAACGGAAGTTTTTTAGCGGCAATTTCTTGAAATGGCCAGCATTTAGGGACATGTTTACTGCACTTTATATTAAACATTCGAAGCTTAGTCCCGTCCAAAAGCTATTTCATTTATGGGCTAGAACACGAGATGAAGCTTTAAAAATAGTTTCAAAATTCGAAATAGTTGACGAAAATTTTGACGCAGCGTGGCTAGCCTTAAAAAATCACTATGAGAACAAACGCGTTAAGCTAGCATCACACTACCAGTGAATTCACTGACAACTGACAGGCTGTGACGTAAAAATTACGTCACAAAGTCGTCAGTGTGGTTGCGCGTAGTGTGATAGCCAGTTTTGGGACGTCAGTGAAGTATGTCAGTGCACTGACGTGTTCACTGACAAGCCGAAATTGCGTCAGTAACTGACACGAAAAATGGCAAGTGTGATAAGTAGTCACTGACACATGGGACAACTGGCAGACTTTTTTGACAAGAGCGTCAGTACACTGACAGTGTCCCATCACTGACAACCCATGAAATTTCATGTGCTGTTAGTGTTGAAATACTGTCAGTGAACTGGCAGGTTTTTTTGACATTTGCATGTTTTCTGCAGGAGTTTTTTGTTATTTTTTTTTTTTTTTTGAAGAAGAAGAAATAATAAAAGTTGAGTTTAAATAATTAAAAAAAAAAAAATTTGTAGTTTTTTTTTATATTTTGGAAACGGCTAAATTGAATTGTTTACATAAAATGAGTGGAGGTAATAACGTGGCTGATTCCGGAGCATCGATTAAAGCCAAGAAGCTGGCTAAGCGTGAGAGGGCTATGAATCATAAGTGGATGTTTGAGCAGGAGACGTGTCTGATAGAGTATGTGGAAAAGCGACTACCGCTTTGGAACTGTACCCACCCAGACTATAAATGCCCAAATATAAAAACTGATTTGTGGGTCGAAGTTGTGAGGGAATTAAACATCGACACGATCAAGGTCGAAGAAGCAAAAATCAAGTGGAATAATCTGCGAAGCAATTTTAAAGCTTTTTTGAACAAGCAACGCACCAAAAAATCTGGACAAGGTGCTATAGACGGAACCGCTGCAGCTAAATACCCCCATTATTCGGAATTGATGTTCTTAGAATCGGCCGATGTGCAGCAATCATCGCAGTCCATCTCCACGTTGGAATTAGTAATTCAAGTTTAATTTTCTTACATATTTTATTAAGTTAATTTGAATTGCAGGATAATCCCATGAACGATCAAACCTTTTTGAACGATTTGGGTCAAGCGGCAGCAACGCAATAGAGATGCACCTCCCCTGACTCCGACATTTATCTCTCAACATCGCAAGCGAGCAACATCAAAAACATCCATTACGCCATCGCCTACACCTTCAAGTTCTGCAATGCTTAAATATTCGGCCCTGAATTTGCTGAACAAGCCATCATACGCAAAGACCATTTTCAGTCAGACCATGTGTCAGTGTAGTGTGATAGTCAGTTTTTTAGGCGTCAGTTCACTGACCGACTCGGAAAAAAATTCACTGACTAGCATCAGATGTCAGTGAGTTTTGGGACACACTGGCAAGGGCCTGCCAGTAAGTGTGATAACCTTTTTGCTCAACTGACCACTGACAAGCAATTGCTTCACTGGCGTTAAAACCACGTCAGTTTTTGTGACGTCACTGCCTGTCAGTGGTCAGTGAATTCACTGGTAGTGTGATGCTAGCTTTATAGTTAACAGCCATCTTTAGATTTTATTAGATCAACCAATTATCGCTACAGAATCGGCGTCAGCGTTAAGAGAGTTGCAAAGTAATATTAATGATGCGCTTGTAGCGTTAGGCTCATATGACATTGAGGTTAGCAAATTGGATGCATTCATCACACACCTACCTTAAGGGCAAGTCTACGGAGGTAGCCCTACATGAGGTAGTGCGTACAGTTGAAAATACCATACATTTTAAGGAATTTACTCTCGCTACCTTCTTAGACATAGAAGGAGCCCTCAACAACGTCTTAACAGAATCCATTCAAGAATCACTGGTTGACCGGGGTGGAAATTGGATTGTATCCATGCTCAGTGATAGAAGGATTCAAGCTACCTTAAGTAACACTAACTTGACCAGGCGCGTAAGCAAGGGAACACCCCAAGGAGGTGTTCTATCTCCCCTTCTTTGGCTTCTAGTCATGAACAAAATTCTTGTTAAACTGGAAAGATGTGGCGTGAAGGCTGTTGCTTACGCATATGATTTGATGATGTTGGTATCAGGAAAGTTCACTTCCGTGATTAGTGAGATTACGGAGATGGAATTGCTAAAAGTTGCTGTGGCTTGGGTGTCAACCAAAGCAAAGCTGAACTGATGCTCTTTACTACCAAAACAAGAGTACCCCCCTTCAACCTTCCTCGCCTCAACGGTGAAACTCTTTCCTTGTCTTCCAGCGCTAGATATTTGGGAGTAAAGGCTGAATCACAAACACGCCTCAGCTTCGGCTTCCGTTTGGAGTCACATTACGTAATATTAAGTACGAAACGTGAGGTCGAAGCTTCTTTGTGATAGCATGCATTGAATTCTTATGGCTGAACTCGTAAACGTCAGGCGAAGCCGAAGCTGAAGCGTGTTTTTGATTCAGACTTAAAGCTCGACCCAATGTTAAACTGGAAACTTAATATTGAAGAAAGAGTCAAGAAAGCCAACATAGCTTGATATGGCTGTAGTAAAACCTTGGCAAAAAGTGGGGTATGCAATAGAAGATGATTTTGTTGACGTACACAGCCGTAGTCCGTCCAATCTTAACCTATGGTTCGATTGTTTGGTGGCCCGCACTTAGCAAAGCCTAACATATAACGTAATTAAAATAGGTTCAAAGAACAGCTAGTGTTGGCTCCATCGGACGCCCTTAACGTTTTTCTTTAACTCTTACCAATAGACTTACACATGACACACATGAGACTTAGGGAATCGAATATGACCCTAGGGTCATAGTAATATTACTAACATTATCCCAGTGGACATCTTTTCGACAAAAACCGACTACTGCACTCCTACTGTGGACCTCAGTGCGGATTTTAAAGTTATCATTCCACTCCGAAAAGAGTGGGATGATGACTTAGTGGCGAGAGGCTTCTTTACAACTATTTTCACAGACGAATCAAAGATGGAGTGTGGGGTTGGTGCAGGAATTTTCTCTAGGTCCTTAAATGTCTCCAGGTCTTTTTGGCTTCCTGACTTTGCTAGTGTCTTTCAGGCTGAACTACTCGCGATTAAGGAAGCATTACTAAAACTAGATCCAAATCAAAACCGCAATACAGACATCTTTTCGGACAGTCAGGCGGCTATTCAAGCGATTGGCTCGTCCACATCATACTCCAAATGAGTTCAGCAATTCCGAAGTGAGCTAGCGGGCAAGAATATTGGACTCAGGGTCACTGTTGTCTGGGTTCCGGGTCACAGTGGCTTTGAGGGCAATGAACGGACTGACGAGCTGACTAGGCAAGGATCAGCCCTTCATAGCTCACTCGCGGAAAGAGTCAACATTCGTCTCGGTGCCATGAAGGGCAAGATCTTCTCATTTTTTCTCGCTGAATCAAACCACAGGTGGAGTAGCCTAACCAACTGTATCATATCTAGATATGGCCCACCTACAATAAATCCAGCACTAATAACCTTCTTTGCAGGCCCATGCAAGACATGGCCAGGGTCGTTGCAACATGCACCGGACACTGGCCTGTTGGGGAACATGCATGTAAGCTGGGCATTCCCCACAATACTTTCTGTCGTAGTTGTGGGCACTAGCGAGAAAAGGAAACTGTTCTTCACTTCTTGTGTAAGTGTCATGCGCTAGCCAAAACGAGAGCCAAATCTTTGGGAAAGTCATTCTTCAATGACCTAAATGAGCTTTCCAAACTGAGGATCAAAGATTTGATCTCCTTTTTAAACGCAACAAAGTGAATTTGAGGCGTATTGTAAACTGATTGTTACAGTTCCCCTTCGAACTTGAGATCGACAATTAGCGAACTCACAACAAAAGCTCAGAATTTTATATAATCCCTCTTTTAATTTTATAGGTCAAACGAGTTTTTATGGTATCAAAACGGCGCAACCCAGCGCTAATTGGGTCACCGAGCTAGACCGCTCGTGGCCGCCATTTCTACTACTAGATACTACTACTTAGCAGGTAAATCCGCAATAACAGAAGCTCCAGAAAGAGATATGTAGAGTGGGTCTATCATGTGGGTTGTAGGAAAATAACAAATAGGAACAAATCAAATTCGATCGGTCTTGTCACTAACTTTCGATTGCTTCTGACTAGCTCTTTTGTTCAATGTTCATAGGTTTACCGGTAATACAAAATACTTAAGAGTCCTGAGTCAAAATAGGTAAGCTGAGCGATTTAAAGAGCATTATTCTTGTGTGAGGCGAAGTTAATCTGTTCGAAATCGATAAGTTAAGAAGCACACATAGACGACCACTGTCTGGCATATTTTTAATAGCGAACTGAATATAAGCATTAATTCTAGGTCATCTGAACACTGACAGTGTTTCAGCACATGAGGGCATAGATAAAGTAGCAGTAGAATTAACCGAATGGTATTCTGCATGAAAATTTTGACCAAAATTGTCCAAACAAAGACAAACCTGGACAAACACAAGAAAGCGACTGAGAGTGTTAAAAAGCCAGCTAATTAAATTTATAAATGAATCTAGACGGCATTTTCCCCATGTGCTGCAAGAAATCGGAGAAGAAATCATACCGCATTTGGAGAACACACTCGAAATTAGCTACAAAGAAGAAAAAGGTCTCAAACCTGATATGTAACTTTCTCAAAGTGAAATAAGACCGAGACTGTCTTAAGTTAGCTCTATTCCGCTTTCAGAAAATGAAATAAAGCCAACTTTTGTTGAGAAATAAAACCAAATCGGTCTTATTTCACTTTATGAAAGTAATGTTTTTTCAAGACTTCTAAAATAACTGTTGACTTGACGCTGTAGTAATGAACGAGTTTATTTTTAACAATATTCAGTTTTCAAGACTCTTTTGCTCTGTTACATAAATGAAGAATGGATATGGATATGGAGGGTAAATTAAAAAAATGTTTCGATTTAACTATAAACTGAAAAAAATCATGTGAATACATTTCAAGGAAATACTAGACATCAAACTTGACTCTTTTTTCGAAAGTTCAAGGAAATTTATTAGATTTGAACGTGTGTGCGGATGTACTTGGTAAATCTCGTGAGGTTAGAGCCGTAATCAAAGCACTAGGATCTAAAGCATCGGATTGCAAACAGGATGACGATGGCAAAGTACTTGATGTCAAGCTCTGCGTCAACTTACTCGAGAAATATAAGGGCTTATTAGGCCAACTTATGAGTATGAGTATGAGTACATATATTTATTAGGCTGTAAGCTCACGATATAATGGTGTACCTACTATTTTTCAAAAAAATTGTATGAGAATTTTGTAAATTTTATTTGTAAATTTTTTTAGGTATCGGGTTTTAGAAAGCGTAGCTGACATGCATCAAGGGAATGCAAAGGCACTGGCTTCAAGATCGAAACAAGCTTCCACGCGTGTTCATACACACTATGTTCAAGTAAACTCCCAATGCAAATTGTGCCACGGGGCACATGCATTACGGCTTTGTCCAGATTTTCTAAAAATAACCGTTTCACAACGGAGAAATACGGCAAATTCAAACATTGTTTCAATTGCCTAGCGTATACACACATTGTATCAAAGTGCAAGAGCAATATCACATGTTTTCATTGCAAAGGCAAGCACCATTCACTACTTCATTATGAGAATGAAAAAAAAAAATGGTAGATAAAATGTAAAAACGAACCATCCTGTAATAATACCTTTTAATAATAATAATAATTGTTATTATTATTAATATTATTATTATTATTATTGTTTTTAGTCTTTGAATACATTTGCCGAATTCATTATGAAAACAAAAATATTGTACATGAATGTGGGAGAGAGAGAATACGACAACCACAAAACACACAAAGACGAACGCACTAATACACACATAGAGAATGAATCGAGCGTCCAAGTATTTTTTTTTTTTCAAATAAACGACACACAGTTCGTGTGTGACAGCCAAGCCGATAGGTTCAGAAAAGTTTGCCTTCATGCAACCAGTCAAATTATAAAGTAAAGTTTGCCGTTAAGCAATTATTAAAATTATAAAGTAAAGTTTGCCGTTAAGCAATTATTAAATTATAAAGTAAAGTTTGCCTTTGAACAATTATTAAAACTATAAAGTGAAGTTTGCCTTTAAGCAAATAGCAGAATAAAAGTGCCTCCAAGCAATACTGTGTATTACTGAATATTACTGAAAAATAAAATCAAACGATAAATCGAGGCGTTTTGCGTTTTATTTAAAAGAGACAATTGACCCACATGAATTTGTAATAGAATACCTACTTTTTAAAATATTATTTGTTTAAAACTTGACAGATGATTCGCAAGTGAAAACAGTAGGTACATTCACCCCCGTTATGAATTGAATTCGTTATCGAAATTGATTTTCGTAGGGATTTAAAATATATGTTCAAAATTTAGGGTCCAAGTAAGTTTGAAGACTTAAAATTTAAACTCAAAAGCTGAATACTCAAGATATAATTCTTAAGACTCAAGACTCAAGATCCAAGTTTCAAAAACTCAAAAAAATGAAGCGTTCAAGGGTAAGCAATACATGGAACTGCTTCAAAGTCGATTCTGAAGCTAATAAAATAGCAAAATGTTCGCTGTATCAGTCTCAATTGAGCTTTAAAGGAACTATTTCGAATTTGAATAAGCATTTTAAAAACAAGCATTTGATTAATATCCAGCCTAGTAATGCCAGGCAAGAAGATAGAGCTTCTGCTCCTTCCACGGACTTAAATAATGCACAACCAGATTCGATTATACAAATGAAAACAGTTGAAGGTCCATCCTGTTCTTCAACCGTCCGGGCAGAAGCAGCTGCTCCGAAATCCATGTTTCAAACAACTCTGAAGCAATATTAAAACAAGAAAATAACACCGGCTCAAAGAAAAGAGATTGACAACTCGCTAATGGCTTTATTTTATAAGACCTTTCTTTCGTTTTCGACAATTGACGATGAAAGCTTTAAAAATTTTGTACATGTTTTGAATCCTGGATACCAACTGCCAAGTCGGTAACACGTTTCAAGCGTAATACGCAGAGTTCCAGTCTTGCGAAGCTAGTGTCAAAGAGAATTTTAAAAACTTGAAAGGGCTCCCCCACCTCTGCCAATATTGCTCAGGCAATGGAAATGCTTATAGAAAAATGGAATCTTCAAGGAAAAGTGCGAATGGTCGTTGCAGACAATGCATACAACGTCCAAAATGCATACAACGTCCAAAATGCATACAACGTCCAAAATGCATACAACGTCCAAAATGCCATTAGAGACCTACATCAAAAAAACTTTGGATGTTTTGCCCACACCATCAACCTCATCGCCAAAAGTGCTCTTTCAATGACTGATATTGACCCTTTTCGCGTAATGATAAGATCCATTGTAAGTGATTTTCGAAGAAGCACTACGGCTACAGAAAAACTCATCAAATACCAAATTCAAACCAACTGCAACGTTCAACAACCGAAAAAACTTATTGTTGACGTTTCAACGAGGTGAAACTCAACTTTTGATATGTTGGATAGAGTCAATACGTTAAAAGAAGCCTTAACGACTACAATGGCCTTGCTTGAGAGCACCAGTGGAACGTCACTTCAAGCAATAAAAGCTGATGAATGGCTGTTGTGTGGTCAGCTATGCAAAGTGCTGAAACCGTTGAAGGACGTGACTGAACAAATCAGTGGAGAGAAGTAGATATATGACCGGAAGTCTTGTGATCATTTATAACAAAATTTTTACACAGATTTACCAAAATAAAATATGCAATGATCCGTCCCTTGACCAAAAAGCCCTCCAAGTGGGACATGAAATAAGGAACGGACTTTCTAGAAGGCTAGCTAATATCGAAAAGAGCGGAACATTTGGCATTTGCACGCTTCTGGATCCCAGATTCAAGCTTCATGCGAAACAAATAATCAACCGAGTACTTCGTCAGCCGGTCCAAAAACTACTAGTGATAGTGACGCATACATCTCAATTTGGGATGATGTAGACAAAATCATTGCGGAGGTGCAACCAAACAGATCGTCCAGAGTTGAAGCTCTTGACCAGATGAAAAGCTATTTGAAACATACCAAGGCTATTTAAGAGAACCTAAATCTATGGTGGTGGAATCAACGCTATACATTTCCAAACCTGGCAAAGATTTTCTAAAAAAAAATGGGTGTATAATAGCAACATCCGTTCCATGTGAACGTATTTTTTCAAAATTTGGTGAATTAATTTCAGACAGAAGATCAAGATTAAAACCAGAAATAGTTAAAAAATTAATGTTCCTTAAAATTAATAAAAACAATTGGTTGCATAAAAAAGAATATTTATATCAATGTTATTTTTTTTTCAACAACGGAGGTAAGCATTAAAAAATAAAGAATAAAGATATGAGAACTGTCTGAAAAAAAAGTATTGGTGATATTTTTGTTTACGCCATACATGGTGGAGTAAGTTTCGAAGCAAAACTTACACCACCCCTTTATTTCAATACCTACTTTTCCAAACACACCCTAATGTGGCTGCCGGAAATAAAGAAAAACTTGTAATTTTAAAATAAACACAGCCAAAGTAGAACATCAAAATGCAGAGACAGTCACTGGTACGCAGGACCATAAACCGACTGCAAATCACCGGTCATGGGGAAATCGCCGCCGTGGAAGAATACCTTCCACTAATGTAAATGCGCCCCAGAACCGTGGAAGTGTAAGTGGAGGAGTCGTCCCTCCGGGACAGTATTTATCTAAGACTTCATCTGAGTTAAACAATGACCCGCTTTCTCAGAAAGCTTATTTTCCCGGTCCATCTGAGGAATTCCGAGCCGTCGCGAAACGTCAAAAAATCTAACCAGGGTGCACTGTAATGCAAACACTTTGCGAGGAGACGTATAATAAAAGTAACTGCCTACATGTAATTTTATTATTGCATTTGATTTTTCAACAACTATTGTCAGATTCAAGAATTATTATTGGCTTGGGAGCTCTGCCTTTTTTCTTCCCTGCGAAAACCTTAAAAGGAAAACAAAAATCAGATCCAAGGCGTTCAACGAAGGCTGTGGCGGCAGCCTTCTTCATTCCGCTGTTCAGCATTGAGGAGGAGGCAAATGATTTTTTTTTTTGGAGAATAGTGTCTCAACGCCAAGACTTCACATAATAGGTAACTTTGAAGTATATTTTGAATCTAGATCATTTATTTTTAAAAATTTCCAAGAAGCATTTGTGTTTGCATTTGCATTTACATAACTAGTAGTTTTTGTGTTTTACTGCAACAAATTGCTTTCAATATTTATTTAGATTGCGACAGAAAATATGAAATTTTAAGAAATGTTTCTTTACGAAATGAAATGTTGAATGAAATTGCAGCAGCTCAAAATGTCAATGTGAAACACATTTTGGGTTAAATGAAATAAAGAATTATAACCGAACACCTATGGTGTTTTCATTCCTGAATTGAACAATCATGATGTCCAGGAGCTGTGGTTCCATTAAGACGGTGCAACATGTCACACAGCTCGTGCCACAATCGATTTATTGAAAGACACCTTTGGTGACCGCATAATTTCACGTTTTAGACCTGTGAATTGGCCTCCAAGATCTTATGATTTAACACGCTAGACTATTTTCTGTCAGGTTATGTAAAGTCATTGGTCTATGCGGATAAGCCACAAACGCTTGACCATTTGGAAGACAACATTCGCCGTATTATTGTCGATATACGGCCACAAATGTTGGAAAAAGTCATCGAAAATTGGACGTGCAGATTGGACTACATCCGAGATCCGAGCCAGCCGTGCACCGAAAAAAAAGACCAATATTGTAAGCGAAAAAAAAATGTATGATCTCTCTTTAGTAGAATTTAAGTAGAAAAGAGAATGAAAAGCACGCCAACCGAAAAGCGGGCAGTTGAAATTTGTCTGTGAAGCCGGTTAGACGCGTTTAATAAAGAATATTATTTTTGACTAAGACAAACGAGTGAAATGAACACTTCCAAATGTTTTGACAAGCAACCGAACGCAGATATATATCGTTTCGGACTTTCTACTCTCCATCTTTGGATAAGGTAATTTGAATGTATGTTGCACATTTCTTATAGACTTTCCTTAAAAAAATGGAGAGTCCAAGGAGAGGAAAACAAAACTTTTTTTCAGATGAAAAAAAAAACGTATACAGACTGAGTACAGAACAAAAATGGGACTTAATGTTGACAAACCGAAACAAGGCTTTGGTTCCTCAAACGATGGCAACACTGCTCGGGAATTCTTTTCTGATCCTCAAAAAGTTCGAAAATAACCAAAATCGACCAAACTTTTATTGCAAAATTAAGTGTTATTTTACGAGTGATGGCAACAGGAGCTGAAATAAATTTTGATATTGTTGATACACATATCTGTGAAGCTCGAACACTTTACTTAGATTTGTACGGTTGGTATCATATGCCTTGTACATTGCACAAGCTATTTTTTCATAGTGTAGATGTGATAAAAAGTATTCACATACCAATCGGACAGTTGTCTGAGGAAGCTCTTTTTTTTCTAATCCTGCCCATTTATGCCGACACTCAGTGTACGTGATACATATACAAATAAAAATTATGCGCATGTCGTGCTATAACACGTAACGTGTTCACTTCATTATTTGGACCACGAAAGAAATACAGACATTTATCCCCCGCATGCATATTCGCTGCGACGAGGATAAATCCCAAAATCACTCATTTCTTTTTACTTGGAATTATATTCGAGTGAACATCGGGCGTTGATCCGCTCGCAGGCTTGCCGACATTCACGACAACCTCCAGTGGTAATCCACACCTTCACACCATATTTTCTTCTTGCTATGATTTCTCTAATTACGAATCCTCGTAACTTGAGATCTGTTCCTTTTTTTTCAGGTTCCTGCTCACCATACCAACTACGCCCATTTTAACCCAATCAATAGAATGTTACGATCAGCCAATAGAGTTCAACATGTCTTTGATCTCCATATTTTTTCTTCCTCGCTACGTACCATCCTCTATCGAATTTCTACCTAATTTTTTTTTATCATTTATAATGTTTAATTTGTATAAGTTATTATATAATAATATAACATAATTGTATATAGTATTTAAGAAATTGCTTGTAATAAGCTTAAATAAATAAATAAATTACTGGGTACCATATGTAAAACGTTTCAGTTCGATAGGATTATCAGAAGTAGGCTAAAATTGATTTTTGGTGTTTCGACCACCTGGTTTAAATATTCTTTTGATATTTTTCATATCAAATTGAAATTTTTTGTAAGTATTTTGATATTTTTCAATATCAGTTTTGTAACGCAGATGGTTCACATTCTTTGTCTCGTTCTGTTCGAATCGAAGGAAATTTCAGTCATTCGTGTTATGTATTTCAGAGGGGAAAGTTGTTGTGCTTCGCGTTTTATATTTGAAGTGAACAAAAATTAAAATAATATCCGTGTCTATTCATAAATGCTTATTGTTTATTTCATCCTCCGTGTTTTCAAATGAATACGCAAACATAAACATTCAAAATTAACTAGCTCCGTGTTTGATCAAAGTGAACAAAAACTTAAATAATATCCGTGTAATTCCTTGTTATAACCATAAATACTTTGTCTATTTCGTCCCCCTCGTTTATGAGTGAAGAACAAAATTTAACACTAAGAAATGGAAAGTGCGGAAGGCATAGTTCTTAATTATAATGATTGTGTTGTGCTTACAGACGAGGAAGTGAATAGTTAATTGTGTGATCCTCACTGTTCCGTACCAGGGAAATCATCCAAACAAAACTTGAGGGTTTACTTCATGAGTGGAATTTACAAAAAATTTCAAAGGACTTAGCAGGTAAGAAAATTTCCAAAAGATATCCTTTGCTCTATTAAATTATTATAAAACGGTTTTTATTTCACATAAATTGCTTAGTTCGATTGCATTTTAAATGAAAATGTAGGTACAGTAAATTTTGTGTGATGATTATTATTGAGACTGCCTGTACATGTTCAATTATGTCATTAAAAAAACTTTATAAATACCTCATAAGACAAGTTAAGTTGTAAACATTTTCCATTTTCCAAATTTATAGAGAGTGGAGTTGTAGCGGAACGGAAACGGAACTGTTTCATTTAATTAAAATAAATTATTATTCATTTGAAATTATAGATGGAGATGGATGCGGTAAGTAGAAATTTAAATTACAAAATAAATATCCTAAATTATTCTTTTTTCATAAAAGCTCAGTCGATACTCAGCTACCAAGCAGAACGGAGCTTGATAAATAATTAAAAGCAACCTGTGCGTTATATTTTTTCTTCAATTGTTTTATTGTAAAATAAATGTTTGTTCAAAAATAAAAACAGAAAATTATTGTTGATATTTTGAATTTCAATGAAGAAGTCAAATACTTAGAACAAGCTGAAATAGAACGTATTTTTCCGAGAAGAGAAAACATAGGTCTTCAAGCAGAGTTTAGACATAAATTGTTTGGAAGCTCAACCACAATCTATGGGACAAATAGGTTGAATTGCTTCCTTTATTTTTCAACCCATCACCATGTGTTACGGTGGATAAACAGCTACTTGGTTTCCATGGCAGATGCTCATTTAGGCAGTACATGCCTAACAAGCCAGAAAAATATGGCTTGAAGTTTTGGGCTTGCACTTGCGCTGAAACATCATACGTCTGGAGGATTCAGCCGTACCTAGGAAACCCAGTTGGTGGTGAAGCTAAAAAAAAATCAAGGTGAGCGCGTGGTTCTGGACCTGGTCGAAGTATTGAAGGGGCACAATATTACCATGGATAATTTTTTTTCCTCATACCAACTTGGGCAAAAGGCAAGTGACTGCGGATGCCAGAGCGCTTGGTCTCGGTGACTGGAGAGTACATGCGAGGTATCGTTCACGATGGAAGACTGCAGTATCTCAGGCTGAGACCCTTCATGGATTGTGAGCCGGATAAGTAAGTAAGTAACTTGGGCAAAAATTGCTCCAGAAGAATCTGACCATGGTTGGCACAATGCGAAAAAATAAAAGAAGTATACCACCTAAACTATTATTAGAAAAAAAGCGACCACTATTTCAATCAACGTTCGCATTTACGGATTCCACTACACTTGTTTCGTACATGAGTAAGAAAAATAAATGCACAGTCGTTCAAAGCACTATGCACCACAGTCTTGAACTAGGACCTGTACCCAAAATTCAACAACAAAGGACAACAAAACGGAGCTTGTGGGTGCGGCAAGAATGTTTGTAAAAGCCAACACAATCGTAATTGTGTTAAATGTGTGGAAAATTTTTAAACAATAGTAGTAAAAACTTCTATAATTTTTTGTGTAAATACCTTATTATAATCTAGGAGGGTCGAAAACGACCCGTCAACGTAGAATTTGTCGTTTTTTTTAAACGTAGGTCTACGGTTAAATCAACGAATGTGGGACAAGGTTTGCTCGAACAATACGCAGAGCAAAATATATTAGAGAAAGAGCAACGGAAAAGTATTGTCAATTGCATTGTTGAGTTTTGCTTTGACTATAAAAAACAATACTCATATAATTCCTAAGCCACGTCAGCAAGATATCACTGCTGACAAAATTGTGGAAGTTTTTCCCACAGAAAAGAAAGACATTTATTTTATTTCCCGCAAAGACGGAAGGCGGCTAAATCCTTGCTCGCTTCTTATTAACAGATTCAACAACATCAATAGGAACAAGCGCAAAATTCGGTGTAGACAATCTTTCGAGCTGAGTTGTGTGTCCAATACGGAAAGAAAAAATGTTCAACCCAACGAACAAAATGTGTCCTTCAAAAATAAGATGCAGTATATGCAAAACAATGAAGGCTGGCTAACGCTGGGGACCTCCACGTTTACAAATCGATACAACGATATAGCTAATAATTCGCTGCAATTAGTATTGGATGACTGGCCTTTTTATAAGCAAGTTGGAGGAGAAAAATTTGTAAGTTTTTTCATTAAAAAATAAATACTCGTCAATTATCTAGTAATGAATATTTTGTTTACATTTTTATTTATAGATGAACCTGGACTTTGAGCAGATGTATCCAGGGAAACAGTTCAATTTGACGAATAAATTTTCCGATTTGAAAATCAAATTGAACAAATTATACTCGAAATATATTAAGGACAAATATTATAAGCAATTGTTTGAGAGCATCAAAGACTCTTCTACTGATGAAAGTAAGATAAATATTATTTTTCTATACCTAAACACAAATTCCTTTATAAAGATGCACTGTATTTTATACTTCTAAACACAGTGCTTAAACCTACTCAAAAGGCGATCTGTCAAAGGGCAAGGACATGCGAAGACAACTATTCAAGGTGCAATAGACAGCTGCATTACTCAAGTCAATGTCATCAACGACTTAGAAAGGATTAGGGAAGAGAAGTTAAAACAACAAATTGAAGTGAAAGGTACAATCCAACCCTATATTATAGTAATTGGAAATGTTTTAGTAGAACTTACAGATTTTTAAGTTGTCGTTGGGGAAACCCTATATAAATTTTCTTCAGTGAGAGTCAGAGCTTTTTTGGCTCTTTATAAAAAAACAAATATTTGATATCTAGACTCAATGCGATATACAAAGTTCTGTTCTTACAGAATTTATAGAATCGTTAAAGCTTTATTAAACCATGCTTTTCTAACATATCCATTTTTTTAAAATTTCCATTTCACCAAATGTTATTTGCTTGAATCCAAAAATCCAAAAAAACCATAGTCTCGCCGTTTACATTAGGAATGATGTCGCTTATCAATTTCTTCCACAATATGGACACTGCTCCGACCTTTTTTCAATCTTATGTGGTTCAAGTTCACCATAAATAAGCACATCATTTACTATTGTTTTAGAGCCCAAAAACACCCGAAGGAATGTGTGCCGAAATCTTTGCTGAGTTTAACCACCTTACTCAGCTTGTCACCGAGCCCACTCGAATATCGGACATTAATGGCCAAGCGGAAAATAGGTACTCTTAAAAAATTAATTAAGCATATTTCATTGAATAGCGTCAGTCTTAACAAAACCTCCTACATGCGTGTGTTTCCACCCCAAGATTGAGAACTGTTTCCAACCCATTACTCTAATCTGCTCCCTACTGTACATTGTTTGTACTTTGTTTATTGGGTTTAACGAGTGTCAGTCTTAATTAAACCTCCTAAATTCTTTCAGCGGACTTTTGGTTACAACTTGAAGAAAGTGCAGAATTTGTCACTGAGTCTTTCAGTTACACCTTATAAAGTCAGTGAAGCAGATTTCTGGCGCTAGTATCGATACGAAGACAATAAAAAGATGAAAAGAAACATTTTGTTCCCAATCGAAACTTCACATTGGATTTCAGGAAATGAACAAAAACTATTAAACTGTTGAAATAACTCACAGAAAGCTAAATAAGAAGTGTAAGCCACGCCTACCGAACGATAGCAGATATTTCAGCAAAAATAGTTTTTTTTTTGTTTTTCATTTTTTTATGTCATTTCATGTGTTGAATGAATTTAAGTGTATCAAACATCGCGTATGGCAATGCCAAAACTGCCTGAAAAGGATATTAAAGGCCGACAAAATCTGCAAGCGATCTCTTAGTTTTCAACTAATTACCTGAATCAGTGGAATTTTCTTGGAGATTTTTACGTCAAGTAGACATTATTGATATTTTATATTTTTCAATCTAATAAGAATAACCATTGAGTCAACTGCTGCGATACATTTCTGCTACCCTGTCATTGAAAAATCAAAAGCACTAGAGCCAACGAGGCCCTGAATGCGGCCACCAGAGGTAAAAATGCATGTGTAAACGCGGTGATAGTTAACGAAGAAAAAATGTATCATAGTATAAACGCGGCGATAGTTGACGACGAAAATTCCCTACCTTCGATATATTTCTATCAGTTCTTTCTTCAGCTTTCAGCCATTACAGCATTACAGATCAAACCAAAACTTGAATTATAAAAAAAAAGAAAAAAAAATTCCATTTATATATTTTATGCATAAGCAGAGAAAGAGTATGTTGAAATGTCAGCGTGTTTGCACCTTCACACAATATAGTGATACTAGGTGCCCCCCTCTGGTTGCTCAGATTATAAAGTAATACAGTGTAATTCAGCTGGTTTTTGTCAGCGGACAATCGAGTCCGTTATTCAACTTCATTTTATCTTTCTAAACTTATTTCATTCGTTATAAAATATTCAGAGAATAAAGACGCACATTTGTAGAGTACAAAGGAACTAAATTTCTTTTTTCTCTTTATTCGTACAACAGAGAATCTAAGTAACGTATATATAAAAATTGTACTTTATTATAAGATTGTTCATTTTAATTAGAGAATAAACGCACAAACGCACAAAGAAACTAAAGTGGAGTTTATTTATTTTTTTTTTTTATTTCAATTTAATTGTGCCTACCGTCCCTTCTGCTGCCCAATAATAAATACTTTTTTTTCTACTTCTGCTGACCCGGAGTATTACTACACTTGTGTATAGTGACCTACTAGCCAATTTTCAAACATTTACCTTAAAAGAAAAAAAAAAGAAAAAAAAATCAACAAAACAAAACAATTTATAAGCAAAATTGACCTAACCCACTAAACAAACTTTATTTTTTGCTGACCTTTTCTTTCTTTTTCATAATATCGTGTGCCAATGAAATGTGTTCCAATGTCGATAGCAATGAAGTGCTTCTAAAGTGCAATGGCCTCTGTGGCAAATACTTCCATACACTCTGTATCGGGTTAAGTAAACGCGCAATATTGTACCTTAACGACTACCAACAAAACTTTATCTTTTACTGTGCTGAATGTAAGGAAATATCGATCCCCGATATAATGATAGCGGTCCAATGCATTAAAGAATCCCTCTCCAAAGAAAACGTGGATCTAAAAAATCATTTGCAATCTCTGTCTAAAAAGGTTGACTTGTTATCTAGCAGTGTTGAGGAATCTAACACTCAATCTGTCCAAGCATCATCTGAAAGTGAATCTATAATTAAAACCCTACAAACTCAACTGAAATCTCTCCATCCTCCTCGCGACTGTGACATTATTGCTGCTTTAAATTCCCTCCGTTCGGACATTGTCCATAAATTAAACACACTCAACTTAGCCACTACCGAAATGCAGAATTTATTGACAACTAAAATAAGTCAAATCAAATCTGACATGGATGTCCACCTCCAAAGTTCATCGTCCCGCGTACCCTCTCACCCGAGTGATCATGTACTATCTAATTTATTTAATGAAATCGAAAATATTAACTACACGATAGCTGTCGGTGTTCGAAACCACGAAATCAATTCCCTTAATGTTCAAAGGGAATTAGACTCTTTTAAAGCACAATCTCGACGCATTGAGTCACTTCTCAATGACGACATACAACAAAAATCGGCGCGTGTGCATAATTTATATCATTCATAATTTATATCATTCATCATTTATATTCATCCATATTTCGATTATGGATGAAATCTTGTCTGCCGACGCAACTCCTCCCGCTATTCGCTCTACCATAGTGAACCAAGCCCCAGCTTTAACCCCGCGTGATAACGTGTCCATTCTTGATGAGATTTTGTTAGCGAACACCAACACTGTCGTTTCTGAACGTTCAATTCAATCCACCGCGTTGGACACCTCCGCCGTTGTTGCAACAGAGGAGACAATTACAAAATGTGGTCATTCCTGGAAGCTAACCGATTGGAAGGATCGACTAAGTAGACTTGCATCTAACAATAATACTTGTTACAAGTTGAAAAATTGTAAGGGATCTTCTGATTCATCTTGGATCTGTGCTTTCTTCAATCGTAAATACTCCATTCGGTTATCAGAATGTCATCAGACCTCATCTAGATGTTTCAAGATCCTGATTCCATCTAAATATGACTGGATGTTTGAACACTCTGGCAGTTTTTTACGTCTCGGATAGATGCAGCTCTCCAGAATGGACAACAAGAATCTTGGCACTCAGCTTAAATCTATACCTAAGATAAAAAAAAATAAGAAATCCTATTCAAACCCCATTATTAATTCTGACCCTAATTGGACTCTTAAAGCGGGTATCTTTCCAGACTTTTCCCTCTCCAATTCACTCTCCTCTCTTAAACGGAAAACATCTCCTACCTCCATTAAACCATCCACTTCGACCAAATTATTAATAAAGCTAATAGGTCTCTTGGTTTTATTAAGCGATGGTCTAAGGAATTTTCGAATCCCTATGTCACAAAATCCCTTTACGTTTCCTTAGTCCGACCTCATCTTGAATACGCATGCCAAGTTTGGTCCCCTTTCTATGAACTCCATTCACTTCGAATTGAAAGCGTTCAAAAACGTTTCATTCGATTTGCCCTTCGAGGCATCCAATGGGAAGATCCTTCCAACTTGCCTTCTTACACCGACCGACTAAAGCTGATAGGCTTGCAACCCCTAAGTACAAGACGGAAAATCGCCGATTTATTGTTTGCTCAGCAATTGTTATTGGGCAATATAGATTCTCCGACACTCCTGAGTAAAATCCAACACAACACTAACCCTCGGAACGTGCGTTCTGTCTCTCTTTTTTATCACCGCACAAACTACGGGTACTTTGAACCAATGTCCAGAATTCTTCGTCACTGTAATGCTGCAACTTCTGTATTTGATTTTAACATCTCTAAATCCCAACTAAAAAATACCCTTTACTTTTACCCGCTTCCTTGAGACCCTACCCCTCGACCTCCTTAACTTTAGTTAGTTATAAGAAGAAAAATAAAAAAGAAAAAATTAAATTGTTTTGGTTCTTGTCCAATAGAACTTTTAAGTGGGCCTAAGGGCCCACACGATTTAACTTTTGAAATCGATAACAAGAACCAAAAAAAAAAAAAACATACTTTTAAGTTAGTGTTAATTTTAAGTGAAGTCAAAGCTTGGATTAAGCTAAATAAAATAAAATAAATAAAGCCATTTTCAACTCATCGTCAGCCGTCTAATTCAACATTAAGCCTTTTGCATTTCACCGCTAGCCAGCTATAAGATGCAGTATATGCAAAACAATGAAGGCGAGTGGCTAACGCTGTAGACCTCCACTTTTACATATCGACTAGTGCTCTTGACTCTGACCGGGTACTCGAAATAATACCCGGGTATCCGGGTACCCGGGAACCCGAGGTATTCAATATTACCCGGGTACCCGGGTACCCGGGTATTTGCATGGTTCGGGTACCCGGGTACCCGGGTATTTGAAACATAACGATCGTGTATCCGAGTACCCGGGTACCCGGGTACTCGGTACGCTTACGCGATGAAGCTAAAGTTGTTTGAACAAATGGATGCGTTTATGAAGGAAGTTTTCAATAACATTTTGTATTATTTGTTCTCGGTTAATTAAAATAATGATGGTGGTTAATTAATTGTCTATTTCAATTGCAAGGAATTGCAAGTTGGAGGTGAATTATTATGAATATGTAGTTTATTATTGTCATTAGATTAGATACTCTTAGGATGGATTTCGCTAGTCCTTATAGCAATAGTTTTTTGTGCTGTTTTTTTTTCATTCATTCGGTAAAAAATGTCATTGGATATGATTTTATTAGGGGTTGAAAAGATATAAAACCGATCTTGTGCGTCGTCGTCGTCGTCGTCATCGTAGTCGTAGGTAGTCGTAAATAAAGAAGAAATTAAGCTGTTGGCAAGTGTTTGTTGATTTATTGTTGTTGCAAGATCGTACGAAAAAGGAATGCAAGTTGTTTTTGGATAATGATAGTTGAAAGGGATGATTTTATTATGTTGGTTAACCACTGTCCTGGTATAATCTATGAGTGTAAGAACAGGTAGTTGGTGCGTTTGCTTTTTTTTGTAATTCATAAAAAATGACATTTGGTAGAAAATATTAGATGGATTATAATTTTATTAGGAATTGAAAATTGAGATAACCGATTTTGTGTGTTGTCGTCGTTCATCTGTTTATGATTGGTCTTTTTCTTAGCCACAGGTCAATAAAGAAGACAAAAATCTGTTGGCAAGTGTTTGTAGGATTTCTACGATAAAAGTAAAGACTGACCTCAGTTGCAGGATTTTTAATTTGGGTTTTTGCATGTCATACAAATTTTTTAATGTTTGGGTTTCTCTACATGACCCACTCGTAGACACCAGAGCATTTTTAACAATTACGATGAATGGTAACGCACAATGTACTGGGACGGGATTTTATTGCATGTATTATTGTTTTTTAGAAATGGCAAAAAATGGAAACAAATAAAAAATTGCTATGATTGTTACCAGGTGGAAATTTAAAATATAATTGCGAATGGAAAATGAAAAGAACAATTATTTTTTTAAATAATATTTATTAAATTAAAAGTTTAATTCATAATACATATGTAAGAAATTTAAAATATAATCACAAATAATGGTTAAAATAAATAAATTACAATTTTTTTAAATTATTTTTTAAAAATGTTAGTAAATTCACATTTTCGGGCAGCAATGAAGAACGTCTCGGCGTAACTATACCACCAGCAGCAAAGTAGCATCGTTCCGAAGAAACTGTCGTTGCTGGTATACACAAGAACTTCTTCGCAAACATCGCTAGCTTTGGATACTTCTTGGCATTCATCTTCCACCAATTTAAAATGTCGCGATTGTTATGGGATAGCTGTGGCTCATTAAATTCTTACATATGTATTATGAATTAAACTTTTAATTTAATAAAAATTATTTAAAAAAATAATTGTTCTTTTCATTTTCCATTCGCAATTATATTTTAAATTTCCACCTGGTAACAATCATAGCAATTTTTTATTTGTTTCCATTTTTTGCCATTTCTAAAAAACAATAATACATGCAATAAAATCCCGTCCCAGTACATTGTGCGTTACCATTCATCGTAATTGTTAAAAATGCTCTGGTGTCTACGAGTGGGTCATGTAGAGAAACCCAAACATTAAAAAAAATGTATGACATGCAAAAACCCAAATTAAAAATCCTGCAACTGAGGTCAGTCTTTACTTATATCGTAGAACTCATACAAACACTTGCCAACAGATTTTTGTCTTCTTTATTGACCTGTGGCTAAGAAAAAGACCAATCATAAACAGATGAACGACGACAACACACAAAATCGGTTATCTCAATTTTCAACCCCTAATAAAATTATAATCCATCTAATATTTTCTACCAAATGTCATTTTTTATGAATTACAAAAAAAAAAGCAAACGCACCAACTACCTGTTCTTACACTCATAGATTATACCAGGACAGTGGTTAACCAACATAATAAAATCATCCCTTTCAACTATCATTATCCAAAAACAACTTGCATTTCTTTTTCGTACGATCTTGCAACAACAATAAATCAACAAACACTTGCCAACAGCTTAATTTCTTCTTTATTTACGACTACCTACGACTACGACGACGACGACGACGACGACGACGACGCACAAGATCGGTTTTATATCTTTTCAACCCCTAATAAAATCATATCCAATGACATTTTTTAACGAATGAATGAAAACAAAAACAGCACAAAAAACTATTGCTATAAGGACTAGCGAAATCCATCCTAAGAGTATCTAATCTTATGACAATAATAAACTACATATTCATAATAATCCACCTCCAACTTGCAATTCCTTGCAATTGAAATAGACAATTAATTAACCACCATCATTATTTTTATTAACCGAGAACAAATAATACAAAATGTTATTGAAAACTTCCTTCATAAACGCATCCATTTGTTCAAACAACTTTAGCTTCATCGCGTAAGCGTACCGAGTACCCGGGTACCCGGGTACTCGGATACACGATCGTTATGTTTCAAATACCCGGGTACCCGGGTACCCGAACCATGCAAATACCCGGGTACTCGGGTACCCGGGTAATTCCCGAAATCATCGGGTACCCGGGTACCCGGTCCATGGATCGGGTACCCGGGTATCAAGAGCTCTAATATCGACACAACGATATAGCTAATAATTCGCTGCAATTAGTATTGGATGACTGGCCTTTTTATAAGCAAGTTGGAGGAGAAAAATTTGTAAGTTTTTTCATTAAAAAATAAATACTCGTCAATTATCTAGTAATGAATATTTTGTGTACATTTTTATTTATAGATCAACCTGGACTTTGAGCAGATGTATCCAGGGAAACAGTTCAATTTGACGAATAAATTTTCCGATTTGAAAATCAAATTGAACAAATTATACTCGAAATATATTAAGGACAAATATTATAAGCAATTGTTTGAGAGCATCAAAGACTCTTCTACTGATGAAAGTAAGATAAATATTATTTTTCTATACCTAATCACAATTTTCTTATATTAAAAAAATGTTCTTTTCTTTTTACAGATTCCAAAGATGCACTGTATTTTATACTTCTAAACACAGTGCTTAAACCTACTCATAGGCGATCTGTCAAAGGGAAGAAGACAACTATTCAAGGTGCAATAGACAGCTGCATTACTCATGTCAATGTCATCAACGACTTAGAAAGGATTAGGGAACAGAAGCTAAAACAACAAATTGAAGTCAAAGGTACAATCCAACCCTATATTATAGTAATAATGTTTTAGTAGAACTTACAGATTTGTAAATTGTCGTTGGGGAAACCCTATATAAATTTTCTTCAGTGAGAGTCAGAGCTTTTTTGGCTCTTTATAAAAAAAAAACAAATATTTGATATCTAGACTCAATTCGATATAAAAAGTTCTGTTCTTACAGAATTTATAGAATCGTTAAAGGTTTATTAAACCATTTCACCAAATGTTATTTGCTTTGAATCCAAAAATCCAAAAAAACCATGGTCTCGCCGTTTACATTAGGAATGATGTCGCTTATCAATTTCTTCCACAATATGGACACTGCTCCGACCTTTTTTCAATCTTATGTGGTTCAAGTTCACCGTAAATAAGCACATCATTTACTATTGTTTTAGAGCCCAAAAACACCCGAAGGAATGTGTGCCGAAATCTTTGCTGAGTTTAACCACCTTACTCAGCTTGTCACCGAGCCCACTCGAATATCGGACATTAATGGCCAAGCGGAAAATACTCTTAAAAAATTAATTAAGCATATTTCATTGAATAGCGTCAGTCTTAACAAAACCTCCTACATGCGTGTGTTTCCACCCCAAGATTGAGAACTGTTTCCAACCCATTACTCTAATCTGCTCCCTACTTTACATTGTTTGTACTTTGTTTATTGGGTTTAACGAGTGTCAGTCTTAATTAAACCTCCTAAATTCTTTCAGCGGACTTTTGGTTACAACTTGAAGAAAGTGCAGAATTTGTCACTGAGTCTTTCAGTTACACCTTATAAAGTCAGTGAAGCAGATTTCTGGCGCTAGTATCGATACGAAGACAATAAAAAGATGAAAAGAAACATTTTGTTCCCAATCGAAACTTCACATTGGATTTCAGGAAATGAACAAAAACTATTAAACTGTTGAAATAACTCACAGAAAGCTAAATAAGAAGTGTAAGCCACGCCTACCGAACGATAGCAGATATTTCAGCAAAAATAGTTTTTTTTTTTGTTTTTCATTTTTTTATGTCATTTCATGTGTTGAATGAATTTAAGTGTATCAAACATCGCGTATGGCAATGCCAAAACTGCCTGAAAAGGATATTAAAGGCCGACAAAATCTGCAAGCGATCTCTTAGTTTTCAACTAATTACCTGAATCAGTGGAATTTTCTTGGAGATTTTTACGTCAAGTAGACATTATTGATATTTTATATTTTTCAATCTAATAAGAATAACCATTGAGTCAACTGCTGCGATACATTTCTGCTACCCTGTCATTGAAAAATCAAAAGCACTAGAGCCAACGAGGCCCTGAATGCGGCCACCAGAGGTAAAAATGCATGTGTAAACGCGGTGATAGTTAACGAAGAAAAAATGTATCATAGTATAAACGCGGCGATAGTTGACGACGAAAATTCCCTACCTTCGATATATTTCTATCAGTTCTTTCTTCAGCTTTCAGCCATTACAGCATTACAGATCAAACCAAAACTTGAATTATAAAAAAAAAGAAAAAAAAATTCCATTTATATATTTTATGCATAAGCAGAGAAAGAGTATGTTGAAATGTCAGCGTGTTTGCACCTTCACACAATATAGTGATACTAGGTGCCCCCCTCTGGTTGCTCAGATTATAAAGTAATACAGTGTAATTCAGCTGGTTTTTGTCAGCGGACAATCGAGTCCGTTATTCAACTTCATTTTATCTTTCTAAACTTATTTCATTCGTTATAAAATATTCAGAGAATAAAGACGCACATTTGTAGAGTACAAAGGAACTAAATTTCTTTTTTCTCTTTATTCGTACAACAGAGAATCTAAGTAACGTATATATAAAAATTGTACTTTATTATAAGATTGTTCATTTTAATTAGAGAATAAACGCACAAACGCACAAAGAAACTAAAGTGGAGTTTATTTATTTTTTTTTTTTATTTCAATTTAATTGTGCCTACCGTCCCTTCTGCTGCCCAATAATAA
Organism: Sphaerophoria taeniata; assembly: GCA_943590905.1. Taxonomy (NCBI): domain Eukaryota; kingdom Metazoa; phylum Arthropoda; class Insecta; order Diptera; family Syrphidae; genus Sphaerophoria; species Sphaerophoria taeniata. Next base: position 220,932,592 of record OX016540.1, on the reverse strand, counting down.
ATACTTTTTTTTCTACTTCTGCTGACCCGGAGTATTACTACACTTGTGTATAGTGACCTACTAGCCAATTTTCAAACATTTACCTTAAAAGAAAAAAAAAAGAAAAAAAAATCAACAAAACAAAACAATTTATAAGCAAAATTGACCTAACCCACTAAACAAACTTTATTTTTTGCTGACCTTTTCTTTCTTTTTCATAATATCGTGTGCCAATGAAATGTGTTCCAATGTCGATAGCAATGAAGTGCTTCTAAAGTGCAATGGCCTCTGTGGCAAATACTTCCATACACTCTGTATCGGGTTAAGTAAACGCGCAATATTGTACCTTAACGACTACCAACAAAACTTTATCTTTTACTGTGCTGAATGTAAGGAAATATCGATCCCCGATATAATGATAGCGGTCCAATGCATTAAAGAATCCCTCTCCAAAGAAAACGTGGATCTAAAAAATCATTTGCAATCTCTGTCTAAAAAGGTTGACTTGTTATCTAGCAGTGTTGAGGAATCTAACACTCAATCTGTCCAAGCATCATCTGAAAGTGAATCTATAATTAAAACCCTACAAACTCAACTGAAATCTCTCCATCCTCCTCGCGACTGTGACATTATTGCTGCTTTAAATTCCCTCCGTTCGGACATTGTCCATAAATTAAACACACTCAACTTAGCCACTACCGAAATGCAGAATTTATTGACAACTAAAATAAGTCAAATCAAATCTGACATGGATGTCCACCTCCAAAGTTCATCGTCCCGCGTACCCTCTCACCCGAGTGATCATGTACTATCTAATTTATTTAATGAAATCGAAAATATTAACTACACGATAGCTGTCGGTGTTCGAAACCACGAAATCAATTCCCTTAATGTTCAAAGGGAATTAGACTCTTTTAAAGCACAATCTCGACGCATTGAGTCACTTCTCAATGACGACATACAACAAAAATCGGCGCGTGTGCATAATTTATATCATTCATAATTTATATCATTCATCATTTATATTCATCCATATTTCGATTATGGATGAAATCTTGTCTGCCGACGCAACTCCTCCCGCTATTCGCTCTACCATAGTGAACCAAGCCCCAGCTTTAACCCCGCGTGATAACGTGTCCATTCTTGATGAGATTTTGTTAGCGAACACCAACACTGTCGTTTCTGAACGTTCAATTCAATCCACCGCGTTGGACACCTCCGCCGTTGTTGCAACAGAGGAGACAATTACAAAATGTGGTCATTCCTGGAAGCTAACCGATTGGAAGGATCGACTAAGTAGACTTGCATCTAACAATAATACTTGTTACAAGTTGAAAAATTGTAAGGGATCTTCTGATTCATCTTGGATCTGTGCTTTCTTCAATCGTAAATACTCCATTCGGTTATCAGAATGTCATCAGACCTCATCTAGATGTTTCAAGATCCTGATTCCATCTAAATATGACTGGATGTTTGAACACTCTGGCAGTTTTTTACGTCTCGGATAGATGCAGCTCTCCAGAATGGACAACAAGAATCTTGGCACTCAGCTTAAATCTATACCTAAGATAAAAAAAAATAAGAAATCCTATTCAAACCCCATTATTAATTCTGACCCTAATTGGACTCTTAAAGCGGGTATCTTTCCAGACTTTTCCCTCTCCAATTCACTCTCCTCTCTTAAACGGAAAACATCTCCTACCTCCATTAAACCATCCACTTCGACCAAATTATTAATAAAGCTAATAGGTCTCTTGGTTTTATTAAGCGATGGTCTAAGGAATTTTCGAATCCCTATGTCACAAAATCCCTTTACGTTTCCTTAGTCCGACCTCATCTTGAATACGCATGCCAAGTTTGGTCCCCTTTCTATGAACTCCATTCACTTCGAATTGAAAGCGTTCAAAAACGTTTCATTCGATTTGCCCTTCGAGGCATCCAATGGGAAGATCCTTCCAACTTGCCTTCTTACACCGACCGACTAAAGCTGATAGGCTTGCAACCCCTAAGTACAAGACGGAAAATCGCCGATTTATTGTTTGCTCAGCAATTGTTATTGGGCAATATAGATTCTCCGACACTCCTGAGTAAAATCCAACACAACACTAACCCTCGGAACGTGCGTTCTGTCTCTCTTTTTTATCACCGCACAAACTACGGGTACTTTGAACCAATGTCCAGAATTCTTCGTCACTGTAATGCTGCAACTTCTGTATTTGATTTTAACATCTCTAAATCCCAACTAAAAAATACCCTTTACTTTTACCCGCTTCCTTGAGACCCTACCCCTCGACCTCCTTAACTTTAGTTAGTTATAAGAAGAAAAATAAAAAAGAAAAAATTAAATTGTTTTGGTTCTTGTCCAATAGAACTTTTAAGTGGGCCTAAGGGCCCACACGATTTAACTTTTGAAATCGATAACAAGAACCAAAAAAAAAAAAAACATACTTTTAAGTTAGTGTTAATTTTAAGTGAAGTCAAAGCTTGGATTAAGCTAAATAAAATAAAATAAATAAAGCCATTTTCAACTCATCGTCAGCCGTCTAATTCAACATTAAGCCTTTTGCATTTCACCGCTAGCCAGCTATAAGATGCAGTATATGCAAAACAATGAAGGCGAGTGGCTAACGCTGTAGACCTCCACTTTTACATATCGACTAGTGCTCTTGACTCTGACCGGGTACTCGAAATAATACCCGGGTATCCGGGTACCCGGGAACCCGAGGTATTCAATATTACCCGGGTACCCGGGTACCCGGGTATTTGCATGGTTCGGGTACCCGGGTACCCGGGTATTTGAAACATAACGATCGTGTATCCGAGTACCCGGGTACCCGGGTACTCGGTACGCTTACGCGATGAAGCTAAAGTTGTTTGAACAAATGGATGCGTTTATGAAGGAAGTTTTCAATAACATTTTGTATTATTTGTTCTCGGTTAATTAAAATAATGATGGTGGTTAATTAATTGTCTATTTCAATTGCAAGGAATTGCAAGTTGGAGGTGAATTATTATGAATATGTAGTTTATTATTGTCATTAGATTAGATACTCTTAGGATGGATTTCGCTAGTCCTTATAGCAATAGTTTTTTGTGCTGTTTTTTTTTCATTCATTCGGTAAAAAATGTCATTGGATATGATTTTATTAGGGGTTGAAAAGATATAAAACCGATCTTGTGCGTCGTCGTCGTCGTCGTCATCGTAGTCGTAGGTAGTCGTAAATAAAGAAGAAATTAAGCTGTTGGCAAGTGTTTGTTGATTTATTGTTGTTGCAAGATCGTACGAAAAAGGAATGCAAGTTGTTTTTGGATAATGATAGTTGAAAGGGATGATTTTATTATGTTGGTTAACCACTGTCCTGGTATAATCTATGAGTGTAAGAACAGGTAGTTGGTGCGTTTGCTTTTTTTTGTAATTCATAAAAAATGACATTTGGTAGAAAATATTAGATGGATTATAATTTTATTAGGAATTGAAAATTGAGATAACCGATTTTGTGTGTTGTCGTCGTTCATCTGTTTATGATTGGTCTTTTTCTTAGCCACAGGTCAATAAAGAAGACAAAAATCTGTTGGCAAGTGTTTGTAGGATTTCTACGATAAAAGTAAAGACTGACCTCAGTTGCAGGATTTTTAATTTGGGTTTTTGCATGTCATACAAATTTTTTAATGTTTGGGTTTCTCTACATGACCCACTCGTAGACACCAGAGCATTTTTAACAATTACGATGAATGGTAACGCACAATGTACTGGGACGGGATTTTATTGCATGTATTATTGTTTTTTAGAAATGGCAAAAAATGGAAACAAATAAAAAATTGCTATGATTGTTACCAGGTGGAAATTTAAAATATAATTGCGAATGGAAAATGAAAAGAACAATTATTTTTTTAAATAATATTTATTAAATTAAAAGTTTAATTCATAATACATATGTAAGAAATTTAAAATATAATCACAAATAATGGTTAAAATAAATAAATTACAATTTTTTTAAATTATTTTTTAAAAATGTTAGTAAATTCACATTTTCGGGCAGCAATGAAGAACGTCTCGGCGTAACTATACCACCAGCAGCAAAGTAGCATCGTTCCGAAGAAACTGTCGTTGCTGGTATACACAAGAACTTCTTCGCAAACATCGCTAGCTTTGGATACTTCTTGGCATTCATCTTCCACCAATTTAAAATGTCGCGATTGTTATGGGATAGCTGTGGCTCATTAAATTCTTACATATGTATTATGAATTAAACTTTTAATTTAATAAAAATTATTTAAAAAAATAATTGTTCTTTTCATTTTCCATTCGCAATTATATTTTAAATTTCCACCTGGTAACAATCATAGCAATTTTTTATTTGTTTCCATTTTTTGCCATTTCTAAAAAACAATAATACATGCAATAAAATCCCGTCCCAGTACATTGTGCGTTACCATTCATCGTAATTGTTAAAAATGCTCTGGTGTCTACGAGTGGGTCATGTAGAGAAACCCAAACATTAAAAAAAATGTATGACATGCAAAAACCCAAATTAAAAATCCTGCAACTGAGGTCAGTCTTTACTTATATCGTAGAACTCATACAAACACTTGCCAACAGATTTTTGTCTTCTTTATTGACCTGTGGCTAAGAAAAAGACCAATCATAAACAGATGAACGACGACAACACACAAAATCGGTTATCTCAATTTTCAACCCCTAATAAAATTATAATCCATCTAATATTTTCTACCAAATGTCATTTTTTATGAATTACAAAAAAAAAAGCAAACGCACCAACTACCTGTTCTTACACTCATAGATTATACCAGGACAGTGGTTAACCAACATAATAAAATCATCCCTTTCAACTATCATTATCCAAAAACAACTTGCATTTCTTTTTCGTACGATCTTGCAACAACAATAAATCAACAAACACTTGCCAACAGCTTAATTTCTTCTTTATTTACGACTACCTACGACTACGACGACGACGACGACGACGACGACGACGCACAAGATCGGTTTTATATCTTTTCAACCCCTAATAAAATCATATCCAATGACATTTTTTAACGAATGAATGAAAACAAAAACAGCACAAAAAACTATTGCTATAAGGACTAGCGAAATCCATCCTAAGAGTATCTAATCTTATGACAATAATAAACTACATATTCATAATAATCCACCTCCAACTTGCAATTCCTTGCAATTGAAATAGACAATTAATTAACCACCATCATTATTTTTATTAACCGAGAACAAATAATACAAAATGTTATTGAAAACTTCCTTCATAAACGCATCCATTTGTTCAAACAACTTTAGCTTCATCGCGTAAGCGTACCGAGTACCCGGGTACCCGGGTACTCGGATACACGATCGTTATGTTTCAAATACCCGGGTACCCGGGTACCCGAACCATGCAAATACCCGGGTACTCGGGTACCCGGGTAATTCCCGAAATCATCGGGTACCCGGGTACCCGGTCCATGGATCGGGTACCCGGGTATCAAGAGCTCTAATATCGACACAACGATATAGCTAATAATTCGCTGCAATTAGTATTGGATGACTGGCCTTTTTATAAGCAAGTTGGAGGAGAAAAATTTGTAAGTTTTTTCATTAAAAAATAAATACTCGTCAATTATCTAGTAATGAATATTTTGTGTACATTTTTATTTATAGATCAACCTGGACTTTGAGCAGATGTATCCAGGGAAACAGTTCAATTTGACGAATAAATTTTCCGATTTGAAAATCAAATTGAACAAATTATACTCGAAATATATTAAGGACAAATATTATAAGCAATTGTTTGAGAGCATCAAAGACTCTTCTACTGATGAAAGTAAGATAAATATTATTTTTCTATACCTAATCACAATTTTCTTATATTAAAAAAATGTTCTTTTCTTTTTACAGATTCCAAAGATGCACTGTATTTTATACTTCTAAACACAGTGCTTAAACCTACTCATAGGCGATCTGTCAAAGGGAAGAAGACAACTATTCAAGGTGCAATAGACAGCTGCATTACTCATGTCAATGTCATCAACGACTTAGAAAGGATTAGGGAACAGAAGCTAAAACAACAAATTGAAGTCAAAGGTACAATCCAACCCTATATTATAGTAATAATGTTTTAGTAGAACTTACAGATTTGTAAATTGTCGTTGGGGAAACCCTATATAAATTTTCTTCAGTGAGAGTCAGAGCTTTTTTGGCTCTTTATAAAAAAAAAACAAATATTTGATATCTAGACTCAATTCGATATAAAAAGTTCTGTTCTTACAGAATTTATAGAATCGTTAAAGGTTTATTAAACCATTTCACCAAATGTTATTTGCTTTGAATCCAAAAATCCAAAAAAACCATGGTCTCGCCGTTTACATTAGGAATGATGTCGCTTATCAATTTCTTCCACAATATGGACACTGCTCCGACCTTTTTTCAATCTTATGTGGTTCAAGTTCACCGTAAATAAGCACATCATTTACTATTGTTTTAGAGCCCAAAAACACCCGAAGGAATGTGTGCCGAAATCTTTGCTGAGTTTAACCACCTTACTCAGCTTGTCACCGAGCCCACTCGAATATCGGACATTAATGGCCAAGCGGAAAATACTCTTAAAAAATTAATTAAGCATATTTCATTGAATAGCGTCAGTCTTAACAAAACCTCCTACATGCGTGTGTTTCCACCCCAAGATTGAGAACTGTTTCCAACCCATTACTCTAATCTGCTCCCTACTTTACATTGTTTGTACTTTGTTTATTGGGTTTAACGAGTGTCAGTCTTAATTAAACCTCCTAAATTCTTTCAGCGGACTTTTGGTTACAACTTGAAGAAAGTGCAGAATTTGTCACTGAGTCTTTCAGTTACACCTTATAAAGTCAGTGAAGCAGATTTCTGGCGCTAGTATCGATACGAAGACAATAAAAAGATGAAAAGAAACATTTTGTTCCCAATCGAAACTTCACATTGGATTTCAGGAAATGAACAAAAACTATTAAACTGTTGAAATAACTCACAGAAAGCTAAATAAGAAGTGTAAGCCACGCCTACCGAACGATAGCAGATATTTCAGCAAAAATAGTTTTTTTTTTTGTTTTTCATTTTTTTATGTCATTTCATGTGTTGAATGAATTTAAGTGTATCAAACATCGCGTATGGCAATGCCAAAACTGCCTGAAAAGGATATTAAAGGCCGACAAAATCTGCAAGCGATCTCTTAGTTTTCAACTAATTACCTGAATCAGTGGAATTTTCTTGGAGATTTTTACGTCAAGTAGACATTATTGATATTTTATATTTTTCAATCTAATAAGAATAACCATTGAGTCAACTGCTGCGATACATTTCTGCTACCCTGTCATTGAAAAATCAAAAGCACTAGAGCCAACGAGGCCCTGAATGCGGCCACCAGAGGTAAAAATGCATGTGTAAACGCGGTGATAGTTAACGAAGAAAAAATGTATCATAGTATAAACGCGGCGATAGTTGACGACGAAAATTCCCTACCTTCGATATATTTCTATCAGTTCTTTCTTCAGCTTTCAGCCATTACAGCATTACAGATCAAACCAAAACTTGAATTATAAAAAAAAAGAAAAAAAAATTCCATTTATATATTTTATGCATAAGCAGAGAAAGAGTATGTTGAAATGTCAGCGTGTTTGCACCTTCACACAATATAGTGATACTAGGTGCCCCCCTCTGGTTGCTCAGATTATAAAGTAATACAGTGTAATTCAGCTGGTTTTTGTCAGCGGACAATCGAGTCCGTTATTCAACTTCATTTTATCTTTCTAAACTTATTTCATTCGTTATAAAATATTCAGAGAATAAAGACGCACATTTGTAGAGTACAAAGGAACTAAATTTCTTTTTTCTCTTTATTCGTACAACAGAGAATCTAAGTAACGTATATATAAAAATTGTACTTTATTATAAGATTGTTCATTTTAATTAGAGAATAAACGCACAAACGCACAAAGAAACTAAAGTGGAGTTTATTTATTTTTTTTTTTTATTTCAATTTAATTGTGCCTACCGTCCCTTCTGCTGCCCAATAATAAATACTTTTTTTTCTACTTCTGCTGACCCGGAGTATTACTACACTTGTGTATAGTGACCTACTAGCCAATTTTCAAACATTTACCTTAAAAGAAAAAAAAAAGAAAAAAAAATCAACAAAACAAAACAATTTATAAGCAAAATTGACCTAACCCACTAAACAAACTTTATTTTTTGCTGACCTTTTCTTTCTTTTTCATAATATCGTGTGCCAATGAAATGTGTTCCAATGTCGATAGCAATGAAGTGCTTCTAAAGTGCAATGGCCTCTGTGGCAAATACTTCCATACACTCTGTATCGGGTTAAGTAAACGCGCAATATTGTACCTTAACGACTACCAACAAAACTTTATCTTTTACTGTGCTGAATGTAAGGAAATATCGATCCCCGATATAATGATAGCGGTCCAATGCATTAAAGAATCCCTCTCCAAAGAAAACGTGGATCTAAAAAATCATTTGCAATCTCTGTCTAAAAAGGTTGACTTGTTATCTAGCAGTGTTGAGGAATCTAACACTCAATCTGTCCAAGCATCATCTGAAAGTGAATCTATAATTAAAACCCTACAAACTCAACTGAAATCTCTCCATCCTCCTCGCGACTGTGACATTATTGCTGCTTTAAATTCCCTCCGTTCGGACATTGTCCATAAATTAAACACACTCAACTTAGCCACTACCGAAATGCAGAATTTATTGACAACTAAAATAAGTCAAATCAAATCTGACATGGATGTCCACCTCCAAAGTTCATCGTCCCGCGTACCCTCTCACCCGAGTGATCATGTACTATCTAATTTATTTAATGAAATCGAAAATATTAACTACACGATAGCTGTCGGTGTTCGAAACCACGAAATCAATTCCCTTAATGTTCAAAGGGAATTAGACTCTTTTAAAGCACAATCTCGACGCATTGAGTCACTTCTCAATGACGACATACAACAAAAATCGGCGCGTGTGCATAATTTATATCATTCATCATTTATATTCATCCATATTTCGATTATGGATGAAATCTTGTCTGCCGACGCAACTCCTCCCGCTATTCGCTCTACCATAGTGAACCAAGCCCCAGCTTTAACCCCGCGTGATAACGTGTCCATTCTTGATCAGATTTTGTTAGCGAACACCAACACTGTCGTTTCTGAACGTTCAATTCAATCCACCGCGTTGGACACCTCCGCCGTTGTTGCAACAGAGGAGACAATTACAAAATGTGGTCATTCCTGGAAGCTAACCGATTGGAAGGATCGACTAAGTAGACTTGCATCTAACAATAATACTTGTTACAAGTTGAAAAATTGTAAGGGATCTTCTGATTCATCTTGGATCTGTGCTTTCTTCAATCGTAAATACTCCATTCGGTTATCAGAATGTCATCAGACCTCATCTAGATGTTTCAAGATCCTGATTCCATCTAAATATGACTGGATGTTTCAACACTCTGGCAGTTTTTTACGTCTCGGATAGATGCAGCTCTCCAGAATGGACAACAAGAATCTTGGCGCTCAGCTTAAATCTATACCTAAGATAAAAAAAAAATAAGAAATCCTATTCAAACCCCATTATTAATTCTGACCCTAATTGGACTCTTAAAGCGGGTATCTTTCCAGACTTTTCCCTCTCCAATTCACTCTCCTCTCTTAAACGGAAAACATCTCCTACCTCCATTAAACCATCCACTTCGACCAATTTATTAATAAAGCTAATAGGTCTCTTGGTTTTATTAAGCGATGGTCTAAGGAATTTTCGAATCCCTATGTCACAAAATCCCTTTACGTTTCCTTAGTCCCCTCATCTTGAATACGCATGCCAAGTTTGGTCCCCTTTCTATGAACTCCATTCACTTCGAATTGAAAGCGTTCAAAAACGTTTCATTCGATTTGCCCTTCGAGGCATCCAATGGGAAGATCCTTCCAACTTGCCTTCTTACACCGACCGACTAAAGCTGATAAACTTGCAACCCCTAAGTACAAGACGGAAAATCGCCGATTTATTGTTTGCTCAGCAATTGTTATTGGGCAATATAGATTCTCCGACACTCCTGAGTAAAATCCAACACAACACTAACCCTCGGAACGTGCGTTCTGTCTCTCTTTTTTATATTCCTCATCACCGCACAAACTACGGGTACTTTGAACCAATGTCCAGAATTCTTCGTCACTGTAATGCTGCAACTTCTGTATTTGATTTTAACATCTCTAAATCCCAACTAAAAAATACCCTTTACTTTTACCCGCTTCCTTGAGACCCTACCCCTCGACCTCCTTAACTTTAGTTAGTTATAAGAAGAAAAATAAAAAAGAAAAAATTAAATTGTTTTGGTTCTTGTCCAATAAAGAACTTTTAAGTGGGCCTAAGGGCCCACACGATTTAACTTTTGAAATCGATAACAAGAACCAAAAAAAAAAAAAAAGACATACTTTTAAGTTAGTGTTAATTTTAAGTTAAGTCAAAGCTTGGATTAAGCTTAATAAAATAAAATAAATAAAGCCATTTTCAACTCATCGTCAGCCGTCTAATTCAACATTAAGCCTTTTGCATTTCACCGCTAGCCAGCTATAAGATGCAGTATATGCAAAACAATGAAGGCGAGTGGCTAACGCTGTAGACCTCCACTTTTACATATCGACACAACGATATAGCTAATAATTCGCTGCAATTAGTATTGGATGACTGGCCTTTTTATAAGCAAGTTGGAGGAGAAAAATTTGTAAGTTTTTTCATTAAAAAATAAATACTCGTCAATTATCTAGTAATGAATATTTTGTGTACATTTTTATTTATAGATCAACCTGGACTTTGAGCAGATGTATCCAGGGAAACAGTTCAATTTGACGAATAAATTTTCCGATTTGAAAAACAAATTGAACAAATTATACTCGAAATATATTAAGGACAAATATTATAAGCAGTTGTTTGAGAGCATCAAAGACTCTTCTACTGATGAAAGTAAGATTTTAGAACTGTAAATAAAATATTCAAATGTAAAAGAACCAGGGTGGCAACCATGTTCATTATTGTAACAATCAGCTGTGTATCCATCAGCCGTGTATGGTGTATGCCACTTGCCACGTCCGCAGAGTATAAAAGGGGAGCTTCAAAGCCGAAGAAAGCTCAGTTCGAGTTTGGTGTTTCTCCTTCGATGATCGGGTAATTTCCATCGTCACTGCAAAGCATCACACTAAACGCTATAATGGCAACGTTAATGGACAAGCAACTGAAAGCATTCATTGATGCTTTGCAAGAGCAGCACATTAGTAAGGGGAGTTTTAGCCACTGCACAGCTCGTTTCAAAGGGGAAAGAGACGCAAATGTTGTAGAAGAGTTCATTGAAACAATCATGGTGTATAAAAACGTTGAGAGAATTTCAGATGAAGATGCAATTAAAGATTTTCCTTTATTACTAGAGATGAAAACGCATGCAACATGTGGCAAGGTGTAAGAGGCGAGGCAAAATCGTTTGAAGATGCCATCAAACTTTTACGTACTGCTTACGCGCCATCGCAGCCAAACGATCGTACATTTATGCAAATTTTCGAAAGTAAGCAGAAAGCAACAGAAACAACGGATGATTTCGTATGCGAAAAACGAGCTCTTTTTGCCAAATTAAAAGCCACTGTAACCGAATCATTGATGTTGGACATGGTCTACAGCCTTCTCCACTTACGCATTCGTGACGGAGTCCCGCGCGAAAGCTTCAAAACTTTCACCGATTTACTCGCCAAAGCAAGAACGGTGGAAGCATCCATAGCAGAAAAGGAGACTTAATTGAAAAATAATAAACCCATTTCAAACCCTGGTAAAAACATATGTAATTTCTGTCGACATGTTGGCCACACTGTAGACGAGTGCAGAAAGAAGGAGAAATATGATCTACAAAAGAAGGATCATTTATCGGGTAACGTCTTCACAACAAACCGAAAACAAAATCCAATGCTACAAGTGCAAACTTCCAGGAGTGGTTCGATCTAACTGCCCGAACTGCAAGGAACTGCCTAAAAGAGCACCTCAACAGTATCATTTAACTGTATTAGGACGACCCTTAGTGCCGAGCTACCCACAATTCCGATCGCAGCACATGGTGAAAATGGTATTGCATACCTTTACCTACCTAGAATTAGCTGCACTCACTAGTGTTTGTGAGAGAACTTTGGATTCATCTGGTTAAGAACGGCACACGATTCACACAAGTCCCGGCCAATGTTACTCTCGCAGATGGCAACACCAATAAGGATGATGTGTTCATTGGCGAAACAAACATTATAATTGGTAATCGCTTGCGACCAATCAAATTCATTGCGTTACCTAAAGCTAAGGACAACCGCACGCTTATTGGCATCGACTTTATGGAAGAGAACGGATTGGTACTGGATCTTGGACAAACATTTTGGTACTTCGCTGACCAACCATCAAAAAAGTTTACGATACAAGCCACACAAAGATACGCAATAACCCAACTCTCATTCCGTCACCCAACCTTCAAACTTTAAAGACCGATGCCCGAAACAAAGAAAAATCCGATAATGTAACACCAACGAGATCGGAAAACATTTTTCTTAACTGGTTTGAACCTATAACAGCCATATCACCCATTCCAGCAACTCCAAATATACTTGAAGAACAAAGCTTGTTTAAAACTCCAAAGAGAACAAAACCAGACCCGAATTCCCCACTGAATAACGAGATGAAAGTCCAGTTCTCAGCCATTGCGAACGCAAGGAACCAATATTCACCTCGATTTATCCAAGGCAATCAAGCTTGTACTTGATTTCTGAGTGAATTCAAACTTGAGGATAAAAGACGTGCAGTTGCACGTAATCTGTCTTTGGTTAAAGTCGATCAAATTATTTTAAAGAAGAAAATATTTAAAAAAAATATATAAACCAAGACCTTTTCTCTAACTCACGAGAATACAGCGACGAATCCAAAAGATTACGCTACAAGATAAATATTATTTTTCTATACCTAAACACAATTTTCTTATATAAAAAAAAATGTTCTTTTCTTTCTACAGATTCCAAAGATGCACTGTATTTTATACTTCTAAACACAGTGCTTAAACCTATTCATATAGGCGATCTGTCAAAGGGCAAGGACATGCGAAGACAACTATTCAAGGTGCAATAGACAGCTGAATTACTCATGTCAATGTCATCAACGACTTAGAAAGGATTAGGGAACAGAAGTTAAAACAACAAATTGAAGTCAAAGGTACAATCCAACCCAATATTATAGTAATTGGAAATGTTTTAGTAGAACTTACAGATTTTTATGTTGTCGTTGGAGAAACCCTATATAAATTTTCTTCGTTTGTGTCTCCACTTGAAACTTGCTTTAAAGCGTTCCAAGTTTTTAATTTAAAATATCCGAAGGAGTCAGAGCTTTTTTGGCTCTTTATACAAAAACAAATATTTGATATCGAGACTCAATTCCATATAAAAAGTTCTGTTTTTACAGAATTGATAGAATCGTTAAAGGTTTATTAAACCATGCTTTTCTAACATTGTTATGCCCAGATTGCATCACCCAGAGCTGACCCGCTCCACTTTATTGTATTAATGCAATAATGCAGAACAGCAACTTTGTGTCACACTTAATGTGACACAACGCTCAGTGGGTCAAGCCAATTTCCAGAATGCAACTCAGCGTCAGCAGGTCAAAGCTGAGTAATGCATTTTGGAAGTTTATGAAGTTCCAGGTTGGTCTCTGGAACTCAAGTTGAGTTTTAACAGAACAACCAACCACGACGGTCGACTTTCCTTTAAAATATTTAACATACTTAACATTGGCGCAGCCGGTTCGCGAAGCAATAAGTTGATCAAACGTCAAACGTTTCGAAAAAGAACCTAACAAAAACAACAAGAAAAAAATATAATTAAATTACGATAAGTGCGTGAGTCGCTTAGTGAAAAAAAAAAGAAATTGTGCATAGCTATTTCCGAATCAAAAAAGTGAAAAAAACAAAAAAAACGAATATCCATCCGAGGTGATTTTGGGCCACAGGTGAGTATGCATGCATATCACATTGTAATGTTTAATTAGAACAAGCTCAAATTTAGCTTGTGTAGTTTTTTTTATTTATTTATACATTTGGTGTTTTTTGTTGGTGGTTATTTCTCTCTTTTTTTTCTCTACGTGATTTGAACGAAAAACAAAACGTTCTTGTTGGCATAGGTCGGTGATAAAATTATTTTTTTTTGTTGTTGTTGGGAAAGGTATAATATTTCAAGGTTATTTCAATGCAAGCGGTTTGGTGAGTTAGCTCCAGAATTTTGTGATAGTTTTATGGCAAGAACAGAAAAGTCTAAATCACAATTGCTAGAAGAAATCCTCCAATTGGAAAAGCAATTAAAAGACCAAGGTGAAGAAATTCAGAATTTCAACCACCATCTGTTGCGTGAGCTTAAGACTATCACATCTAGGGAATCATATTCCCTGATTTACTCGCAGTTAAGTTCGCAGTGGGGTAAATTTACGAGGCTCGAGACTACAGACTCAATACTTGCTGAGTATTCAGAGGCAGTCCAAGGGCTGCAGGATAAAAATAAAAGAGAAATCCAGGAGCTAAGAGCTGAACTGAATGATATTCAAAAAATTCGTTTGAGTTTTAATCAGAGTCAGCTTGAAGCCGAAAATGTAAACCAGCAGGCCGAAGAAGAAATTTCAAGACTAAACTTTGAAATCGAGGTTCTTCGGTCAAATCTCACGAAGGCAAACAGCGAGTTAAAAGCTGCCCAAAAAAAAAAAAGCTGTGGGAGAAAAAGAAATCAAATTAGGGAAAGTACGTGGTTTAGAACTAGGGTACACCTCGCAAATAGAGGCTTTGAAAACCAAGCTAAGAAATCAAAAAGAAACAATTAATTCGTTGCGATTTCTTGAGATTTCAAACGCTAAAGAAGAAGAAGAAGACAAACCAACCATGTCGTATGAAAAAATTGTTAAAATTGTAGTCCCACAGTTTTCTGGAGCGAGAACTCCTTACTTGTCGTGTCAAGTTTATGAGTTCTTGAATACTTGCGCTTTGGGATTCAAATGTATAGACGCGGAAAATGAATCAATTTACGTGTCAATACTTTCTACAAGACTGGTTGGAGATGCGTTTGAACTTGTGAGGTCAAGCAAACCAACTTCTTTAAAGGAATTGGAAACCCTTATTAAGTGAACGTATCTGACCGTCAGAACACTGGATAGTGTGACTGGCGAAATTAAACAATCCCACCAACTTGCAACAGAGGATATACACGCGTTTGCCAGACGTTTGACGGGTCTTCAAACAAAGGCTAACGACATAATAGACGCAAGTTACCAAGCCTCTGATTCAGTGGCTTTAAAGCGGGAACTACAGAACTCGATCATTACCAGCTTTAAGATGGGGCTATTGGATCCAGCTTTGCGTCAATTTATGTTGACTGTTTCCGGGGAAGATTTGCAGAGACTGGCAGACACGACGCTTAAAACATCTCAGCTTCTTCATCCCCAATATTCTAATAACTTTAACAACTCCCAGTTTTCAAACCAAACGTTTGCGTATAACCAAGTACACGTACCACAACAACAGCAACAGTTTTTAAATAGTAACCTTTTATGGAACACCTCTCCAGCCATAACCCAAGTTCAGGAGACAGGTAATTTGCATTTAGGTACCATTCCAGGTAAAGTTACATCATTAAAGTGTGGTTTTTGTAACAAACCAAATCACACATATACAGATTGTAGGATAAGGCGCAATACTCCCTATTGCGAGTCCTGCAAGGCATATGTCCATGGACCTGGATCATGCCCTAAAGCCCAAGTATTTGCAGCTTCTGCTAAACCATCACGAAAGCCGAAACTTAAGTGCGATTGGTGTTCGAGGCCAGGACATTCGGAAAACGAATGTTTTAGCAAAAAGAATTACTTGGCGAAACATGCACCGGGAAACGTGATAGGGGCCAGCCAGAACCCTTGAGCTGTGCCCCGAAAATCACACCCCTACCACATAAAAAAATTAAAAAAAAAGTCAGGAAAAACCTGATCAACAAGATTACACAAAAGCAGAAAATGGTTTCTTCTTTTGCGAACCAAAGATATCCATCAACACTACCGCAACCAACAAAAAACAAACTAACAAATATGAAAACATTCAAATGTGGATACATTTCCCATGCTTTGAATGGCTAACGTTGATTAATTTTTTTACTTTTGACCACTAGTACAAAAGTAACACAAATCATGCAAGGAGCCAAAAAAACTCATATCAAAAAGCTTGAATTTTAATTTTTTAAATTTAAACTCACATTTTTAAACCCAAAAAAAAAGAAAGTTTAATTCTTCAATTAGTGTTAAATAAATCAATATTAAATGTAGAAAGTGAATGTGTCTTTTTTATTCGCCAAAGAGAATCAAAATTCGCCAGCCGGAGACTACAAAACTTTAAAAAAAAATTTTGTGTTGGAAAATTATTATGACCATCGAAAGCAACAAGTACATGCCGCCATCGCCAAATTTTACCAGCAGACGACCACGAGGACGCCAGACTCCCGTCACATTTCAACAAGTCTAAGTTTTCTTTGCATTTATGCTACTGCAAAAATCAGAAAGGTATATTGCCATTTGCCTCGTGCACATAACCAAATAAAATTGTATCGCCATCTGCACTGTACATTGAAGTGTATACTGTATAGATACCCTTAAATAGAAAACGACAAACATAGAACATAGAATATAGAATTTAAGAATACCTACTAACACTATTGCACAATACTGGAAATATTGTAAGGTAGTATGTTAGAACGAAATGTAATTAGAGATTAAGAATAATGTAACATGAAAGAAAATGAGTATTGAATAGATCGCCTTGCCTTCGAGTTTGGATGTTACAACTGGCGACGAGGAGTTAATAACAAAAAAAAAAAATTCCATGGCGTACTTGGGCAGATTACCATCCTACGATTTTATAGAAAACGATTGGAATCTTTTTAAGATCCAAATCAATCAATTCATCGCAAATAGTTTGGACAATGCTGCCAAAGAAACCAGGATGAAAGCTGTGCTGTTGAGTAGCCTGAGTGATGAGAAAACGCTTCGTTTCCTCAAAGAAATCATGAATCGAAAAGCTCCACAAGAAGTCTCCACAACAAGAAGTGAAATCATGGGAGCCATGGAAACACATTTCAAACCATCGTTTCCGGTGTTTGCGGAAAGACGAGGCTGTGAAACACGACGACGAAACATTTCAAGAATGGGCAGCAAGGCTAAGAGCTCTATCTGTAAACTGTGCTTTCGACACTCATCTTAACGTAGCGTTTAGGGATAGATTTATGATGGGTCTCAGAAGAGGCCCTGAAAAAGATAAACTGTTCCTGGAGAAGGCGAGTGACGAGCTGACGTTTGCGAAGGCATTGGAAATTTCTTTGTCTGTGGAATGCGTAAAAAGGCAGTATGACGTCACCGAACAGACAATTAAAGAAGAACCAACAAGCTTGTTCAGTATCCAGAGAAGAAGCGGTAAATACATATATACCTATTGCCTTAAGCTAACTTATCTTCAATAAAACGGAATAAATTTATATTACCACTTGCTTTGTGTATACAACCTTAGTACATTTACAAATCATTTATCCACTTTACAAACAAACAACTTACAAGAAATTCAACATTAAGACAACAAACAAGCTCCCACAAGTGAACTTTGAGCGCCGCCGTTGATGACACCGCCGCCGCCGCCTCCTCGTATTTTAACGTGTGGGAACACGAATTGCACAGAATTATGAGTTGTTTAAGGTTTTGCATTTTTTTTTAAGTCTATGGAAAATGGATACGTTAGAATCTCAGAACAGCATGGTATTATTAAGTCGAATAGTATAATAGTATAATGAGTCGGAGTTCTCCACACCAGAGCGTCGTCGTCGTTCACCGGCCATACGAACCCCTGGCCGCAGCCCCAATGTCCTAAGCATCCTTTTATTACGTTTTGAAAAGAAAATCTAAAGAAACCGCAACGAAGAGTCAAGATTGAGTACGTCTCATATATAAAGTATAAGCAAACCCCAGACATCAGGTAAACCTATGATTATAACTAAGTAATATCGAAAACGCAAAGGCAGTAGGCAAAACTCACTAGTCAATGCCCGAAAATTGATAGAAGAAGCGGGAGCGCCACATTAACGTCCTAGGCGCCGGAATTCGTGCCTACCGCAAAGAAGACTAAGGCCGGAGAGACTTCCACGAGTCCGGTCAAGAAAGAGGTCCTGCTACCAGCGTTATCCGTCCTGCACCCTGTTTCATCGTGCACAATCTAGGCATACCGTCGTAAACATTACTATCCTCAATTTTTGTTAATTATCACGTTTTTTGTTTCTGCACCTTTTTGTTTTATTATCCTTTGTGTTTTTTTTTGTTTTTTTTTTTTTGTCATTACCAGTACGTATAATTTTCCTATTAAGTCCTTATTGCACTATTATTCACCAACGCATATATTCGGTCTATGGTCTGTGTTGATCGGGCCCCAGCGATTTTAAAAGAGAGCAAGAGCCCACTCCCTTGACTGAGCTACATTGGGGCAGGGTTGCTGCAGATCAATAAAGCGATGGTCGAGCATAGGCACCCTTCCCTTCCATATGTGATCGGCCCTAATCACGGACAGCGATGGTCGATGTCTCGGGTGCGGCACATATGGATGGAAAGGATTGACAATTCCTGTAATTTTTTTTGTAGCGAGAATTTTGAGTTTTGTTCTTGGTTTGCTCCTAGGCAGCCAGATTTCTTTGATCTAACTGGTCGGATGTAACACAAGAAGGTTTCTTTGTTTTGATACAAGGGAATTGTCTGTTTCGTTACAGGATGGCGCCTAATACCTGGAGGCATGGTTCCCATGGGGGTGGTATTCTGTAACCAGTGTGTTGAAATGCAGGTTAGTCATGCAGGAAAAAGTCAAAAATTTACGTTACACGGTCGAAAAGGTTTTCCCAACTGGAAACCGATCTTCTGTTGTTATTGGTGTTGTCTTCAAATGTAAACAGCATGGAGACAAACTGAATGACAACAAAGGGGCGGTCGGTGGGATGGGAGTCCATTTGTGTCACATTTAATGCTTCACCTGGTGTTGTGGTAAGTGAATCTTTTTTATATATAATGCTAATAACTCTCATTTTGAATTCTTTAAGCAGCAAAGAACTGAGAAGGAACTTCGAGAGCGAACGGGAAACATAAGGAATGACCTCTACAAACTAATCAAATTCCAGAGAGAATCTGTCTTGGCGACTGGCGGCGGCCACCTTCCACCTCACAAGCCACCGAAAATATCATTTCAGCTGACTCAAATGGTCAAAAAGTATGCTGCACCGCTGCAAATAAAGTTGGCTGGCCTTGAACCACATGACAGCGACATGATTCATTCATTATATGATGCAGTTTTCCAAGTTCCCGACAATGCACCCTTGGAAGAGTATGTGCAATAGTGAATATTGAGGAAGCAGTCGCCGCAAACCACCCAGATATAAGCCCACCGAATTCCGCATCCCCAACAAATCCCCCAAACCTATCAGACCCACCGAATCCACCAAGCAAATCATACCCACAAAGCCTACCAAACCCACAAAGCCCACCAATGCCACCAAGCCCACCAAACCCAAGCCTACTAACCCCTCTAAATCCATCAGCACCAAGAGTTTCAACTTTGCCGTCCCCAATAAACCCACCTCAAATGTTCGCGACACAGAAGCAGCGTCGTCGGAAACAGGCCAGTTCCTCAAGCAGCAGCGCATCATACTTCGAAGAAAAAAGGAAACTTTTAGCTGATGAAAACAAGCGCCGCGCCGGAACGAAGTGCACCTGCAAAGAAAAGAAGAAAGTGTGCACCGCAACGAGTATCTCAAACGCTGCGTCCAAATAAAAGATGAAGAACTGGCCATGCGAAAAAACAAACAGAGTTTTGGTCTCTTGTGACAAAGCGGTTTAAGAAAAATCCGGTAATTTATCTTCATTACCTTACTTTGTTTATATTTTTACAGATTTTGTTTCCTTTACTTTCATAGAGGAATATATCAGAAATAGTATGCATGGCTAACATAGCATATGCTATGGAATCGACCAATCCCATCCGCTATGGGGCACCACAACAATCTTCCTATAGAGCTGGAGCACAAGATGTTGGAGAAGACCAAAAGGTAAAATCTGAGGTTGGTCTGGGAGCAATCGAGGAAATTTTCATAGACTGTCTCCAATCCCCTTCGTCGACCGTTATCAGCGAGGATATTATTATAAATTAACTCCTTCTTTTTTTATTAATAAAGTGTTCGTGGCTAACTTTATTGAGCTTTATTTTATACACTTTTCAATATTTTCTTATAAATAATATACAGTACATCTAATTTAAGTTTTGCCGACTTCGTATTGGTCTGGCTATGAAATGCTTTATTGTAGCATAATATGTTTGATGAGAAGAATTTAATCTGACATTTTCTTTTTCATGATTTTCTATGTGTGCCCACTCAATAAGACACACACTTGAATGTCACCACGCAACCGGAAGTGCAATTTAGCCACCAAAAGGCGCAGGAAAAGTCTGTCCGACCACTGGTTTTGAAAATTTCATGTCATTTAGAATTAGATGGTGGCTAAATTTTCCACTCTGCTGATGAGGTAGGTAGGTACGGTCGCCTCCCGGACTATATATACATACATATTTATATAAAATATCATTGAAAGCAAATTTACGTTTCACTAGCTCTAATTGAGCTCTCAAAAATGACAACTAATACTTTATTTTCAAATTTTAGTAGAAATGGAAAATCTGAGTGTGAGACAACTCCAGAATGAGCTAAAAGAAAGGAAACTTCCGATTTCGGGCACAAAGAGGGTTTTGATAAGCAGATTGCAGCAGTACGATATAACAAGAGCCAACGCTGATGATCCCGACCGAGAAGCTTCAACAAACAACTCACAAAACGATGAGGAAGCAACAAGTATGGAAGCATCAGAAGCAATACAAGCGTAGCCGACAGCGGGGAACGAGAGAGAGAATGGGATATCATAAAAAGGGAAAAGGCTCTAATCGAAAAGGAACTAGACATAATGAGGATGGAAAAGGATATTGCTGCAAAGGCAAGGCACCGACGCGTTATTCGCCGTACACAATGGAGAGATCACCAAATTCGCAACAGCAATTACGCCAGCAGCAGCGACAGCAAATTCAGCAGCCCCAAGCGCAACAAGTGTAAGGTAAATGGAACAGTAGATACGATCCTTTGTAGTTGTAGTCATTTATTCCATTTTCCACCCCTAAAATTTGTATTTGTATTTGTCGATCTCACTCCCTGCTTTTGATGTCACTTCATTGTTCATTCAGTTGTGAAGTGCCAAACAGAACAGTGAGTGAGTGTCTTTATTAAAAAGTGTTTCAGTAAAAAAAAAAGAAAATAAAAGAAGGAATACAGAAAAAAAAAACAATTAAAGGCCAAAACAGACGTGCAGTATTTCCATGCAGCACGCAAAAATTTACACAGGCTCTTATGGAAAGCAGTGCTGCATGCAGTGCTGTGCTGCACGACGTCTCTAATTCTAAATTTGCTGCACAGTTTAATTGCAGCCACAACGACAAAATTAAAAATAATAAGAAATGAGATTTTGGCATCACTTATTTTGACAAGAAAGAAAATGTACCATTTGTTTTAAATAACTGTTATTATTTTATTATTTGTCTCGGTCGCTGGCATTTTTATTCTTAAAAAGTAGGAGTAGAAAGATGGAAGAAAAACTAATTGAATTTGTTCGCACAACTCCCTTTTTGTATGATAAAAAGCATTCGTCTTACAAAAACGTTCATTTACGGGATAAAAAATTCCAAGAGTTGTCAATATTGCTTGATGTTCCCGGTAAGTTATTTCAAATTTTTCGCTTTCGTTTCATTTTTAGCTGCTGATGGCTACTCTAAAAAGCAAACATTTTCAAGAGTTATTTATTAATTTATTTGTCTTTGATTTTTGCAGCAGCGAAATTGAAAAAAAGGTGGAGAACACTGAAGGACAGTTTTTATAAGCACATAAAGAAATTGCCTTCAAGTGGAAGTGCTGGCTCTCCAAAAAAAATCATGGAAGTGGATGGACCATTTAATGTTTTTGAAGGACGTCGAACACACAAATAAAAGGTTTGTGAATTGAAAATTGTTTCTCCATAAAATGTTGTTTGTTATTAAATATTAATATATGTATCTAAATACGTGCATACATATGTTCTTTATTGCAGTACATCAGGAAACTTTCAAACGTCTTCCAGTTCTGAGTGCAGCTATGGAGTGGAAGAATTTTATCTGCACGACATCGATAATGGCGTTCTTGAACCCGACGAAGACATTGTTGAAATGGATTTCAATGTGCCCTCAACATCCACACCAATTGAAAAGAAAACTAAAAAACGAAAAGTGGATGAAATGTTGGATGCAACAAAAGGGGACGTCGACGAAGCCATTAGTTTGGCAAAACAAGTTTTTTCGCAACCAACCATCGAGAAAACACCAGCTGACCACTTTTTTGAAGGTTTAGCGAAACAAACAAAGGGAGCCAATCTTTCACCAATTGATTTCGCTATCCTTCAAAACGCACTGTTAAAATGTTTTAACAAATTAGTGTACAATATTGATACTTGATTGAATAAAAAAAAATTCAATTATATATTATTGTGTTTTTTTTGTTTTTTTATTGGATTTGGGCCGGTTTGTTGAATCCATCGATAATAAGATAAAAATATGTGAGAGTTGAAACATTTTTTTTTTCATTTGAAATTAAACACAACTTTATTTTGAAAAAGAAAAAAAAAACAACAAGTGTCACTTCACAAAACAGTTATCGTGCAGCAAAATCATAAAATTATGCACATGTGTTTTGAAAGCAGTGCTGCATGCAGATGCACGTCTGTTTTGGGCATAACAATTAATAAAGCGGGTGAGTTTTACTCGCTGGATTTATTTAGTAGATTAGAGTAGAAATTATATCTAAGATTTTACATAAACAATGGTGTAAGATCCAACACGCAACGTTCGTGAAAGATTCACGATCGTGTGCATGTTGGCCTCCTGGTTTGTCTTTTTCTTATTTTATTTAAGAGCATTGGTGTAAATCCATCGGTTTAAATGTAGGATGGTCGCTTGGCTCTGTATTGGTTTATGTATATCTCGTTGGTGTAACATCCACCGGTTCCCCTGCGAGTGAGAGGCTCAATGGTGTGTGAGGTGGTCTCCTGGAGAATCGTCGACAATACCTAATTTTATTTACAAGCATTGGTGTAATATCCTTCGCATGACGATCGTAAGAAAAAAATGATCGTGTGTGTGTAAGGTCTCCTGGCTACTCTTTGAGCATTGGTGTAAATCCATCATTTAAAATGTAGGATGGTCGCTTGGCTCTGTATTGTTTGATGTGTATCTCATTGGTGTAACATCCACCGGTTCCCCTGCGAGTGAGAGGCTCAATGGTGTGTGAGGTGGTCTCCTGGAGAATCATCAACAATACATTCCCTTTTGTTATTGCCGTAGCAGTAGTTCGATTAAGAAGAAAATATTATTTCTAGTGTATTATTCTCTGCTTGTGAATTCATAGGGATTTATTTATTTATTTTCAGTTGTCTTTGCCAGCCGAGGAGTGTGCCATTGTAAGTTGCCGGTTACCCAGAATGAATTTTTAAGTTAATTAATTTGTAAATAAAAGAGCAAAATGAAAAAAAAAAAGAACTGGTGTTCTCATATTTTTTTCCGTCTTATACAAGAACAATATCAACATGTAGCGGCTCTGGTAGCGCAGATAGAAGCGCTTAAGGAGTCGCTTGAGAAATTGCGCACCGAGGCAAGCTTGAACCATGCTGAAACACAACGCCTGAGAGAAGTCATCGACCAACAGACAGGAATGAATCCTAATAGAACGAGCCAGTATGAAGTTGCAGTGGGATTGTCGAATCCAATGGATGAGAATGAAAGTTTTTTTTTTTTGTTGTAAACGTTATTCTCGTTGTTTGAAAGGAATAATAGTGTTTTTATAACGTAATGTCTCATGCCTCACCCTCTTTTACCGTTACTTCAATGGTTTATGCTCTAGTGAAATAGCCAGTTGCATTTCGCCCCTTAAGATATTCAACCGTAATACCCGCGCCTCCAGGAATGCCCATCAGTTCACCCTTGAGCCCAACTTCGGACGTACGGTCATGTTCAGAGAATCGTTCTTAAGCCGTACTACGAGAATGTGGAAGTCTCTTCCACACTCTGTCTTCCCCAGTCATTGCAGTGTCCAGGAATTCAAGACTAATGTTAACCAACACCTCATCCTTAACCCTCTCCGTCTATCAATTTTCCCTAACGCTCGCACTGTGCTTTGGCATAAAAAGGGAACAAAAACCCCTTGAGTGCGTGTTTATTATAAAAAAAAAAAAAAAACAATAATTCCATTCGCTTCCAATGCTCAACAGTTACGGATAAAAAGTAAACCACCTTCACCACATGGATGTAAAGAATGCATTTCTGCACGGGGACTTAGATGAGGATCTCTATATCAAGCAGCCTGACTTTTTCGTCTTAGAATCTCAGAAAAATAAAGTTTGCAAGTTGAACAAGGCAATGTATGGTCCCAAGTAGGACAGCAGATCCTGGAA
This sequence comes from Sphaerophoria taeniata, assembly GCA_943590905.1. Taxonomy (NCBI): domain Eukaryota; kingdom Metazoa; phylum Arthropoda; class Insecta; order Diptera; family Syrphidae; genus Sphaerophoria; species Sphaerophoria taeniata. The sequence continues at coordinate 220,907,928 of OX016540.1, read as the reverse complement.
ATATTCAAATAGTTGCGGTCTATGTTGATGACCTATTAATTCTTGCTGACGCTCTCAATCAAATGAAGCATATGATGGATAAGATGATGGCAGCATTCAAGAGCATAACCATCGAGTTCGAAGAAATTTTTAGAAAGATCAATCCGATTACTTAACTGAAGTCATCGAAAAGTTTAAAATGACCGATTGCAATCCAGTGACGACCCCTTTGGATTCTAACGAAAAATTAACGTCAGATATGTCTCCGAAAAATGAAGAAGACCGTATTAAGATGCAATAGGATATCCATATAGAGAAGCAGTGGGAAGTCTTCTCTATGAATCACAAGGAACAAGGCTAGACATAGCTCAAGCAGTGGGTGTTGTAAGTAAATATTTGTCGAAACCAGGTTGTTGACAACTGTTTCCACCCAAGGGTTTTGCCGACTACTACGACAATCGAACGACTCTCGATCATTTGTAAATTTAAAACGAGCCATTTGATTGGCCAGCCAATCACAAAAGGTTTTTTAATCCTTTTCTTCTTTGTGCTATATTCTTTAACTGAAAATGGAAAGTTCTCGTGGTAGTCGGCAAAACTCAGCAGCGGTGGTTAGAACTTCAAACAATCGGCATTAAAACACAATTTTAAAACTTATCAAAATTTGTAAACCTTCAACATAACTTTATAAATAAATGTTAATAATTCTAAGTTAAAGTAAACAGTGTGTTTTGTTGAAAACACAGGTCAGGTACATTGGAATGCTGTAAAAAGGATCATGCGCTATTTAAGGGGCACAATCAATGGTAAAATCGAATTCTCCAAAAATGATGACTGCGAGTCATGCAGATTGGGCAAACGAAGTTGATGATCGGCATTCGGTTAGTGGCTACGTATTGAAAATCCAAAATCAGCGGTTTGTCAAGAAGTGCTTTGGGTTCGAAGCTTGGCAGCTGAAATTGAATCACCAGTCATATCCAAACCGACTGCTATATACTGTGACAATAAAGGCGCAGTGGATCTTGCATCAACAGCTGGATTGTCTGCGCACAAAAACACATCGAATCGTCACCATTTTCTTCGAGATCACATTGAAAATATGAACACCGTTGTGCAGTACACTCCAACGGAACAGATGGTCGCAGACTCTTTAACGAAACCATTGTGGTAAGAAATTTAATTTTTTTTTAAATAATTTTGGAATTGTTTAAATTATAGATTTTTGTTCAAGAAAGGGTCTTAAAATTATGAACTGCAAATCTCACCCTTAAGATTCACTTTTGTATCTCATACTATCTGAAGTCTGAACACACCTTTTAAGAGCAGTCGTCAATCATAGTAAGAAAATACTAAAATAATTGGTCCATATAAGTCAGTGTGCCCCAGGTCAAGTAAATTCTCCGATTAGTTACCCTCGTGCTTGAAAGGTTCTCGATGTTGTTTCCCTTTAATACAATTCTTGCACGCTTCGTTAATGCGTTTGGCAAATCGACATCAAGTTACTAAACTGTCACGGAGAAGATTCATATTCTGTGTGAACGAGGAATGCACACAGACAACAAGTTGGCTGAGATATTTGGAATCAGATTTATTATTGACTGACACAGGAATAAATGTCTCTCCAATCGCAACAGCTTTCATTTTTTCGTTGTTTGCTGCGTAAATCTCGGTTGTACACCGAAGCTTTGCATTATCACGCAAACGCGAACGAATCGGAAAGTGCAAGGAGCAGCTATTACAGTCAAAATTTTAATGGAGGAAGCAAAGCAGTTTGCAGGTAAGGTTATTTTATAATGTTGGTAAATTCATTTTAAGAACGTTAAAAAACCTACACTGAAAAATTTTATTAGTAAAATTGCTACGAATAGCATTCGTACGAGAAAAATTCGTACATTGAACGAATATTCGTAGATTGTACGAAGCTTTTCTGTAATAAGAAAATTACGAATGTATTAGTAAATTTTGATTAAATTTTTGGTAAAATACACGAATTTGTTCGTTCTATGTACAAATATTATTCGTAAATCAAAATTATGAGTACATTGTACGAATTTATTCGTGTATTGAACTAAATCATTCGTAAATCATCGTGTACGAATGGTTTCGTAATTTTTCCAAATTCATTCGTAAGATTTACTCATGCACTTGTTAAATGTACGAAGCAAAACTAATATTCGTAAAAAATTTAGTCTCGAAAATTGACCTTACGAATAATTCGTAGGATTTACTCATTATAAGTAGAATGCAACTTCTTTATCTGTATATTCTACTAATACTTCGTATATCATAACCTCCATTCGTATATTTACCAAACGCATTAGTAAATTTTACTAATACATCGTACTATTTTTCCTCCATTCTAACACTAAGCGAAACATTAGTACATTTTACTAATGACTTCGTAATATTTTTCCTTCATTCGTATATTTACCGAGAGTATTAGTATATTGTACTAATACGTCGTATTATTTACACTTCATACGTACATTTATTAATACTTCGTACATCTACCAAGAGCATTAGTACATTGTACTAATACTTCGTAATATTTACCCTCTATTCGTACATTTCACAAGAGCATTAGTACATTGTACTATTATTAAGTTATATTTACACTCCATTCGTATATTTACCAATAGCTTTTGTAGATTCTACTAATACTTCGTACATCTACCAAGAGCATTAGTACATTGCCGCTACTCGAATCGGATTGCGTCATTGTTTTTAAATCATGGCAATGGCTCATTTTGGTTGTGATTTTGATCGTGTTTAGTTTGGTTTGTGAGTTTTTTTTTTAAATAAAATTAAAATAACATAAAAAGCGTGCTAAGAGTGCTAAGTATTTGATGACAGAAAGAACGAGTAGGTAAGTTGTATTTGAAGAAATTTAATAGGACACCCAAATTAACAGACAACTTGCGGAAAGTTTTGGTCGAGGCTGTTTTACAATTCTGTATTATAAAAAACCACGATCTCAAAACAAACGACTGCGATGCTCTTACGAATGGTAAGTATATAGTACGAAGTATTAGTAGAATGAACTAATGCTTTTCGTTAATTTAGTAATGGAGAGTGAATAGTACGAAGTATTAGTAGAATGAACTAATGCTTTTGGTAAACTTACGAATAGTAAGTAAATAGTAAGAAGTATTAGTACAATGAACTAATGCTCTTGGTTAACTTACGAATGGCAAGTAAATAGTACGAAGTATTAGTAGAATGAACTAATGCTTTTCGTTAATTTACTAATGGAGAGTGAATAGTACGAAGTATTAGTAGAATGAACTAATGCTTTTGGTAAACTTACAAATGGCAAGTAAATAGAACGAAGTATTGGTAGAATATACTAATGCTCTTGGTTAACTTACGAATGGCAAGTAAATAGTACGAAGTATTAGTAGAATGAACTAATGCTTTTCGTTAATTTACTAATGGAGAGTGAATAGTACGAAGTATTAATAGAATGAACTAATGCTTTTGGTAAACTTACAAATGGCAAGTAAATAGAACGAAGTATTGGTAGAATATACTAATGCTTATGCTGGTCTTACGAATAGTGAATAAATAGTACGAAGTGTTAGCAAAATGAACTAATGCTTTTGGTAAATCTACGAATCGAGAGTTAATAGTACGATGTATTAGTAGGGTGAACTAATGCGTACATTGTACAAATTTATTCGTGTCTGAAAACTACGAAAAAAATTCGTACGATGCACTCATATTTTCGTACTATTTATGCATGAAAATTTTTCAGTGTAGGATAAGAAGGGCCTTGGGAGTTAATTAAATGGTTATTTTCAGGAGATTTGGAATTAGAAGCTCTCGCATTCTTCAAATTGTCGGAAGAGTATGATGAAGACTATTCTTATTTCCCTCATTTGCAGAAATTGCAGAGAAACTAAGACAAAATAAATTGTCTTGAATTGACGAATCCACGGATGTTACCATGACAAAATGCATTCCCGTTCCGTTGTATTAAGTTTCTATGACGATTCGAGCCATAAATTCTTCTAAGAAAGTATTTCTGCAACAATTAAAGAATATTTAGACAAGATGAATGTACCTTATGAAAACCTGATTGGCTTTGATTCGAATGAAGCCAACGTAATGCAGGGAGAGAAAAATGGAAGTTAAAAACATGATATAGTTTTGCAGATTCTGTTGTGTGCAGGATGTAGTTCGCTCGATTCCCTAAGAAATGTATAAGTTCTTAAGACATAGCCCAAAAAGACAAGAAAAGCTTTATTTTAAGAATATTTTAATTTAAAGCAAAGCAAAATCAAGAAAGGTTAGGTAAATATATAAAACATTTATTTTCTCTAGGTAGTGGCCCGCACATTTTGTAAATGGTACTTAAAATGGCCCTTAATATTTTGTTCCTCGCGGCAACGTTGATGATAACTTCCAATAGTGCGATAACCTCCTTTTTTCCGAAAAATAATTAAGATGCCTCAAACATATGAAAAAAAAAACCCGAGCGAAAAGCCTTATAAAAATATATCTCTGAAACATTGTAAGTCTCTTTATTGCAAGGAAAGATGGCTTTAAACAAGGCTGAAAGCGAATTCAAAATCGCAAGTTGACAAGTTTAGTGACAATTGGCCAGGCATGGATTGGACAAATTCGTTTTAAACAGAGTCACAAGATCAAACGTTTCGGATGTGCCAAAATAAAACTCCATCAGAGATGAACAAATGAAGAAGCATAGTATAGAAATAGAAACAAATCAGATACCTAATTGTAAGAAACCAATTGAGTTTAGCTATTCAATGTATGGGGCTGTAAAAAGTAACCAAGTAATACTTCCTACTCGTCCTCTTAATGGAAAGCACTCACTACTCCTTGTTTTTTATTGAATTTGACAGAAATGTCTGCACCGGTGTAAGTGGCTCTTTAAAGAAAAAAAATTCCCACGTTCAGAGGGCGCATTTAGTGCAACAAAATTGAAAGCTTGATTTTGATTCGCAGAAGGCATATCAATCATTCATTAGTTAAGTGTCGAGTCGTAAAGACAAACGAATTTTTAAACCTCAGTATTTTAATGTAAATTGTGAAACATTTTGTTAGATGTAAACAGTAAAAAGTGCTTCTTTTATTTGCATAATTTATTGAACGCCAAAACATGTTCAAAATCGCCAGCCTGCCTTTACAAGAAATATATGGTCCACTAATCGGTCGTCTCAATTTAATGGGCTGGTATCGTTGGATTTTTTTGTTTGTATTAAAATTTCGGATAACTGCTCAAGTGAATCACTGCCACTGTCTAAACAAATAATCTGCTTTAAGTAACAGACGAGAGGAAGCCTCCCTTTTTTATGTGTCATTTGATGATGCTTGGGTAGGACACTCCCCTGAGGGTTTTTCAATAAACATAAATCATATATTTTACATTGCTGCATATCTGTACGTAAAAGAATACACAACTTAATTTTCCCTTCAATCTCAATTGTTTGTTTACAAAAGCCTGCTTGATAAAAGGATGTCATTGACCTCGTTGTTACGATGCTTTATCTGCCATAACACAACTAATGATTGCGAATGTTATAAGCACTAATGTCCGTACGTTGCAATCAACGAAGAAGCAGTCCCACGTCCCTCCCTATTTTTTTTTTCAATTTCCTGCTGGCCTTTGTCAATACTAATTCTATGGAATAAGTTACGCTGCACACTACGCACTTTTCGTTCCCAGAATACCACAACATTGCATTTAACTGAACTCAAATACAATGCGAATACTGTTTTCCTTATTGCAATATTTATACATATAGCTTACAGCTATGCAATGGCTGTAAAAAGAATCGATAAGAAAGAAAAAAAAAGAAAGAAAACTTTTCGTTTTCCTTTGTCTCCGAAGCCAACCTGTTTGAGTTGCTATTATGCCTGTTGCATTCTTTTTGGCGACCGAAATTTAACCAGTTAGTTTGCGAATTTAGTGGTGGACAGTGCTTTCGTTCGTTGCAGTAGTTTAAGTTTGAATAAAAACAACAGGTTGCTGTTCGGATTCAATCTCTGCGGTGGAAAAAGACGAAAAGTGTCTGGTAGTGTGCATAGTAAAAGTGCCCATATTTATTGCCACACCTGGAGGAGTTGGAGCATCACAACATAGACTTAGAAAAAAATTTAAAAATATTAAACGAGCACAATGTTGCCTTATGTAACAGTACCCATAGATTATACTAATTTTAAGATGTTGATTTACTTAATTTGTTTTCCCAAAGCGAGTCGTCTCAAGCTTGGGTGTATTCCTTAATTGCTATTTTATTGTATAGCGTCAGTCTTAAGAAAACCTTCAAAATGTTTTCATTTTTTTTAAATAAATGCGTCAGTCTTAAACAAATATTTAAAATGCTTTTTTTGTTTGAAAAACGTTGTCGTCAGTCTTAGTCAAACTTTCAAAGATTAATTTGTTTGAATTTCAATAATTAATAAAAGCAAATAAAAACTAATCAAACTGTTTCCAACTTTAATAAAAAAGGATTGTACCACTTGAAGGATTGTTCACTTCTGTCTTACAAGAAAGTTCTTCCTCTCTTTCTTACTAAGTGACAACAATCTTTATCTCGGACCTCGATGTCTTTGATGTTTGTCGTCGATGGAACAAACGTTTTATAGGTCTGCTTAGTTTTGTAAGAATCGAACAGTACATTCTGGGCGAAATGATCAAATATAATATTGTAAGAAAGAGAGGAGTTCTACTTTGCCGAATGAAGTTTATTTTTGCAGATAAAATTCTACTCGAAGCATCGACAATGTTTGATGACAAAATTATCGTAATTATCAAGGATTGCTAAATGTGCTATTTCGAAGTTGAAACTAGATTCATAAATCTAATTTGACAGTTCTCTTTTAGTTTCATTTCGTTGTCACAAGCTGTCAAATTATTCTTCTAGGCAAGCAATTTTGAATTAAACAAATTAAATCTCAATCAATCTACGTGAATTTAAAAAAAAAATTGCTAACCTAACACCTTTCGGAAAAAAAAACAAAATGTACTTGCATCATTTGACAGCTTCATAATTTGCGCAAATTTATCCAAGCAACTGAATTACCAAACTTGAAAACTCACTTAGAAGGAGAACTACTTCAGCTATACAAGCATTTGACGTTCTCCAGCGAAAACTATTTGAGCGCTTGGGAAATTTTAAAAGGTAGATACAACAATGAAAGAAAAATGGTATCCATTCATTTGTCCAATCTAGCTCTGGACATGTAATGGCATGTGGTTTTGCCAGTCATTCACGAGCAACGTGTTGATGGGATCACATCGTTCGTGAAGTTCTCTTTTGCTATTGTGTTTCATTCGACAGTAAAATAAAGTGTGTATTGTGCGATTTAACTATTGATCGAGGTGATCTAAAAATTCGATGCAATTTGTGTAGATAATAATTGTTATAATTATTGTCATGGAATGTGCAGAAACTTAGAAAAACCTGATGCCGAGTGCATATTACAAAATAAGATTGGTCACAAGTGCAAAAAAAAGCCAGTTTGGACGATCTTGTCACTGGTAAACTAATGCTGTAAAAGCAAAAAACTCATCGTCTACTAGCAACGCTGGTATCGCTTAGAAGTCAATAAATAGAGAGAAAGAAGCTAGCGTCAGTCTTAATGTAGCCATAAGAAAAAAAGAGAAAATATGTATACGGGTACCGGTGTTAGGTTATTGCTTTATTTGCTTTATTTGTATTATTAAATCTATTACGCCTTAGTTTTAAGTTCAAGTTCGCATGTGTGCGATTGCCTCAGTTGTTTGTGAAGCGTCGCCGCGAACGGTTGTTAATTGAAATAAAATTGTGTCACGAAAATAACAAAAAAGAAGAAAAAACGTATTTTTTTGATAATTTAAAAAAGAAAGTGTCTATTCTTCTACTAAAAATCAGAAGTGGGATATTGGCCCAAATCTAATACGGCCAGAAAGTGTTTAAAAAAAAAATAAAAAAAATGGTAGGCACCGAAGCCGAAAAATTGAAATCGTATACAGCTGCGCAACTGAAGTCATGGTTGGCACAGCTGAATAAAAAAACAACTGGCAACAAGAGTGAATTGATTTTGCATTTGCTTCCAATCTTGCCAGAAGAGCGTGGCGAACTCCCTGAAAGCCACGACCCACGAGTCCGATGGAAGAGAGTCCGACTAAAGAGAGCGAGAAAAAAAAGAATGCACCAAAGAAAGAGACGAATGAATATAAGATGATGCGAAGAGAACTAGAACTCATAAAAAAAGAGATGGAACAACAGAAGAGCGAAAATGAGTTACTCAAAAGAGAAAATGAATGGCTAAGTAAGGAGTGTACGACGAGAGACAAACGACAGTGGTGTTCAAAACAACAGCACCAATTTCACAAACGTTAAAGATATGTTATCGGAATTTTCGGGAGACGATGATTGTTTCTCGCATTGGGAGGCACAGCTACAAAATGTTGTTTCGGCATATAATTTGGATGAGAAAAACACTAGAGCTCTTATCTCATGCCGATTGAAGGGTAAAGCTCTTAAATGGTTTCATTCAAAATCCAACCTTGTGCAAATCCCTAAAACACAGCTTCTCGAAGAGATAAGTGCAATGTTTGCCAACTACGAAAGTCGCTTATATGTCAAAAGAATGTTTGAAGCAATTAAGTGGCAGCAAAATGAGACATTTCAACAATACTTCCACGAAAAAATCATAACTGCCAACAAATTGACTATGGATGAAGATGAATTGTTGGATGGCCTCATTGACGGGATTTCCGATTCGAATCTACGGTCGCAGGCACGGATGCAATGCTTTGCAAGCAAGCAGCACTTGGCAATGGCTTTTAATAAAATCCAGCTGCCGAAGCTCAAGACGACAACATTCAAGACAACAACATCTGCACCATCAACATCCAGAGGATTACCAGCAGCAACCGAGCCCAAGAAAATAAGATGTTTCAACTGTAACTCGTTGGGACATCTCGCCAAAGAATGTCGCAAGGCAAAACGACCACCGGGAGCTTGCCATGTGTGTGCCGAGGTCGGGCACTTTGCAGCAACGTGTCCTCAAAGAACTGCAGTGGTGGTACATAAGGCAGACCGTTATGAAGACAGTGATGACAACGATAATTATGTAAGAAATTTATATTTTATTTTTAGGGAAAAGAAATCTATATATAATTTTTCATTAGATACATTGCTAGACACCGGTAGCCCAGTGAGCTTTATGAGATTAAAACATGTTCCTGAAGGTCATATTAATAAAATAACTTCCTTTATAAATATAATGGGTATTAATAAAAGTCCTTTAAAAATAAAAGGTTGTAAAAATGTTTTTATTATGTATAAAGATAAAGAATATGCAATTGAATTATATGTAGTCGCATATGACACAATGCAACACGCTGCAGTGTTGGGTAGAGACTTTTTAAAATTGGCAGGTCTAAAATTAAGAAAGAAAAGTAATCAAACGATAGTTAAAAATGAACAAATGAAAAAAAAAAAGAATGTCAAAATGAAAAACTAAATGAAAACAAACGTCAGAATATAGAAATATATAAAAATGAGTGTCAAATTGAAAAACTGTAAATTTGGCATTGTAGTACAAAGAAAATTTAATGAAATGATGAATGATTTTATACTATGCACACTTCCCGATTCTCCGGAAACTGAGTTAATATTGAAGATCAGATTATCGAATGAGAAACCTTTCCATAGTTCGACGAGAAGGTTGTCGTATTTGGAAAAGGCACAAGTACAGGGCATTACAGATGAGAGATGAGTTATTACAGTCGGGGGTGATTAGGCCTAGCAAATCGGAATATACATCACCTATTGTTTTAGTAAAAAAAAAAACTGGCGATCTGAGATTGTGTGTTGACTATCGAGTCCTTAATAAAGTTACACTTAAAGATAATCATCCGATGCCATTGATAGATGAAAGATGATCTTCTTGATAGGTTATCAGGTCAGGAAATATTTTCGTTATTGGACCTAAAAAGTGCTTTCTATCATGTGATGGTAGAGGAAGATTCAATTAAGTATACGTCATTTGTGACACCGTTGGGGCAATTTGAATTCTTGAAAATTGGACCATTTGGACTTAGAAATGCCCCATCCACATTCCAGCGGTTCATAAATGATGTATTTGAAGATCTTATTCGGGCTGGTAAGGTCGCAATATACTTAGACGATATAATGATAACTACAAAGACAGTTGAGGAACACTTAAATATATTGAAAGAAGTACTGGACAAATTGGTAAAGAACAAATTGGAGTTGAGAGTGGATAAGTGTAAATTTTTGCAGGCACAGGTCAGATATCTAGGATATGTTATTTCAAAAAAAGGGATACAACCTGATGAAAAGGGAAAAGAATCCATTAAGAATTTTCTCATTCCAAAGAGTGCTAAAGAAGTTCATAGCTTTTTAGGGTTATGCTCATATTTTAGGAGATTCATCAAAGAATTCTCTATAATAGCAGAACCATTGTACAGGCTTATCCGAAAAAATGCAATATTTAAATTCGAAGAAAATGAACTCAGAACGTTTAAGATTCTACAGAGAAAATTGATTGAAGCACCCATATTAGCTATTTATGATCCAGGAGATGAAACAGAACTCCACTGCGATGCTAGTTCCTTAGGGTTACGAGCAATGCTTCTCCAAAAAAAGAAGGATGGTAAGTTTCATCCTGTGTTCTATTACTCAAAACGAACGACAGAGTGTGAGTCTAAATATCATAGCTTTGAGCTCGATACGATGGCCATCGTCTATGCGTTAAAGCGATTTAGGATTTACTTGCATGGCATGAGGTTTAAAATCGTAACAGATTGTAACTCCCTCACACTCACGCTAAATAAAAAAGAGATAAATCCACGAATCGCAAGACAGGCTCTCGAGTTGCAAAACAATGATTACTCATTGGAACACCGAAGCGGAAATAAAATGCAACACGTTGATGCACTTAGTCGTATGACTAACTTGTTAGTGCTCGAAGATAACACTTTCGAACAAACGTTGTCTATCTGTCAAAATAAAGATGAGGAGATTCAGAAGATCAAAAGTTATCTAGAAAAAGAAGAACATAGTAAATACGAACTTCGTAATGGGTTAGTTTATAGAAAAATTGGAAAAAATATTCTTTTTTATGTACCAAAAGCTATGGAAGGAAATATTTTAAGAAAGTATCATGACGAAATGGGCCATGTAGGTATCGAAAAGGTGGCAGAAGTTATATCAAAGTCATATTGGTTCCCTAAACTAAGAGAGAAAATAAAAGACCACATCACTAATTGTCTGAAACGCATAGTGTTCTCAGCGAAGAATGGTAAACACGAGGGGTTATTACATAGTATACCGAAAGGTGAACTGCCCTTTGATACTATTCACATAGATCATTTCGGCCCAGTGACACTCAAAAACTCCAAGAAAAAGTATGTTTTCTTAGTGATAGAAGCTTTCACAAAATTCACGAAACTATACGCGACGCGATCCACCGGTACTAACGAAGTTCTAAGCTGCTTAAAAACTTATTTTTGTAATTATAGTTGACCTAAAACTCTCATTTCAGACCGAGGAAGTGCTTTCACTTCAGTCGCATTTGATGAGTTTTTAAAGGAAAATAACGTACGACACATAAAGATAGCTACGGCTTCGCCCCAGGCAAATGGGCAAGTCGAGCGGGTAAATAGGAGTTTGGCGCCTATGATCGCAAAGATGACAAATGGTGGATTAGAGTTCACACTAGACAAGGTCAAGGTAAGAGAAGATGAAAGTAATTTAACTATCAACGATTGCTCAGTGTAATACTACACGTAGAAACTATTTGACAGTTCTCTTTTAGTTTCATTTCGTTGTTATAAGCTGTCAAATTATTATTCCAGGCAAGCAATTTTACCTGGTAAAATCATGTAATTCAATGTGGTTTTGTCAGTGGAAAAGCCATTTTGGAATACAATTTTGTCACTGGCAAACGAAAGTTGTAAAAGCAAAAAATCTATGGCCTACTAGAAGCGCTAGTATCGCTTAGAAGTCAATAAATAAAAAGAAAGAAAATAGCGTCAGTCTTAAGAAAACCTGCAAAACAACAAGAGATAAGGACCAAGACAGCATCAGATAGAACTGAAGTACTTTTCATACAACCTCACACGACGGACGGCGTGTTGGAGTGATGGAGTTTGTATGTCTGTCAAGGTGCTTAAGGACCAAACTTAGTTACTAAAACGTGCTATTGCGAAAGCATTTTAAGTACTTAAAAAGTCAAGAATGAGTATGTATGGACTGGAAGGAATAACTTTATAGAACAGAAATAATAAAATGTCACTGGTATCGCTAAGAAGTCAATAAACAGAATGCAAGGGAAATTTAGAAAATCATTCAATTGTTGGTATAATTAATTACGTAATTTCTCGGATACAAAGTGTTATGTTTCAACTACACCTCTTCTAACTGCAGCCAATGTGCCGACAATACATGTCTATACTGTACGATCTGCTGTACAATTAGTTGAAATCACCTCATCAACATCGGACCACTAGTGGCAGTTAACTAGGAGGTCTTTGAACCATTGGTTACAGAGTGACTTTCTTAACTAATTCTTCTAGCTATTTTTAGGATGATGTCCTAGCTAAACCCAAAACGAACATGACAGTACACGAATCGAAACTACAAGAAATCGTTGGTGCTGTCATCGGCCACTTGTAATTCTGACAGAAGACTGACAATTATCAAAACAAACAAACAAAATTACACAGCGTGCAGAACAATTTTCCATTTTTCCAGAAAAATAAATAAATAAATTCAGGATACTCACTCGACCTATAGCCTGTTCACTCGCCCAAGAATCCCACCAACTCAGCCTAACCAACTCCAGATAAGTATCCTTCCTAATATAACTTTAGTTTTGTTTAGATTGCCCAATCTTTCTTTCCATTTTTCTTTTCTTTTCAGCCGATGAACTTCACCAGCATCGGATGCCTTCGAAATCGATCTGAATCTCATCCCATTTGGACGATACAGAGATTTATCGGTACTACAGGTAAATATTTTTGTTTTCCGGCATAAACTTGAAAAAATAAAACAAATAAATTCAAGATTTGATAAGACAACTGCCAGATTCATTATTGATCTTTTGCGGGAAGACATCGCCTCGGCTACCAACAGAGGTGGTGGGTGGTGCAATTTCAAGTGAGCTAATTGTATTGACGGGGCTGAGATATCTTGCCGCAGGATCTTACCAGAAGGATGTTGGTAAGTTAAAATTATGAAATACATATTCAATGTTTCAAAAAGTTGTTCTTCTTCAGGTGATTGCCACAATATTTCTCAACAATCTGTTAGTAATTGTGTTAAGGAATTTGTTAGAGCCTTGGCCTCTAAAGCAAGGGACTTCATCAAATTCCCCAGTGAGCCCTCGGAAATTCGGTCAGTGAAAAGAAATTTTTTTGATGTTGCTGGCTTTCCACAATGTGTGGGTGCTATTGATTGCACTCATATCAAAACTAAGAATCCTGGTCAAGAATTCGGAGCACGACACAGATGTCGAAAAAATTTGTATTCAATCAATGTTCAGGTATGTTTGGCTCAGTTTAACACTCGTAAACATTTTAGTTGTTTTGAAATTTGGTTTAAGTCTTAAAAGCAAATTTAAATGTTGATATTGGAAAATTTTCTTCTCATAGCAGTATCTTAAGTGTTGTATTTTCTCAAATAATTTCCTTTTCTTTCAGGTTGTATGTGATGCAAGTCAGCGCGTTACTGACGTTGTTGCCCGTTGGAGAGGTTCAGCCCACGGCTCCAGAATATGGCGAGAATCTTCCATATATCACCGTTTACAAAATATGGATTTACAAGGAGGTGTTATTCTTGGTGATTCTGGGTACCCGGGATCGAAAATATTATTGACGCCATTTAGAGTTTCTGCCATTCTCTCAGAACCAGAACAGCGGTACAATAGCATATACGGCACTAGGAACCACATACCTAGAATGTTTGTTTGGGCAGCTCAAGAATAAATTTCGATGTTGCTTCAACTGAACTATGAAACTGCTTAGGCTTCTATAGTTGCTATCTGCAATCTTCATAACATTTCATAGGGTTCTTCGAATGGTATATAGTGCAAAAAGAAAATCAAACAAAAATGCATATACTTATGACTTTCTTTCAACAGTGGGTTTCTTAGATGATTCGGATACAATTATGCCTGATGGTGATTTAAATCAGAATGATGATAACGAAAATGATTATGCCCTGGTGCAAGGACGAAGACTGACTGGGCGTTATTATAGAAACATATTTATTCAAAAATATTTTAATAGATAATAAAATAAAACTAAAACCATATTTTATTTGAAATTTGCTTTTTAATTCAAACTGTCATTTTACAGTCGACTCTCATTAATTTGAAACTACGTTGTTTTTGAAAACACTACGAATTAAAATGATGGATATTTATTAGAACATAACAATTATACATATATTAAAACAAGTATTATTCGACTTACTTTTTTATAAAATATTGCCACGAACAATCAGCAGACAACAATCACAACAAATCTCAACTCTTGTGACCTGAAAAGTATTTGTTGCGTATGCTGTCAAAATGACAGTGCAAACCATGGAGTTTAATTTAACTGTCCGTTTATAGTTGAGTTTCCCAACAATAAAATTTAACTGGGCGTTAGCCCTTAACCTAACTATTAAAATGTTTATTGGTTTGGCAAAATATTTAAAACCCAGTTAAATATTTAAGTGAGCTTTAATTTTGATTATTGGTAAGGCCCATTGTAAAAACAGTTTGTGGAAAACGCATAATACATACTTTCTTAGATATTAATGGTTTCCTTTGTATTGCTTACCTACTTGTTAAAAAAAAGTGTAAGGAATTATATTTTGTTACTTTGAAATAAAAACGTGTTTAAATCAAATAAGCCAAAAGTACAACGTTTAAAGGATCACTGGTATAGCTTAGAAGTCAATAAATAAAAGGTAAGAAAAATTGAATAGGTGCAACAAATTTAATTGAATAGCGTCAGTCTTAATGAAACTTCCAGAATATTTCCCGAAATGTTCAACCAAAAGAAAAATAATAAAAAGTTTGGTGGAGGAAAGAAAGGACATATATGGAGTCACAGCAATCAAGATAAAGTAAGCTCCAGTTGGCGATATGTCGCCATTGGCAGATCAGGTAAATAAGTGAAGGAATACAATTACCGTAGTAGTAGTAGAAATGGCGGCCACGAGCAGTCTAGCTCGGTACCCAATTACCGTACTATTAAGAAACATTTATTATTTCAGTGAGAGAACGAAAAGAGCTTAAAATTCGCTAATCGACAGCCTTCGCTATCATAGCTATTCCAAAAGAGAGAAAAAGGGAAAATCGGGAAGTGCTGCAGATTAGAAAAAAAGATTTGATACAGCATAATTCATTAAATGGCGTCAGTCTTAACAAAACCTCCGAATTATTTCCCGAAATGTTAAAATCATGCAGAAGATCAAGCAACCAGCACAATGTTGTGTCACCGTAGCCTTCACGAGGCGGCCGTTGGAAACGGGTCTAGACAACCCGGCTAATATTTGATTGAAAAAAAAAAATCCTCTTTCAAACCCCCAAAAGGGTGCCGGGCGGGCGATGCACAGTGTGTTATTTTGCCAATCTAGCGGAACTTTAATGAAAAATAAAAGTCTACCGAATGCAACAAAATTGGTATCATATGAAAGGTAAAACCTCCAGCTTTAACTTGGCAAAAAAATAAAACAAAGACACAACTGTATTTACCGTTTTACAGCATCACAAACATCAGGTTTGTTAAAGCTAAAAAAAAAAAAAAGTTCATTGTTTTTCTTGTGTCAAGTTGATAACATCGTGGTCAAGTAAATATTAAGTTGTGCTTTTCAAAATTATTTTATTTATTTTTGTTGATATTTTTAGAACTATAGTGGATAATTATTTTTTTTGTACACTTATAATTAAAAAAATTGAAAATCGTGCGAGTGAAAGCCTTTAAAGTGATTTTTTTTTTTGTGTATCGTAACTTTGGAAAGGGTTTTAAAAATGTATCCTCATGTATCCATCGTGTTATTGTGCTTAATATGTCCGTTGGTATATTCTGTGTTAGAAAACGTTCACTTTTCTTGCGGTTGTTTGCTGACCCCATACAATATTTTTTTTTTAAGTGACCTATATTTTCGTGTTCTTTTTTTCTGTTTTTCTTAAATTACTTAGAAACTATTCATCAAAAAAACATAAAAACAGAACTTTCGAGTCATAATTGCATTATAGAACATGTGTGCCAAATTTCATTTCAATCGGCCTAGCAGTTTCTAAAAAATCGTTTGTGAAAGATGAATGTACAAAAACCAAGTGATCTTATTAGGGTTTCGTTTTCATGTCAGTATAAATATTCAAAATTCTCCATATTTGAATCATATTGTAATTTATTTTTATTTTTCCTATACTCTATACATATTGAACTATTAAATATTTATTTTTTTCAAAATGCCAGGCCCAGTCGTTTCATAGATGGGGGGGGGGGGGTGAAATACCCTATTTGCATATTTTTCAATATTTTCAGGTAGCTTCTAAATCTTACAAAACAACATAGAATTACATAATTTAACAGTTTTATACCAACAACACCCCAATTAAACACTCAACGAATAAAGTTCAGCTAGATTGCGAAAATATCACACTGTGCGATGGTAACCAAAGTAGTCATGTGCGTTTTTGTTGAAAGATAGAGATCAGCTAAGATTAAGTTGGGTCACCAAACTCCTCAAAAGTACAACGTTCGGAAACCCGTTCAGCAAGGTCCCTCATATTTCTACCCTACCCCGGCAAGCGGCTCTGCCGGGGCTGACCGTCTTTCCGCATTACTCGTGGGAATAAAAATGAAAAAAACAGAACTTGAAACAAAAAAATCATGCAAAACAATAAATCGCGCCAGGGCTGACAATGCGGTCACATCTCCTGGAAGGAGTCGAGTCAACATTTTTTTTTTTGGCGGTCAGAATAGAATTTTGAGGTTATGTGGATACAAAAAAAGAACCTCCTTCAAGAATAACCCTCAACATCATAAATGAGACAAGCAAGTATAGTCTCTGAGTCCCCGATTAACGCATGATGACCAGAGGGCGCAAGTGACCACATACGTCGCAACCCTGCCGTGCAGTAACAACCTCCTATGTCATACGTCCTTAAAAAAAAAAAAAATTGAAAGAGTTATCAACCCTGTGGATGCCACTAGTATCGGGAATCCTATTCTTTCTACTAACGACAACATTTACTTCAAGTAACTACCCGTCGGGGGTACAGCTGGGACGCTCTGCTGTTCCAAGGGCTGTGGTTCCGCACCCATCCACATACCCGCTCTTACTAGAACGTGGCAAGCAATCACAAGACAGGACGCTCAAGAGGGGCGAAATTGCACGAAATCTAAGGTTACCAGGCAAAACCTGGTGGACGCACATCTAAACGCTCTTCATGCGATCGTAAAACTAGGAAGAGAATCCTCAAAGCACCAGGATTACGAGATTTGGGGAACGAGGCAAATATGCATCTGAGTTCATTGCGAACTCTTGGGTTGCAACAACATGAAATCAGATTACCATAAACATGCCACGGCGGCGGCGCCGCGCCGCCTGGATTACGAAAGACAATTTTGTCAATGGCACACGAAAGTTGTATAAGCAAAAAATCTATGGCCTACCAGCAGCGCTAGTATCGCTTGGAAGTCAATAAATAGAGAGAAAAAAATAGCGTCAGTCTTAATAAAACCTCCAAAACAAACGATGCAGTAGAATCTGCACAAACAAGATGCAACAAGAGCTAAGGACCAAGACAGCGTCAGTTCATTGTATATATAACGAGCAATGCGTGGCAGATGAGCAGAAAGGACGTGTGGGAAATTGCAGCTTTGAAGGAATTCTTTGAATTCTTGGAGCGCAAAGCGAGTTCACTGGACTCAGCCTTCGTTGACAATGAGCAGCAGAGCGCATCCGTCAATCAGAAGCCAGTGCAGAGGAGCATGCATACCCGAGAACGAACAGCAGGATCATGCCATCAACGGTACTTTCGAAGGAGCCAGCTGCAATACCAAACAGCAACTGTTGATGACATCGAAGTTTTAATATTTTAGTTCTTAGAGCAGTTCTTGACAAGAGCAAATGTAGCAATTACCTATCTTTGAGCTAAGCATTGTCTGTACTGCTTTTATTTGGTAAAAACGAGCGTCAGTCTTAATTAAACCTCCAACTATGTTTCACGAGCACACTTAAGAGGCTTTTGATGTCAATTAAAATCGATGAGATCCTCTCTTGATATTTCAGGGATATGTTAAATTGTTAAACAAGTGTTTGTTAAATAAAAATTGAATTAAATTCAGTGGGTGAAAAAGCATACAAACAAAAACAATTTAAAAGGCATTCGAGAAGGAGTAAATTGAAAGGAACACAGCCACGAGAAGCTAGATACAAAACTCAGACCTAAAACCTGAGCAACGGGGGAACGATTAAAAGAAGTCTGCAGACTTAAAACACCTGAAGCAAAGAAGGGGACATTCACATTACCCAACTGACCAGAGAACTAGTTGCATCAGTAGCCGAAATCTCAACATAATAGAACAAAAGTTCTGCGATTAACCACAAGTGAAATACAGTGAACGCATTCTACTGGGGCTCCTGTGGACAATGCTGTCTTCCCAGTCTGGTTTGTTATTGTTTTAATAGGGTGTTAAAAGATGTTATGACTCTAGCCACAAAGCAATACAACGAAACAATTCACACGGTGACAGACAAACGACCGACTATCCGTCGGTCCATAATTATATAGACAATAGTGACACGAAAGGTAAACTCTAAACACACCAACAAAAATGTTAGGATATTCTAATAAAAATAGGAAAAATAAAACATATAAAGTAGGAGAAACAGTTTTTGTTAACAATATTTTTACTTTTTTAGTAAACATATGTAAAAAGAGCTTGTGGAATATTTACACCGCTTTTGGGGATTAACAAGAAGTGATATACGCAGTCTGGCTTTCCAAATGGCGGAAAAAAATAATATACCAAACAAATTTTCGTTACTCCACAAGATAGCGGGGAAGGATTGGTTATATGACTTCTTAAAAAGGCAGAACTGAGCTTTCGGCTACCAACGGGAACTTCCATCAACAGAGCTAAAGGCTTCAATCAGGAAAACGTCAGTAAATTTGTTTGACATTTTGGAGGAATTATACGACAAATATAATCTCCCGCCATCCAGAATCTAGAATGTTGATGAAACTGGCTTAACTATTGTGCAAAACAAGCAGCCACAGGTTTTAGCCAAAAAAGGAAAACGTCAAATTGAGCGCTGGTGGCAGTTTTATTCCACCTTATTCATATTTCCGCGAAAAAGAAACAACCCGCTTTTCATGAATAACGCTCCTGCTGATTCCAAAGCGACTTTCCATATTTCTGGGTGGATTCAATTGCCCATATTTACAGAGTGGTTCCGCCATTTTTTGGAATTTTCCAAACCTTCTGAACAACAACCAGTTCTGTTAATCCTAGATGGTCACTATAGCCATACTAGGAATTTGAAAGTTATTGACCTTGCTAGAAAGAATTTCGTGATAATTGTTTCCCTGCCACCACACTGCACTCATAAGGTGCAACCGTTGGATAGAACATTTATGGGTCCTCTCAAAAAGTATTACAATGAAGAAATAAGACATAAGACCTTGGGTGATATAGCCCAGTTATTTAAAAATGCATATCTTAAGGTACAAACAGGACAAGTGGCAGTCAGTGGATTTAAATGCAGCGGAATTTTTCCCTTCAATAGAAATATTTTTTCTGAGGTTGATTGTCTAGCATGTGAGACTGAGCATGAGCCTGTACATGAACTTCAACCTGAAACATCACAAGGAGTTGAAACAAAAAATGTAAACAAATCGAGCTTGGCTAATGAAAGTCAAAATACAGTGGCAGAAGAGAAAAATGAAACCGAATGCAATTCTTTTTTGAACCAAACTGAAGTCCATTTCACTCCGTGGGATATTTCCCCTCCTCCAAAATTGAAAAGGGTTGTGCCCAGAAATAGGGGAAACAAAACTGAAGCTGCGATTTCGACAATATCTCCCTATAAAAATCAACTAGAAGAAAGCCTTAATAAAGAAAGAAAACTAAAAAAACAGCCCAAATTTACGGATCCGATAAAAAAAGAAAAAAAAATTAAACGAAAAGAAGCAAAAGCTATCCTTTACTAAGAGTCAGCTTAGCAAACCATCAACTTCAAAACGTTGACAATCTTCATCATCAGATGATAGCCTGGCCCCGTATAAAATCCTCTTTGCTGATTCTGAAGATGATATTGGGGAATTTCCAATTTCCAAAGATGCAAAATGTAACTTTTGTGATATGTTATGGGGTGACGACATAAGTGGGGACAAATGGACTCAATGTCTCCAATATGACATTGTTTGGTCACATGAATAATGCATCCCGAAACGAAGTGCTATCTTTATATGCAGCTCATGTGATGAACTCTTTGTAGATAATAAAAAAGACTGAAGTACCTCAAATCTAAAATATTTATTCCATATGAAATACTTTTTATTTATTTTGTTAATTTATATTTTGCCTTTGTTAAAATTAATTTATAATCAAATTATGAAGTCAAATTAAGTTCCTTTTGCATTTAAAAAATGCAGTTTTTATTTATTTTTTAACGTTTTTTTTTTATTTTATTAATTTTGAAGAAACTTGAAGTTTATAATGAATTACTATTTATTTTTATTGTTTTATAACTTATTACTAAAAAAAAAGGGTTTTTTTTTAAACAAACATTGATTTTGGCTTTGCTTAAACGTGTTTTGGTAATGTGGAGCACTACTCCACATTACCCTCTCTGATGGGCTCACATTACCCGATACTTTTTAAAAAGGGTAGTTTTTCAACACTTGTAAACTTTGACAAATATAAAAATTATTTGAGAAAAATTAAACAAAAAGGGAAGCAAAAATTTATGCCAACGTTCCAAAGAACGTCTAACCGTTTTAATAAAGCCTTTATTTTCACAGATATTGCTGAAAACAATAAGGGGGTCCACATTACCCGAACTTACTCTAGCCTCAACTTTAGCCCAACAAACCACCGACTACACCAATGATGAATTTATTTTGATAGAAGATGGTAGAGCCGCAGTTTACGAAGACTTCGGAGAGATCTATCAATTTAACTACTTACTCCGAAATAGGAATCGTAGAGGTATCAACGAATTAGGCACCCTTTGGGAATGGATCTCCTGTAGTCCAGACCATGATGATGCCACCAAAATACTGTCAGTCTAGCGTGCAACGAGAGTGGTTGTGTCCGTGCTGTGCTATTGTTCGCGTCATCTGTTTTTTCTATGTCCTGTCCTTGTCCCTCGACCCAACCGCGCGCGTGTTAAAGAACCGCAGCATAGAAAATACCCACTGGCCGCAAGAGCACAGTAAGTTATCATCCCATTTCTCTTCGTTTATCGTTTTACAGTTGCATGGCTTACCATATGCATTACATTGAATTGAGTTTTTGCTTTTGCTCAAACAGTGTATGCATGTGATATGCCGTCAACAACAGATGAATAGAGATCTGCTGTTTGAATTCCAGGGTCGGATCGATTCACGCTGCTGTTAAGACATAACACTAACAGTGGCGCTGAATCGTAAAGAATTATTTCAATTTAATACAGTAACTCTTTTAGATCTCGTCTGTTTTGGTTTTTTTATTTTTTTTTTTTTTTACTTGCAGTGATTGGCAATTTCAGTGTAGATTACTGTAATTTTCGTGGGCTACGTACGAATTTTCTTGCTACGTACATCCACACTGTGTCTAACAGGCCAGCGTTTTGGCGCTGAGTGAAACCCAAGTAGGTGAGAATTCCGATCCCACTGAATTTCTCATTCATGGGTATAGCTTAGTGCCATTATTCTTCCTCCACCATGGTCTCGCCGTTTACATTAGGAATGATGTCGCTTATCAATTTCTTCCACAATATGGACACTGCTCCGACCCTTTTTTCAATCCTATGTGGTTCAAGTTCACCGTAAATAAGCACGTCATTCACTATTGTTTCCTTTACCGAAGCCCAAATTTGGACAGAGCTTCAACTTCTCGCGAATTTGACGCTCTGTCTGACTCCATCCAAAGAATTGTATCCTAATATCCTCACACTGGAATCGTTATTACTGGCAATTTCAGTGTACACAATTCTTCGTGGCTTCTCCATTCGGGCCCGACAACACCCGAAGGAATGTGTGCCGAAATCTTTGCTGAGTTTAACCACTTAACTCAGCTTGTCACCGAGCCCACTCGAATATCGGACATTAATGGCCAAGCGGAAAATACTCTTGAAAAATTAATTAGGCATATTTCATTGAATAGCGTCAGTCTTAACAAAACCTCCTTTAGGCGTGTGTTTCCACCCCAAGTTTGAGAACTAATTCCCATTACTCTAATCTGCTCCCTACTGTACATTGTTTTTTTTTTTTATTGGGTTAAACGAGCGTCAGTCTTAATTAAACCTCCAAAGTTCTTTCAGCGGACTTTTGGTTAAAACATGAAGAAAGTGCAGAATTTGTCACTAAGTCTTTCAATTATATCTTATAAAGGAAGTGAAACAAATTTCTGGCGCTAGTATCGATACGAAGACAATAAAAAGATGAAAAAAAACATTTTCTTCCCAATCGAAACTTCACATTGGATTTCAGAAAATGAACAGAAACTATTAACCTGTTGAAATAACTCACAGAAAGTTAAATAAGAAGTGTAAGCCACGCCTACCGATGATAGCAAATGATTTGGCTAACGATTATTGTTCAGAAATCAACAACCATCATAAAAAAAAGAACCTTTAATATTTTTATTTAGTTATATTTTATACATAATAATTAACTTCACTTTGCACCCATTATGAAGGCCGGGCTATCGCCGAGCTAGCGGCTATGATAGAACAAGCCGCAGAGGAGTTTTTGGGAGGCTCCCTCGATGGGAGTGGGAGCGATGTGAGACCAGTCGACGCAACGAACGGAACGTCGACACGCAACCATATGGATCCGTTCCGAAATATAAATATTCAGAGGCACAGACTATATAACAAAAATTATAGGAGGCAGCGTCTTTTCTTCAACCGACCGTGGGGACAAGTCATGGCCATAATCCGGAGGCCGGGAGTCGCTGAGCTACATTTTGCCAACGAGATAAAAATCATAAAATTCACCCCGTAATATTCAGCATGGACCAAGGTACTGTTTTTTTTTTACAATTAGAATAAAATTTAGTTTAATTTTTTTTAAGAATTTCATTTTGTGTAATTTTAATCGTTGAATTTACTTTATTATTTTATTATTATGACACTTTCATGAAGAAATGTTTTTTTTTTTTTTGAAAAAAGTTCATGCATATATACATATGTTATAAAAAAAAGGAGTTTTCATTTTATAGACGAGAAGGTTCTCGCCTCCGAAGTGGGATGGATTGTAATGACTCATTACAAATTCCTTCCAATAACCTTTATTGTTTACTCTCTACAAATCACCTCATGCATTTACCGTTAGCAAGAATCATCCGACCATCATCCCACCGCCTGTTGCTAACCACAGCAAACAAAAACAATGCTGTTGCTAACCAAACAAACAACAAGCAGTTGTCAACCAACATCAAAACGATACATCGCACAAGCAGCCAGCCTATAAATAGCTAGCTGCCAGCACTAGTGAAATCAGTCGAAGCCAGGCATTTGTAGCGAGCAGACGTGTGCTCCCGCAGTGGTGAGTATAAAACCGAACTAACCGGACATAGACTTCCCCCCACCAGTGGTAAGGGGTCTTGTCACTAACCCATTTTCCAGATTCGTCTGTGATTTCGCGGATTCGTCCGTGATTTTCCAGATTCGTCTGTGATTTACCGGATCCGCCCGTGATTTCCCGGATTCGTCCGTGATTTTCCAGATTCGTCTGTGATTTACCGGGTCCGCCCGTGATTTCCCGGATTCATCCGTGATTTTCCAGATTCGTGTGTGATTTACCGGGTCCGCCCGTGATTTCCCCGATTTCGTCCGCATTAACCATTAACCGGAGTGGGAGCGATGTGAGACCACCCCTCCCAAGAGTGTGTGGAATCCTGTCGTTCATAACATTCCTGCACCAGTGAGCCTAGCCGATAGAAACCCACATCCGCCCACACGACCCTAATTCTACAGAGAAGGAAACTTCCGAAGGCGAAGCAACATTCATATACCAAAGGGGATCTACGACGCTGCAACAACGGAATCATATAGGTTAAGACGAACTAATTTTACTAATAAAATAAACGATTGTTAACCAAATAAAGAATTATTGACCAAAATTAAAGTTCTGGTACACTTTAATCCAAACCCTGGACCGGCGAGCTTACCTCAGCCTTTGACAAAAGTACCTCACATAGTTTAGTTTTAAACACAATAATAATAATTATGAACTTCATTATCTCTCTTCTTGTATTATTTTCTATTGTCACATTCTTTTTTTTTTTAATTCTTTGAAAATTTCATGTAAGCTGTGGTATCATTCAGTCTAATCTTTAAATTTTGCTGCGCTTGCAGTGGTTTATGGGTGGTGAACTCACACGGATAGCTTCTTGCTCTCAATTTGCAACAGATTCAAAAAATTGTAACAACAATGCACTATTGTGCGACTAGGCGTGGGCAGTAAATCTACGCTCATAATTTATTATCAAATTATCTCGTTCACTTGGATTGAGATCGCGCAAGAGACCACACCATTAACCCTGCACTTGGCTAAGTATCATATTGTAATTAATTGATTAATTATGAAATAACCTGCGCAATGCATACCGTCGAACAATAAACCAAAATTATAATGTGGTTCATTATTGATGGTATTTTAAACTGTGGATTCTTGGCCCTTCTTTCTTGTTTTTGGATTCGACCTCGTGATGAAATTTCAATATTCCAATTTATTGTACGAATCCCTTTGCTTTACGGGTTTCTTTTCATCGCTGCAAGTTCATTTATAGAAATCCGTAACAACAGCATATTTCATTGAAGCGTTAGTCTTAACAAAACCTTCTGTTGACGTTTGTTTCCCCTGCTTCCCTACTGTACATTGTTTGTACTTTGTTTATTGGGTTAAAACGAGCGTCAGTCTTAATTAAACTTCCAAAGTTCTTTCAGCGGACTTTTGGTTAAAACATGAAGAATGTGCAGAATTTGTCACTGAATCTTTCAATTACACCTTATAAAGGAAGTGAAACAAATTTCTGGCGCTAGTATCGATACGAAGACAATAAAAAGATGAAAAGAAACATTTTGTTCCCAATCGAAACTTCACATTGGATTTCAAAAAATGAACAAAAACAAATAAGGAAAATATCCCAAATCGTTTTGCAAATGGCAGGACGTGATTGCGTTGAACAATTTGCGTGCGACAATAACTCGTTTCCACAAGTCTTGCCAGGGCAATAAGGTTCAAAAAGGTGAAAGTTCCAAGGAACTCTACGCGAAATTCGATTTTGACGCAACTTGGATGAAACGAGAATGACTACGGTGCCAAAAGAAAAAAAAACTCAAAGTAGTTGGAAAAATTGTATTCGCAGAAAATGGTGCATGAATTCCTCAGGCCATTATGTCCCACCGTTTTTTATTTTTAAAAGGAAAGACGATTTGCTTGATGCTGACTGGAAAACCCGCTGCCCGGTTGACATTGTTTGGAAAGAAACCTTAACAACATCCACATATTGGACGAGCTGGTGTGCTGTTGCAATAAAATAGCAAATAAGGAAAATAGATTTGATAAAGCATATTTCATTGAATAGCGTCAGTCAACAAAACCTTCTGTTGACGTTTGTTTCCACCCCATTACTCTGTTTACGCCATCTGGTGGTGGAGTAAGTTTTACTTCGATGGCCAAAGTAAACATTGAGTTGTTAATTTCGTGTGTGCAATCTCGACCAGATTTATGGCAAGATAGAAATGCCAATTACTGAGAAACTATGGAAGGAAGTTGGTGAAATTTGTGGTTTAAGTGGTAAGTTTTTATTT
Organism: Sphaerophoria taeniata; assembly: GCA_943590905.1. Taxonomy (NCBI): domain Eukaryota; kingdom Metazoa; phylum Arthropoda; class Insecta; order Diptera; family Syrphidae; genus Sphaerophoria; species Sphaerophoria taeniata. The sequence goes on along the minus strand of OX016540.1, from coordinate 220,881,931 downwards.
AAAGTTTATGTGATACCCTCCTTGCCACTCTCCATGAGTGGCACTTGCATCAATGAGACCGAACATCTCGAGATTCTCGGTATGTGCATAACTGACCACCTCTTGTGGAACGAGCACATATGCGATGTCGCCAAAAATGCCGCAAGTTGTTTCCTCTTCTGATCTGGCTACCATCTACAAAACCTACATACGTCCTAAGCTTGAGTACAATTCTCACGTCTGGGCTGGTGCTCCAGTGACGTACTTAAATCTTCTGGACAGTATCCAAAAAAGAGCATTCAAAATGTTTGGTGACAATACCATCGTTGAGTCATTTACATCTCTAGAACATCGGCGTAATGTCTCATGTCTCACCCTGTTTAACCGATACTTCAACGGTATATGCTCTAGTGAAATAGCCAGTTGCATTCCTCCCCTTAAGACATTCAACCGTAATACCCGCGCCTCCCGGAATGCCCATCAGTTTACCCCCGAGCCCAACTTTGGACGTACTGTTAAGTATAGAGAATCGTTCTTTAGCCGTACTACGCGAATGTGGAACTCCCTTCTACTCTCTATCTTTCCCATTCATTGCAATGTTGATGAATTTAAAACCAATGTACACCGACACTTACTTTCAAACCCCTTCTTAATTCTTAATGCACTCACTGTGTCTCTGGCATATTAAGGGTATAAAAAGCCCCTTTAGTGTGTGCAAATTATAAAAAAAAAAAAAATACATAGTTTAGTGCATAGCAAGTTAACACCTGTGGTTTAGTGTGCAAAATCAAAAAAATACTCCGTTATTTTACTTCGAACATCCAGAGCTGTATGCACACAGAGAAATTTCTGTAGTAAAATTCACTAAAACGTGTGGTGATTTTTACTAAACTGAAAAATAGTAAAATTCACTACAAAAACCACGAAAGTGTAGTACTTGTAGTAAATTTCACTACAGATAAAAAAATATGTAATGAAAATCATTGCACCTGTAGTGATATTAACTACATTGAATGTAATAAAATTCACTACACAAAACAATAAAATTTACTGCATTAAAACATAAAATTCACTATCAGTATGGTGAAATATTACTACGTCGTGTAGTGAATTTTACTGCAAATGTAGTGAATTTTGTTCCCCCTTTTTTAAAGAAAATTCTTTTTCCGATTCTCATTGTATACTTGGAAGTGGAAGCCATTTTGTAGTTCCATCTCTAGAAGTGTGTTCTGTGCTGCGACGCGATTCAATTTTTCAATCGAAAACTATAAAATAAAACATAAAATTAAACAAAAGAAAAAAAAAAAAAAGAAGTCCAAAATGAGACAGTTGTTGCCGAACTATTGAAAGTATGGGAGCTTCCAGAGCTCTGTGAATTCTTTTACGGTAAATTATAATACATATTATATGCATGTTCTCCTTTACATTTTCTTTACATTATTCTATATAATGATGGTTTAGAAAGAAACATCGATTTATATTGCCTGGAACACATAACAGAGTCTGACATAGACCGTTTAATTCCTGGAGAATTCATGGGATTGCGAATAAAGTTTAAAGCAAGGTTAACACAATGGAGATCTTTGAAGGTAAGATCTTTATAAAAAAGGAAGCACATTTTAAAAGTTTTTAAAAGTAAAAATGTATGTATATCTGACAAAACATATTTCAAAGACCTTCAAGCACTAGGGCTTCATGGCATCCAAACATTTTCAGAAAACATATATTTAATGGGAACTTCATACACTACCGGTGTAGTGGATTTCACTACAGCTGTAGTGGATTTCAACACCACTGTAATGGATTTCACTACCGCTGTAGTGGATTTCACTACCGCTGTAGTGGATTTCACTACCGCTGTAGTGGATTTCACTACCGTTGTAATGGATTTCACTACAGCTGTAAAAAATCTTACTGCCGCTGTAGTGGATTTCACTACTTCTGTAGTGGATTTCACTACCGCTGTAGTGGATTTCACTTCAACTGTGTTGCTTTTCACTGTGGCGTGAAATTTATTTCACTTCCGCTGTAGAGGATTTAACTACAATTGCAGTAAATTTCACTGCATTGTGTAATACATTTTACTACTGATGCAGTGAATTACACTACATCGGCAGTAGATTTTTCAACCATATTTTAAAAATCTGTAGTGAATTTCATTACATTGGTATCAATTGAAATACTACAGGTGTAGTGAATTTCATTAAAGCTGTAGTAGTTTGAAAAATCACTACATTTTTAGTGAATTTCACTACAGCTTTTAGTTAATTTCACTACAAATTTCTCTGTGTGTGGGTACTTCTATTAAAACGGTAACCTGCTGCTGCGTTGCCAGTTCGTACTGCGTCGTTTGGCATTGCTGATGTTACTTGTATATAGTCCAAATTACTGTCTCCATCGCATTCTATCGCAAAATTGTGCAGTATGCAAGCACAATTTATTAAATTTTACGTAAATTTTTCTTGATTGTGTTGGGTTAAATTCATAATCGAACGTTCAACTACGGAAGCATGTCATTTCAAAAAGTATGTAACGAACTCGAGGATAATTTAGCTAGTGCGGCTGTGGATAAAGATGAAATTGTGAGAAATAAAGATGGAACTAAGACTATTAGTTCCGTCAAAGAAGCTATTAATGTGCAGGAGAATAAAGCTCCTGCTTCATTAAGTAATAACTTGAATAATAGCGTAGTTCAGTCGGAGATTGTTCCAGAATCAGCTCAGGGTTCTTCTAATGCAAGAGCAGACGTCCCTCAAGGTATGCAAGAAAAGAGCACTATTGTGCAGATAATAAACGCGTTCATAAATTTGGATTTTATTATCTCAGGTGCGAGAGAAATTCCTGCATCCATAGCAGAAGAATGTTTAAAGATTTTGGAGAAAGGCGACATTGATAGAGTTGATAGCTATTATAGAGTATGGTTCGACGAACCTAATTTGTCTCATTATGTGATAAGAAATGAACAGAAGTTCATAGATTGGCAGAAACTTTCGGAATTTTTCGAAGCAATGCTCAGATTGAATGATGAAAGATTCATGCGTTCGTTTTATGTGTTGAGAGAGCCTCAGACTCTCTTCCTTCTTAATAGCAGAGTGATTGATCCAGCGGCGCTAGGATATCCAATAGATGGGTTGTTAGTTGATTCGGCATCGGAAAATGAGTTTCGTCGGAGAATAGAGGCTCAATGTATGTCGAAGCCTATTGATATTGCTACTTCTTGGGTAAATGCGGTAGGCGATAAAGGAATTTTGAAAACTATGAGTAATCTTGTTTCGTATAGCAAAGAAAATATGCCTCGTATGAAACGTGAAAGAGATTTATATCTCTCGACAGCGGCAAGCGTGCGGTTAGTCATGGATTTCAAGCTTCATGTTTTTGGTACATATGAGTTGCCCTATCCTTCATATGATCCATTCTGTATGCAAGGTATATTTGACGGTTTAACGAAAGAAAGTTTTTTGAGACTAAAATTAGCAGGAGAATATACAATGCCTGCGGTTAGGTTCGTTCCAATACCTAGCAGTTCATTAGTAAAAACGTCTTCTCTAACTCTTACTCGTGCGGGACACATCACAGATATAATAAACAGAGAGTGGCGGCCAGAGTACGCTAATCCTTTAAGCGCATTTATAATGTCTTATCTATATCCAGGAGAGATTTTATTTTGCGCTTATCTGCAAGAAATCCCAGAAATTGACTTAAGAGGTTTCGCAGCGCTAGTTATGCGTCTGCTTTTAACTTATAGTGAAAATACTTATTTAACGAATAGTACGCGAGAAACACAGGAATACATTGATAGAGCGTTGGCAGCGTGGGGGCAGGATAGAGATTTGATCACTTTAAATGAGAATTTGCCTCCCTGTAATTTTGTTTTGAATAGATATGTATTGCGTGCAAGACAACAGAAAGAGGATTTTGATTTTTTGAAAATACGAAACGGTGAAGGCGGTGCGTGCGCAAACGGAAATGTATACGTAGCGCAGAACGACCCGCTTGCAAGATTCTTTCCGAATGGATGTGTGCGGCGAAATTACGTGACTCCTTAGCAATGCGGACATGATATAAGGGATAATGATATAGATTTGCAGTCCTGGAAAGTGTAAAAAGTTTTCCCCAACATTGCACAGAACATCCAAAATCACCACTGGCTCAGTGAGCGTGCTATATTAGCGGCGAAAAACATCGATGTTTATAACATTAATTTCATCATTCAGAACGGAATACCCGGCGAACGTGAAACTTATAAATCCATCGACACTGTGATGAATCAAGATGAAGTTGTGAACTATCCAACAGAATTTTTGAATTCGCTTGATTTGCCAGGTATGCCGCCGCACAGTCTGACATTGAAAATTGGCGTTCCAATTATTCTGCTGAGAAATATCAATCCACCGCGCTTATGCAACGGGACCAAACTCTCAGTAAAAAAAAAATGCTGACATATATAATCGAGGCAACAATTTTAACTGGAAAATTCAAAGGTGAAGACGTACTATTGCCACGTATCCCAATGATCCCGACAGATATGCCATTTGAATTAAAACGTTTGCAATTCCCGGTACGACTCGCTTTCGTAATGACCATCAACAAGGCGCAAGGACAATCGTTGGGAGTATGTGGATTGAATTTGGAGAATCCATGCTTCTCACATGGGCAGCTCTATGTGGCCTGTTCACGCGTCGGAAAACCTTCCGATTTATTCATTTACGCACCAGGTGCGTAGTCATTCCAATGAATTTCAAAAACTCCTTGACGGAGTTTCATTTAATTCTTCAAATCAAGGCAGGACAACGTCTGCCGGGTCAGCTAGGTACCTTATAAAATTAAGCATGAGTTGGCTAACTCCCATAATAGCGCTTCGTTATCGTTCACACCTGATTCGACTGCTGATATCTCATTTGAGCATCATGTAGGGAATTCGTGTGTTAACATACTTTTTATGAAGATAGATCCTCGTAACTTTAAATACCAAGATGATTTTGTGGCTAGCACTCATCAAGTAGATGAAGTCTTCCCCACTTCTGATGAGTTTTTTGACATAATTGCGAATTCGAGATCCTTTTATGAAACAATAGGATCAAAAGTAACTAAGATAGTTGTTATAACTAAGGCAGATTACACATCGCACCTCCGGTGCAATATCGACGCAATTGCACTTTTTTCTGAAATTGAGTTAAAAACGCCATAATGTCCCAAATGTCGAGTTTTATACGTGGTAAAATCGACGTGATTGTATCTTTTCTAGTGCCCAAAGAGGCCACTTTTTTGTTTGACACAAAAGCTAAAGCTATAAAACTTTTCGGAGCAAGAAAGTCATAGTGTACTTTGCGCTCCACAAAAGCTCAAACAAAAAAGCTTTTCAATTCAACAAAGCCATAATTGTCAGTTGCGCGCGATACTTTGTAAAAATGGTAGTTGTGCAAAAAATATTAGAACGCCGCCGTAACGTACGAAAGGTCAGTTAATGAGTGTATATATTAGGATAACAATGACATAACTGCACTTTGCGTCGACCAATTACCACCACAAACCGACCAATCACCGGACAAAGGCAATCCGTCACCACCAAAAAAGGAAAAAAAAAGAATCCGAAAGCCCCAAAAATGGAAAAAAAAACCAAAGGAAAATACAAAAAAATTATGGACAAAAATATATATCCACATCTGGCAAAACCGTGGGAGAGCGAATCATGGGTCCATTTGTAAGTGTAAGCTTTTGTGCTCAACTAAATTTACAGAGGATGAGCGGACCCAACTATTCAATGAGTATTGGTCACTAGGAGCACTGCAAAGGCAACGTGATTTTTTGGCTTCGTGTATTGCTCCTCTACAAGTCATGTTTCGCCGGATTCAAACAGGGCCTTTTCCAAAAGAGCCAAGGAAGCAAAACTGTTCGTTTTCATTGCAGAATAACGGCTTAAACATAAGAGTATGCAAACCTTTTCTCTTGAATACCTTAGGAATAAAAGAGCGTACACTCAGAACCGTCATAAATGCTAAGTCTTCTGGTTCTGGGGTAGTACCTGAAGATAAAAGAGGGAAACATACTCATCATGTTAAATTACACCCGGAAGTACTCAACTCCATCCGAGAACACATAAATTCTATTCCCAGAATAGAAAGCCACTACTTGAGAGCTAAATCTAGTCGCGAATTTATAGATGGTGGGCTGACTATTGCCGAGATGCATAGGAATTATGAAGAGCAAAGAAATTTGGCAATGAAACCAGCAGCTACTTATGATTCGTACTCTCGTATTTTTAACGAGGAGTTCAACTTGGGGTTTTTCGTCCCAAAAAAAGATCAATGTGATCAGTGCGAGGAATATAAAAACGCAACAGGAGAAACAAAATCAGGCTTAGAAGAAATATACAAAAGGCACATAGAAGAAAAGGAACTGAGCCGAAAAGAAAAAGCGACTGATATTGAAAAGGCAAAAAATCCGGAAAACATGACGAATATAGCATCTACAAGCAGTGCTGCCAGTACCTTTAGGTGAATCGTCAGCCTTTTTTTACAAATCCAAACTTAACTGCTACAATTTCACGGTGAGTAATTTTTTCTGAGTAAGTATTTAGCATGTTTGCAATTTTTTACTATTTTCATTACAGGTGACTAATATAACGAACAACTACACCAAATGTTTCTTCTGGCATGAAGGATTGGGACACAGAGGTGCAATCGAGATCGGGACATGCGTTCTCAAATTTTTGGAGGAAGATTGTAAAATGCACCCAAACTACGAATACGTGTTCTATTCAGATAATTGCTGTGGCCAGAAAAAAAACAGGTAAGAAGGAGTAGGTTGTACAATGTTTAGAACATACTGGTTATGCAGATCTTTATTTACCATTTATTTTAATTATTCCAATTATGAATACATCATCAACGTTAAAAGTTTATACATTTATGTTTTCAGATTTGTTCTGGCAATGTATTTATATGCTGTGTCCACACTGGAAATCAAAAGCATTACTCATAAATATTTGATCAGAGGTCAAACGCAAAACGAAGGTGACTCGGTCCATTCCGTGATCGAAAAGAATATTAAGAGGGCCAAAAAATCTGGTCCTATTTACGTCCCTGACACATATATATCACTTATCCGAAGTGCTCGTAAAAAGGGGCCTCCGTACCAAGTAATTGAAATGGGCTACAAGGACTTTGTAGATCTAAAATTGTTGACTGATCAAATGTCCTTTAACTTAACGAAAAATTCAAACAACGAGCAAATAAAAATTTCGGAGTTGAGAATGGTAAGATTCGAAAAAGGAAGTGAATCATACAAATATAAGACTTCCTTCGAAGGAGAGTGGATCCTTACTCCAATTCGAAGCCGTGGACGAGCTATAAAAATCAAACCACTGGATAATTTAAAGCTAATGCCAGCATACACAACCAAAATGCGATTGCAGACAGAAAGAAGGAAGACCTCCTAAAAACAAATATTGTTCCTCAATATTATGAGACATTTTATAACAGCCTTTTTTAAATAAAAAAAAAAAAAAATAAGAGAGTAAAAAAGCGTGTTTCAATTCCGAAATTCGAATTTATTTATTATTAATTTTCAACTGTCAAAAAAAATTAATTCCTGGATCAAAAATGACACAATTGAGGTTCCTCAAACCCCCCAAAAGCTATTAAAAGAAGCAGGTAAAAGATATAAAGGGAAATAATATAAGCTCTAACTCACTGAATAGTCAGCTATTTTTAACTCTTGAAGTCGATTCTGTAGGTCTATTTTAGGACGTTATCGTATTTTGAATAAACAAGCAAACTTTAAACGTGATTCCTCAACATTTAAGAAAATTGCATTTACGTCGTTATTGCACCGGAGAGGTGCGACATTTACATCTATTTATCAAGAGTAGTGTTTACGAATATGCTTTTTATTTAAAGGTTAATGTATCTTTGGTGGTTCGATAGTGATTGGCCAATTCCTATTCAAGAAAATCGGTAAAAAAAAAAAAATTATCGCCGTTCTCGGTTTCGTTTCAATGTTTTTTTTTTTTTGCAAAAAGCGTCATTTTGATCCCATTATTCCAAATGCACATTCTATACATTTTCTTGCTGTTGAAAGTCGATCGTTAAAATGTTCATTTCGTGCATTAAAATCCCTCCGTGGGTACGGTCTTAACAAATTAGGTTTCAAAGGATAAGCTTCAACACCTATCAAAAAATTCGGTACGCAAATGGAAACCCAGTCGATGCTGGATTTAATAGTGGAGGCGGTAAAGGATAACCCCGAAACCTTTGAGGTATGTTTACTTTTAATGCTTCTTTTTCAGATTTATTTTAATTAATATAATCTTTTCCTTCCAGAAACCAACAGCCCAAAATTTTTTCCAAAGGTTTGCGGGAATGTCTCCACTACTGGCCAGCATCGACTGGATATGCATGATATGTCTGCGGTGGACTGGCAGGGGAAAACAGGCGCCGGCCTCCTGGCAACTGGAGAGGAGAAAAGTGTGTTGGAGTACATCAAAAAAATCTGTCCATTTTTTGACCAGTTGGAAATAATTTTTGGGGCTAGAAAGAACATAGCCCCAAACATCGTCTATCAGACAAATTATTCAACCGATGAGCTGATAGAGGAAATCCCAGAGGAGGACTCAAGCTATATTGCCGTTGAAAGTCGATCGTTAAAATGTTCCTCTCGTGCATTTAAATCCCTCCGTGGGTACTGTCTTAACAAATAAGGTTTCAAAGGATAAGCTTCATCACCTATCAAAAAATCGGTACGCAAATGGAAACCCAGTCGATGCTGGATTTAATAGTGGAGGCGGTAAAGGATAACCCCGAAACCTTTGAGGTATGTTTACTTTTAATGCTTTTTTTTCAGATTTATTTTAATGAATTTAATCTTTTCCTTCCAGAAACCAACAGCCCAAAAAATTTTCCAAAGGTTTGCGGGAATGTCTCCACTACTGGCCAGCATCGACTGGATGTGCATGATATGTCTGCAGTGGACTGGCAGGGGAAAACAGGCGCCGGCCTCCTGGAAACTGGAGAGGAGAAAAGTGTGTTGGAGTATATCTGTGGTGGATACTCATTCACCATCAACAAAAATAAAAACATTGAAGAACACACAGCCTTACGAAAAAACGCTCTGAAGAACACATAGCCTTACGTTCGATCTTTTCTAAACTCACCCCAACCACACTTAACGAAATGTCAAAATTAATGCTAACTTCACTTCAATTCAGATTTCATATTCATTCGCATTTCATATTCATTCGCATTCCTTTGCCTTTTCGCTCGAGTCGTTCTTTTTTCTTGCGTCCGAACAAAAATCATCGATACTTACTTTTTCAATTAGATTCTTGTGTGCCGGAGCAAATCACTCCCATCATAATTATATTGATTCATTTATATTTAAATTATTTTATAATAAAGTTTTTCTCAAAAGAGAATATAAAGAAAAACTCAGTGTGTCTCATTGGAGATAAGAGGAACACGAAACCTAGCCGCCTGGAAGTCGAGATAGCCAACACGGGCTATATATCAAAAAAATCTGTCCATTTTTTGACCAGTTGGAAATAATTTTTGGGGCTAGAAAGAACATAGCCCCAAACATCGTCTATCAGACAAATTATTCAACCGATGAGCTGATAGAGGAAATCCCAGAGGAGGACTCAAGCTATATTGCCGTTGAAAGTCGATCGTTAAAATGTTCATTTCGTGCATTAAAATCCCTCCGTGGGTACGGTCTTAACAAATTAGGTTTCAAAGGATAAGCTTCATCACCTATCAAAAAATTCGGTACGCAAATGGAAACCCAGTCGATGCTGGATTTAATAGTGGAGGCGGTAAAGGATACCCCCGAAACCTTTGAGGTATGTTTACTTTTAATGCTTCTTTTTCAGATTTATTTTCATTAATATAATCTTTTCCTTCCAGAAACCAACAGCCCAAAATTTTTTCCAAAGGTTTGCGGGAATGTCTCCACTACTGGCCAGCATCGACTGGATATGCATGATATGTCTGCGGTGGACTGGCAGGGGAAAACAGGCGCCGGCCTCCTGGAAACTGGAGAGGAGAAAAGTGTGTTGGAGTATATCAAAAAAATCTGTCCATTTTTTGACCAGTTGGAAATAATTTTTGGGGCTTGAAAGAACATAGCCCCAAACATCGTCTATCAGACAAATTATTCAACCGATGAGCTGATAGAGGAAATCCCAGAGGAGGACTCAAGCTATATTGCCGTTGAAAGTCGATCGTTAAAATGTTCATTTCGTGCATTAAAATCCCTCCGTGGGTACGGTCTTAACAAATTAGGTTTCAAAGGATAAGCTTCATCACCTATCAAAAAATTCGGTACGCAAATGGAAACCCAGTCGATGCTGGATTTAATAGTGGAGGCGGTAAAGGATAACCCCGAAACCTTTGAGGTATGTTTACTTTTAATGCTTCTTTTTCAGATTTATTTTAATTAATATAATCTTTTCCTTCCAGAAACCAACAGCCCAAAATTTTTTCCTAAGGTTTGCGGGAATGTCTCCACTACTGGCCAGCATCGACTGGATATGCATGATATGTCTGCGGTGGACTGGCAGGGGAAAACAGGCGCCGGCCTCCTGGAAACTGGAGAGGAGAAAAGTGTGTTGGAGTATATCAAAAAAATCTGTCCATTTTTTGACCAGTTGGAAATAATTTTTGGGGCTTGAAAGAACATAGCCCCAAACATCGTCTATCAGACAAATTATTCAACCGATGAGCTGATAGAGGAAATCCCAGAGGAGGACTCAAGCTATATTGCCGTTGAAAGTCGATCGTTAAAATGTTCATTTCGTGCATTAAAATCCCTCCGTGGGTACGGTCTTAACAAATTAGGTTTCAAAGGATAAGCTTCATCACCTATCAAAAAATTCGGTACGCAAATGGAAACCCAGTCGATGCTGGATTTAATAGTGGAGGCGGTAAAGGATAACCCCGAAACCTTTGAGGTATGTTTACTTTTAATGCTTCTTTTTCAGATTTATTTTAATTAATATAATCTTTTCCTTCCAGAAACCAACAGCCCAAAATTTTTTCCTAAGGTTTGCGGGAATGTCTCCACTACTGGCCAGCATCGACTGGATATGCATGATATGTCTGCGGTGGACTGGCAGGGGAAAACAGGCGCCGGCCTCCTGGAAACTGGAGAGGAGAAAAGTGTGTTGGAGTATATCAAAAAAATCTGTCCATTTTTTGACCAGTTGGAAATAATTTTTGGGGCTAGAAAGAACATAGCCCCCCCAAACATCGTCTATCAGACAAATTATTCAACCGATGAGCTGATAGAGGAAATCCCAGAGGAGGACTCAAGCTATATTGCCGTTGAAAATCGATCGTTAAAATGTTCATTTCGTGCATTAAAATCCCTCCGTGGGTACGGTCTTAACAAATTAGGTTTCAAAGGATAAGCTTCATCACCTATCAAAAAATTCGGTATCTAGTACAATATTTGATTTCGGCAGTGCTTGTGGAGGAGGCACATTGATCTTCTCAGTTTCAAGCAACGTATATAATTTGGAACCTGCAAAAGTTCCGCCATCACTTTGTTTTCCCCACCCACCAACTTCTATTGTGAGAAACTTTTTGTCAGCATCAGCTACACAATGGAGAAATAATGCATATAATTGAAATAATGAGATCCAGAGCTTGCTGAACATTTAATTTGACAATGTTTGCCATCAATACTGCCAAAACAGTTAGGGAACTGCTCATGACCTAAACCTCACTGATATATTGGGTGATTTGCTCGGCGATGAAGAAGAAGTATTTAAAAAACAATAAGATAGCCAACGCCCGTCCACCACATTAGCCAAAAAAAAAAAAAAGGAAGAGCTCAGCCATGGATGTGGATTCCGAATTTTTAAATTTGGAAAGGGAAAGGCTTAAGTTGTTGAAATCAGAAATGGAAAAGGAGAAAGACTGCGACGATCTACAATTCTTTAAAAGTTTATTGCCGTTTATGAAAAAAATTTCATTATTGGACAAACTGGAAGTAAGGGGAGACATCCAAAAGATTATTTTGGAAAAACCTAAAACTAATGAACAAATTTGAAAAAAAAGTTAGAAATGTAATAATAATATGTACATTTAAAGTTAAAGCCAATCTCTGCTCTGGAGAAATAGCAATTCTTTGTTTTATTAATCTAGGACGCACTTTTTCAAGCAGCAAATCAAGAGATTCGATAGACAAACGTAGATATTGCCAGAATCTATATGGAAATTTTCGTAGATTCAAAAATAAATGATTAAATTCTCCAAACTCCGATCTTAATTGGTTAATCGGATGATTGTATACGTTTAAGTAATTTGTACACATACAAACGATTTTCCGACAGTAAAATACGGCGCACTGTTCTTGACAACGGCATTTTAACTACTAATCGCTCAAAAGCAGTGGCTCTCTGCCTGGCCATACGTCGCTTAGAGCTGCCACTCAGTCACTTACTGCATGGCCGAGGGAAGAGCAGCCACGGTTCAATAAGCTTTCCGCCCCGGAGAGGCAAAGTCCGGAAGATTTTTGTGTTGGCCACATGGAACCGTTCGTCCAGTGTCCACAAGCATCAGCGTTCCAGCACCCTCAACCGTCAACATCTAGGGGTGCTGTGGGAACCGAAAAGCGACGAATAGCCAGGTCAGCCCCCGTCGCTCAGGCCAGCGCAAATGACCCTTGCATCCGCAAACCAACTGCCCCCGGACGAGTGAAGGCACCCACTCCAGCAAGAGCTCCAGTCAACTTCAAGGTGAAGGTACCGACGGGCGGCGTGGAAAATAGGGACCGAGCAGCCTCAGGTGGAGTTTAACCCCTTCGAAGGGATCCGGTTACGGGCCAGCGATATATATCAGCGAAGGTTTGTTATCATTCGGCCCTGGGGACCGATAACCGTAATTCTGAACCGTAACGGTTCCAAGGCTGCCCTACGTTTCGGACCGTACCAGACAAGCGTAAACGTGGAGAAGTAATCCATAACCGCTCCGACCCATCATTGAAATCGAATTACTTACTTAGGAAAAAAAAATGTTTAATGAATACAATTTACTTTCACAAAAGTCTCATTTTTTTCTTCCCAGGCGGCACATCTGAACTCACCTCTGCCACTCGGCTGAACGCAGCCGATGAAACCAACAAAACAACCAGGCTGAACGCAGCCGATGAAACCAACAAAACAACCACTGCCACTGAATGCCAGCTGTCATCGTCATCATGATTGCTTTATTCATTCTTTCTTCCTCGGCGCTCAGATCAACTTAAAAATTAACTTTATATTCCGCCCTTAATACACACGCCATTTTGCGAAACTAAAATTTAATTTTACATTTGTGAAACAATCAATAATTGTTAAATAAAGTCAATCCACACAATTTGCATTATTTTCGGTGTTGTGATTATACAAATCAAAGACGGAGCTCACGATCTAGTGAGCGTTTGGAATTGAATACCGACAGACTTGATGTGCCTTCCGAGATTGGTCTGGTGTGCCCTCTAAAAACTTGGTGTGCCCTCCAAAATGAAAGGGGGGTGTGTAACGAAGCGTCACACTTCACATCTTAAACTCCGACCAACCAACCTTAAACAAATACAACTCCAAATACGCGGACTATTATGAGAAGAATCAACCGCACCGCCCGGACTACACAACAAGGAACCTTAAACAAATACAACTGTGCACACCCAGACTATTATAAAATAATCAACCGTACCGCCCGGACTATAAAACCACCAACTACCTTACCGCCCATACTGTAAATTACATCAACATAAACAGCACCATACACTATTATGTATTTTTTTGTTCACTTGTATTTTTGTAATTATACAATTCACGGCTAGTTTTTACAGAATAGTTATTAAGTAGAAGGTAATATTTGTATGTAATTCGAGAAAAATTTTAGTGTGTTCTCCCACCGCTACTAGTTGGATAGCAACAGTTTATGGTGCACAGGGAAATTAGCATTGTTCCTATTTTTGGTATTAAAATATTGGTTGAGATTATATTGAGTTCAGTTTCCCTCTTTCCGAGAATTCCCCTCACTTCGAGGCCGTGGCGATAGACTAGATTTTCCCTCCTTCCGAGAATCCCCCTCATTCTGAGGCCGTGGCAATTACCTCCTTCTGAGAATCCCCCTCACTTCGAGGCCGTGGCAATAGATAGGTTTTCCCTCCTTCCGAGAATCCCCCTCAATTTGAGGCCGTGGCAAATTACCTCCTTCTGAGAATTCCCCCTCACTTCGAGGCTGTGGCGACAGGTTACATTTTTTTTCTCCTTCCGAAAGTCCCCCTCCCTTTGAGGCCGTAGTAGACATTATTGATATTTTTTATTTTTCAATATAATAAGAATAATCATTGAGTCACTTGCTGCGATACATTTCTAGCCTGTCATTGAACAATCAAAAAGCACTAGAGCCAACGAGGCCCTGAATGCGGCCACCAGAGGTAAATGTGCATATGTAAACGCGGCGATAGTTGACGAAGAAAATTCCCTACCTTCGATATATTTCTATCAGTTCTTTTTTTTCTCATGATTAGGAAAAGTCAACGCCAGAACAAGGGGAAATTACCGGAGCAATTTCAAGACTTCATTGTAAATATGTCGGGAACATCCACACCAACTGAAGAAACATCTGCTGAGTAAAACGAGTCCCTCGACACCACCGTGATGCCTGTTGACCAAAAATGTTTGATCAATAAGTTGATTGATCGTCTAAGGGTGCTTGAGGAGAATTTTCAGTTGACATCACAACAATTGATTGAAATTGAAGCGATTTGACAGCCAATGAATTGAAATGTGCTGAAATGGAATTATGCCGAATTGTTCAAAATGTGGTTTACGCTGACGAAAATGCCGAGTTACAAAAAAGTTCATCCGTGTCCAGAAGCAGTAGCATTAACAAATTCAACTCGCCAGCAAACCCAAGTAGTGGTGGATGTTGGGAAAGGTTGATTCGGAGTACGAAAAGAGTGTTGGCGGTAACTCTAAATGAAAAGTCACCGCATGTAGAAACTTTACGCAGCTTGTTGATTGAAGCCGAAAATATCATCAATAGCCGTCCACTTACACACCTGCCAGTATCACCAGATGACCCGGAGCCACTAACTCCGAATCATTTCCTCTTGGGGACAACAAATTCGACTCAAACACCGACGGATGGAGAGGCAAATATTTGCTCTCGAAAACAGTATCGCATAAGTCAACAGTTGAAAAGCAGTTTCTGGCGTCGATGGATGAAAGAGTACTTACCAACTTTGACTAGACGCACGAAATGGTTCAAACCTCAAAAATGGATTGAAGAAGGAGATGTGGTGCTTATATGTGACGAAAACGAGCCGAGGAGTCAAAGGCGAAGAGGAATTGTTGCCAAGACTATTGTAGCTAAAGATGGACAGATTCGAATAGTAGACGTGCGAACATCGAGTGGAATACTGCGACGCCCAGTCTCTAAGCTTGCAGTCCTAGACGTTTTGGAAGTGAAGCCGTTGGATCTTCACGGGAGGGGGTATGTTGCGGAGTGATGGCAACACTCCAAGTAAAAATAGTCGTGTTTTTTTCACTACTCGGTAGCCAGTAAAGCAATCAAGTGCGAAAAAAACGCTCCAACTCACTCTATCTGTCAAATTCAATTTGTATTTTTTTTCAAGTATAGTTTTGAATTTCCAATTTGTCAAACTTTTGTTTTCCAAAACCAAATAATTTCTCAATTGCTTTCATAATGTAAAAATAAGAAAGAAAAATACACAAAATTGCAATTAATTTAATTTGGCTCTCGGGGCGTTGAAAAATCTAGCAAAAATGTGGAACGACGACATTTTCTTTTTGTTCATCGTTTTGGAAAAAATTGTTTTATTCTGTTGAGTATGGGTGCATTGTGACTATTAAATTTTGAAACAGTTGCTTGGGACAAAAATAGTTGCCATTAAGGACAAAAATAGTATTCAAGAAATAAAAAAAAAATCGAGTGAGTAAAGCTTTATGCATGGACATGGGGCAGGGAGGAGGAAGAGGAAAGGGAAGGGGATGGACAGCTATAATATGTGAAGTGCACGGGGGTAATGCCAAGAAATGTTCATTCTTACACCAAATAGAAGACCTAGCAATGTTATAAATTATTGTTTTATTCAATAAAAAGCATAATTATATTCGAAATCGCACTGTTTAAACTTTAATTCATTTGCAAGAGCCTTCGTATGTTTCATAGGGGCCATCCTTGGCGGCCAAATCCCAACTGGCTTCCAGAGCTCCATAGTAGATGGTCTCGAAGCGTCGTTGATAAAGTAACTGGGCGCCTTAACTCTCGAATGGCTGACGCATAGAAGTCAATGCATCAGCCAAACCTTGGACTCCAATTCCAATTGCACGATGTCGCATATTGGGCTTCTTAGCCCCCGGCACTGGATAATAGTTGACATCGACGATTTTGTTGAGATTTTTCGTCACTATTTTGGTGATTTCTTTGAGCTTCTGGAAATCGAATTTCTTCTGTGGCGTAACAAAAGCATTCAAAACAATCGACGCCACATTACAGAGAGCGACAGCTTTTTCATCTGGAGCTGAATACTCGACAATTTCTGTGCCGCTAGAATTGCATAGTCGGCATGGTTTGTCGTGAGACTAGCTGTAGCTGCTTTTTCGGCAGCAGATTATCCAGCTTCTGGGTTGTTACTCCAGCATTGTTACAGGATAAACCAAGTCCATGTTCAAGATGTAGCATAGATTTTGGATGCGAGATGTGATTTTGTCAAAATGAATTTCTTCTTTGCGGCCATCCTGCACCAAGCGTTAAAAAGTATTCTTTCCACAAAATTTATATCTAGTTTGTTCATCATTAATAAAAGTTTTATTTGCAAAATTAAATGCAAACATCAGTAACGAAGTTTTTTTTCTTTCACTGTGCTCTTCGTCTGTCGGTCGCTTCAACCCAAATTGTCTAAGAAAAACCCAAAAATAACCAACCGTTGTTATGAACCTAACTACCCCATATACATAACTTTTCGATTAATTGTGAAGTCTATAGAAACATAAGATATCTCGTTGCATTGAATTCAAGGAATAATATTCTTTGTCATCAAAATATCTCTTCTCAAAACTTTGGGATAAACAAAATATCTCGTTGCATTGAATACAAAGAATAATATTCTCTGTCATCAAAACATCTTTGTCAGCAAAATATTCTTGATATAGTTTTGCATTCAAATTTGCCTTTGAAAAAGATTTGTATCCATCATGTTTTCAGTCTTACAACAGAGTCGCACACAGCTAGTTCACTTTATTTAAAATATTAAAAAACCAAATGAATTTCAAATAAATAAGTTTTGTTTAATTAAAATTTAAGTCTGTATATTTTTTTTTTCAACGTTGGAGAACATAACAAAATTTGAAGTCTATATTTTTTTTCAACGTTGGAGAACATAACAAAATTTGAAGTCTATATTTTTTTTTCAACGTTGGGGAACTCAACACCGTGTTGGTGATTTTCTACGACATACATTCGGAGACATTTATTCCGATTTCCTCGAAAGAAAAGGAAACCAGGACCGGGCAGGACACACGCTCAAATCACCAAAAAAATCCACCAATCAAACAAAAAGTTTCTTTTTGTTAATTTCTGTTTTATTCAAAGCCAGAGAAGTTTATTGAGTCTGCCCGTAACAACAGTATTGCAGATCAAACCAAAACTTGAATTATAATAAAAAGGAAAAGAAATTCCATTTATATATTTTATGCATAAGCAGAAAAACAGTAAGTAACGTATATATAAAAATTGTACTTTATTATAAGATTGTTCATTTTAATTAGAGAATAAACGCACAAACACACAAAGAAACGAAAGTGGAGTTTATTCATTCTGCGAGGAATTATTCCCTCAAGATCCAACAGTTTTTATTCTTCTTTCGCTTTGACCCGGATGGGAATAAGAAAAGTGAATGTGAATTTCTTAATTCATCAGTGCCAAATATCGGATCGCCATTAAGCTACTTGCATTTCACCGCCAGCCAGCTATTCCGTCATCAAGCCATTTTCAACTCATCGTCAGCCATCTAATTCAACCAGCCAGCTATAAGATGCAGTATATGCAAAACAATGAAGGCGAGTGGCTAACGCTGTGGACCTCCACTTTTACATATCGACACAACGATATAGCTAATAATTCGCTGCAATTAGTATTGGATGACTGGCCTTTTTATAAGCAAGTTGGAGGAGAAAAATTTGTAAGTTTTTTCATTAAAAAATAAATACTCGTCAATTATCTAGTAATGAATATTTTGTTTACATTTTTATTTATAGATGAACCTGGACTTTGAGCAGATGTATCCAGGGAAACAGTTCAATTTGACGAATAAATTTTCCGATTTGAAAATCAAATTGAACAAATTATACTCGAAATATATTAAGGACAAATATTATAAGCAATTGTTTGAGAGCATCAAAGACCCTTCTACTGATGAAAGTAAGATAAATATTATTTTTCTATACCTAATCACAATTTTCTTATATTAAAAAAATGTTCTTTTCTTTTTACAGATTCCAAAGATGCACTGTATTTTATACTTCTAAACACAGTGCTTAAACCTACTCATAGGCGATCTGTCAAAGGGAAATGTTTTAGTAGAACTTACAGATTTTTATGTTGTCGTTGGGGAAACCCTACATAAATTTTCTTCGTTTGTGTCTGCACTTGAAACTTGCTTTAAAGCGTTCCAAGTTTTTAATTTAAAATATCCGAAGGAGTCACGGCTTTTTTGGCTCTTTATAAATAAACAAATATTTGATATCGAGACTCAATTCGATATAAAAAGTTTTGTTTTTACAGAATTTATAGAATCGTTAAAGGTTTGCATGTTTCTATGTCTCAAGTGTAGACGGCGGTAGTGTAAATGTAAGACACACCAGCTGCGCATTTGCGATCTCTCTTCATAACGCTGTGAACTCACCAAGTGAACGGTTGTTTAGTATTTTCGATAAAAAAAAAGAACCGAACAGTTATTTCACATTTAGTTTTGCGCAAATTAGTCGAAGATCAAATAAACGACAAGAAAGTCAAAGTGAGGAAGGAAATTCCAAAAAAAGGAGCCGCTGCTCATCACAGTCTTCACTGCCTTCATCCAGCAATGAGGATTCTGATTCTTGTCGCCGGCCGGCCAAGTAAGAGGACAAAATTCATGTCTCAACATGTTTCAATCGATCAACGAATGAACGCTTTGACAGACCAAATTTGTCAGCTTTCAAGGTACGTAAACATGTTATTACCACATGAAATTGCAAATGAGCCCCATAATCCGGAAGGTTCTCGGACAACCCTAGATTTCGGAGAGCTGCAGACGGAATGCGACTATAATTAAATTCAGGCTGCTAAGAAAGAAAATTTAAAAGAACTTATTCAACTGCAACATTTTGGTTTGCCGACTTGGAGGAGCGTGAGATACTCGAAGGCTCTTAAATCACTGGAGGGAAGGCTTAGGAAAGGGCAATCTGGTACTAACCCCCTCCTCTCCGAAAAACCCGAGTTAGGAGACGCCAATGGGTCCACCTGCTCCCTATGCTGACTCCAAGCGTGGGAAAGGGTGCACCCCATCTACGTCCGGTGCAAATACCGCTGGTAGGAACGAACCCGACCAGATTGTGCGGACGCACATCGGGGAGTCAACCGACCCATCCACCAAACTAATCCCGGAACCTAGGGGTCCGATTAGCCAAGTGAATGTCAAAGGCACTCCTGATGAGGGAAAAGACAAAAGGGAGTGCGGGGTTAACTTGGTAGGCCTTTGCCCACAGGATAAACCCAACACAACCTTTTTATCCGAACCCGAAAACCGCACGATCGACACTACCATGAATAGTCTAGAGACAGTTATACGTAAAAAGACTAGACAACGTATAACTGGCACATCTAAAGAGAACGAAATATGAAGACAACAAATACGCAATGCAGAAAGGATCGTTCGACGCTTTGCCAATAGGGACCCAGAGTCTCTCACGGCAAAGGAGAAGACAGCGCTCGACTGAACCAGAAAGCGGTTGCAAACAACGACGGACAACACGAAACAAAACTCACGAGCAACAAAAGCTGGCAGCATTGCTGTACGGAACGCAGTCACCTCCCCTCCTCAAGAAGCGCCATGCTCCTCAAAAAGGGCAAGGAACGCCAGCAATTCACCGACCACCTCTTCTCCGAACAAAGCAACGAAGAGGATAAAGATGTCTCGGGCTATCATCAAAGGTCACCAAGTCGCTATAGCTGACTATGGTAAATCTGCACGAAGACTAACCGAAGACCAATGGCAACTCCTTGAACTAAGAATCTTGGAGGAAGTTAACGAGGCTATCGTTAAGAACAGGCAAGTGCGTCTCTTCGGTAACCTCACGACTACCCACGGTTTCAAGGTGATGAACTGTGAGAATGACGTGACTCTCACGTCAGCTCCATGGCAAGGCGCCGACCTTCGCCTCATAGAGGTGAAAGAAATAAAGGAGTTGAGCTGACCAGTAGTCAAACTTATGGTCAAAGGCCCAACCATCCCCAGTGAACGGCTAGGAAGATACATACTATCCCTGAATCAAATCTATTCCACTCCTCAGGAAAGTCAACTTCAAAGTACGCGTCGGGATAACTAGATGCAAACTGAGGTTGATTGCCAACAAAAAGAAACAGGTTAGTAAAGCATTGAACAAATACTTAATTATATGATGGAATTGAAAATTTTACAAATCAATCTTCAACATAGTAAAGCCGCCAGCGCTAACCTAGTCTACCTCATGGACAATATGATATGGAAGTGTGGAAGAATCTTGGGGCAAACTTATTTATTTTAAAAACTATTTCTGATTTATGAATTTGCCTTCCAGAGAAAAGTAAGTACCTACTTGTAATCTATTTTTATTTTTATAAAAAAAAAAAAACAATGAAAATAAATAATCAAGTAACAACTAATAGTTTTAAAAACAACTTTGCAGGTCAAAGTGATAGTAGACATTATCAATTCAATGCTTTTAATATAAATTTAACAATATCAAAGCAATATTTATCATATTACGGTAATATTATAAAATATCAAAAACAATATATCAATTTGATATTATTTAATATTAAATTGATATGATGTAATATCAAACCCCCAGTATTTTATACAGGGTTTTTTTTTTAAATGTTAATTTAACATTTTTCAAAATGATATTTTTCAAACACAAATGATATGACGACCATATCAATATTGATAATTTTAATGTTCGCTGAAAATTGTAACGAAAAATTATCAATTTTACATTGTATTATCAATTTTTTTTTTGGGTGCATTCGACCGTTATTTTTGCTAAGAAATTGTATTGGATTTGCCGTTTTAACTGTAGGCAACGGTATTTTGGTTTATTCTTGTGAATATCGAAGGTGGAGAATTTTTTTGTTTTTTTAACATATATTGCTAGTTTTCGAACCACGTGCCCGAGACATATATATATATTATATATTAAGCAAAGCCGGGTTTAATGCCTCTAACCCAACACTCAGTTAGGACTAGTCAAAGAAAAAATAAAGGAATTCCGCCACCTAGATTTGACAATAGTGAAGCTTGGTCTTCCAAAATGCGTTTAGAGAGATCACCACCACCAAATGTTAGTAGTTTCGACAAACCACCACCCGCCCCGTCCCCGGAGCTGACAGGACATCACTGTTGCATTTAGACGACAATTCGACTCAGTAGTCCTTGCTTGGCTCATCCAACGTATGTGTTCCACCCAACCAGGAGTCTTTGCCTGGCTCATCCAACGTTCGTGTTCCGCACAAACGCACAAAGAAACGAAAGTGGAGTTTATTCATTATGCGAGGAATTATTCCCTCGAGACGCAACATACCCCTTCAATACATAGAAAAAAGTCCCTCAAATATGGTAAACTTGGTGGTGCGATAAAAACAATAGACGTCATTAGTTCGAAGGCTCTTTGCGTAGTCGGTTTTTTATACCTCGGGTGTTTTTCATAAAAATAAGTGGACGATTAGTGATAAAATGCCTAAAACGAAACTAAGTTAAACAAAATTTGTATTGAAGTATGGACCAGATTTTTTTTCATCTGATGGAAAAGTGCTTTTGTGCAAATTGTTTGGTATAAAAGTCAACCATGAAAAAAATATTTTATAAAGCAGCACAGTAATAGAGCAAAGCACCAGCAAGCATTGAAGAAAACATCAAAAACTCACACGATTACATCTTTCGTTACTGGAGCAAACAAAAATGAGTTTTATGCCGTTATGACGAAAATGTTGTTAGCATCGTTGTACAAAGTCTGTGGTGGATACTCATTCACCATCAACAAAAATAAAAAAACACTCTGAAGAACACATAGCCTTACGTGTAAACGCTCTGATGAACACACAGCCTTACGTGTTCGATCTTTTCTAAACTCTTCCCAACCGCACTTAACGAAAATTAATAATGTCATTCAAAGACGTCATCTAACTTCACTTTAGAGCATTCTTATTCATTCATTTTCTTGCATCCGAAGAAGTACAACCTCTTTTTAATATTCATTGGATTTTTTGTGTGCTGGAGCAAATCACTCCCATCCTACATTAATTTTCTGTAAATTTATATTATTCATAATAAAGTTTTTCTCGAATGAAAATTTAATAAAGATTCCCGTGTACCGATTTCATTGTGGAGAAAGGACTACGCAACTTTGCTGCTTCGACGCTGAAATAGCCAACACGGGCTATATTGGTGACCCCGACGTGTCACCTAACAGTCGAGTCGCCCTCTCGGGGAAAACCCACAATTAGGTTTCCCTCAAGGGAATTTAGAATCAATTAGAGTGCGTCTTTCAACATTCTGGAATTCTAATCCAGTAACTTGGTTCATTCAAGCGGAAGCACAATTTTCAGTGCATCGAATAACTAGTTCCGAGACAAAGTACTGTC
This sequence comes from Sphaerophoria taeniata, assembly GCA_943590905.1. Lineage (NCBI taxonomy): Eukaryota > Metazoa > Arthropoda > Insecta > Diptera > Syrphidae > Sphaerophoria > Sphaerophoria taeniata. The sequence goes on along the minus strand of OX016540.1, from coordinate 220,859,057 downwards.
TCACAGTTGGCTCTCTACAACCAGACACTTGCGATTCGGTTATCGACATTTTGTCAAATCCATCTGCTACCAACAAATACCTCAGTCTAAAAACAGCATTGATTGAACGTCATTCGGTTTCTGAAATAAAACGCTTAGAAGCGCTTATTGATAAAGCGGACATCGGTGACCGAAAACCGTCAGAAGTCTTGCGTTCAATGAAGATGCTGTCGGGTACTTCTTTCAATGATGATATCATCAAAAATCTGTGGATGCGTCGATTACCACAACCTATCAACATCGCTTTATTGTCGGTTGGCACAAAGTCACTCGAAGAGTTAGCCACTCTTGCAGACAGGATCTACGAGGCATCTCAAGGGGCAAGCATCTGCAGTGTTGCCAATACTCACCAAAACAACATTTCTAAAAGTGAACTCGAGAAGAGACTCGATAGAATTGAGTCGATGATCGAAGATTTTTCTTTTAATTCTCGCTCACGCAGCAAAGACAGGTCTTTCCAAAACACAAAAAACAGAAACAGTCGTTCACGAAATCGGGCAAATTCAAATTCAGCAACTGGTATCTGCTGGTATCACAGGCGTTACAAAAAAAAAAACGCAAGGAAATGTGACAAGTCTTGCAACTTCGATGCAAACAAATTCCAAGATCGCTCAAACAACCCAAACTAATTAAACCTGCTGTTGCAGCGGCAAACATGCAGCGTCCTTTAAGTCGCCGCTTATTCATAAGAGATAAAAAATCCAATTTCACTTTTCTTGTCGACACGGGGGCGGATCTGTCAGTTCTTCCGTATAGCAAAAAGGGATCAACATCTCAAAATTCTTTGTACTTGCTCTCGGATGCCAATGGAACCACTATCATAACGTTTGGCTCAAAATTATTGAACCGTGATATTGGTCTGAGGCGTAATTTTGTTCACTCCTTCATATTAGCCTCGGTGAATAGACCAATATTAGGAGCCGATTTCTTATCAAAGTTCAATCTACTAGTAGATACAAGAAACAAGAGATTGATTGACCCTCTCACCAAGCTCCACTCTTACGCAACAACGATAAGAACTGACGATATACTTAAAAAATTCCAAGTTTAACTGAAGAGCCAGACTATTTCGCACCAATCAAACACACAACAGTTCATAGTATTGGCTAGGCCTAGACGGCTTGACGCTTCTAGGCATCAAGCAGCTTAAACTGAGTTCCAACATATGATGCAACTAGGTATTTCTCAGCCTTCATGTTCGAACACTTGTTCACCTTTGCATATGGTAAAAAAGAAAAACAATCAAGATTGGAGACCGTGTGGTGATTACCGCAGATTAAACGCTGCCACGGTACCGGATTGCCATCCGATCCACCACATTCAAGATCTTTCCATGAACATTCATGGCTACAAAAAATTTTCGAAGCTTGACATTGTGAGAGCATATCTTTTAATAGCAGTTGCATCGGAAGACATTCATAAAACGGCTATAACAACTCCTTTTGGTCTTTTCGAGTGGCTTCGCATGCCATTTGGACTTCGAAACGCCGCTCAGACGTTTCAGCGTTCAGCGTCAATCGCCCAGAGTTTCAGGTTTTTTTTTTTTTGAAAAATACACCGAAATAAAAGTAACAGACGAGTCAACGCTAGCGTCGGATATAGCTATCTCGAAGTGCTACAAAAGATCCCTGCTGAAGTTGGTGACGACAATATTTTTGTATCCATCGATGAAACGACAGACAAAGCAGGATGCGGCGTTACTAACGTAATTGTTGGGCCTTTGTGAGCATATGGACGATGGTACCTGTTAACGTCCGAAGTTCTGGATAGAGTAAACTCAACAACAGTTGCCCAGCTTTTTGATGATTCGATGCGATTGTTGTGGCTCGATGAGCTTAAGAGAGAAAAGGTTTTGTTGTTCGTAACAGACGCTGCACCGTATATGAAGAAAAATGGCAAAACTCTACAAGGGTTGTATTTGAAAATGGTTCATGAAACTTGTGTCGCTCACCGCTCACGGTGTAAACAGAGTTTGTGAAAGCACAAGCAGTCACTACTCAAAAGTTGACGACTTCGTGGAGAACTTGAAAAAAGTATTTCTGAAGAGTCCATCTTGGATTGCTATTTTTTTAAGGATATGGAACCTGAATTGCCACTGTCACCTCAACCTGTAAGTTTGTTTTAAACTGAATTTGAAATCGTAGTTTTGAATTTACATTTAAACTACGTTTTAACTCGCTGGGGTACTTGGTTAGAGGCAGCAGCATATTATGCGGACTATTTTGTTCTGATCAAAAAAATAGTCACCGCTCTCGAAGATGATGCAAGCTGTGTTGCATTTGCAAAAAAAATATATGGAAAATGAAGAGCTGCAAGCGCAGCTGGTGTACGTTAAAGTCAATTTTGGGTTTTTAGTCGATCCGAAAAAACATATTTTCAAAGACCTACAAAAACAGGTATATTTGTGAGTCTGTACCTATTTTATAATTTAAGCTAACAATATTCTCATCAAGAAAAATCAATTGGCGAAGTGCTGCCTGTTTTGAAAGACATTGAAGAAAATTAAAAAAAAAAAAAGCAAAAGGGCCCATTGCAGAGGAAGTCTTGAAGAAGTTTACTGCCGTTTTCAATGGAAACAAAGGGCTAAAAACGATTGAGCATATAAATTCTGTAATAAACAGCGACGTGGATTCCAAACTTCCAGGAAACATTGAAGTGAATAATGTTGATAAGCTCCACTCGTTTCAGCTGAAGTTGAGAGATCATTTAGCTCCTTCAAAGACCTTCTAAGCGACAACCGAAGAACATTAAAAAACTCTTGGTAGTCGAATAATCGGGTTGGATACGATCGGATTAATCGATCCAGGAAGCCAATTTCCGCTTGTACGAAGTCTTTTGCAAAGAAATTTCAATATTTTCAATAACGCTCATCCACAAATCTCGATATCGATGATAATATCTACAAAACCGATGTCCTTATCGTCGAAGATAATGGGACGAGACATTTTCTGTCCTGAGGGTCACTGACTCATTTTATCGTAGATTGGCAAATGAAGAATTTCTTCGGATATAACTCAAACCAAAACAAACAACTTGCGAAACCTACTTTCATCTCATCGCCGCCTTGATTTGCCAAAAAATTCACCGAACCTGATCGAGGCAACGCAGTCGCAAGAATAAGCATCACCTTCAAACCAGTGAAGCTGTTAATATGAAACCACACCGCATAGCTTTCGCTAAACTACCTGTATTAGTCGATATAATGGTAATCCATCCTCACAATAGGTCAGACGAATCCAAGACCACAATAACCCACAACAGCCTCAACAACTCGACAACAAAAATCCACCACCCCAGAATCAACATCCCGAATCATCCCCAAAACAGCTCAGACACCGAGACCAACCAATTCAACCCGAACAGCAAAATCCGACAAGACAAGCTGCTAAGCCGCCGCGCCGGTCCCAATACCAGCCAAACATGATGTGTATTCCTTCCCGCCAAGTACTTCGGGGCTAGCGACAGTCGACCTACCCCGCCCGACAACCCACGATATAAGCCAGTTGCACTGCCATCACCAGCCTTGAATTATTCCAGCGAAGACGCCATCAGCATGACACCAGGTTCAACGGGTTAGCTGGACGCCATGGAATGGATGGAGGCCATGGAGAATATAGGCACCGACACGTTAGCGGCAGTAACCAACAGCATTAAGGCAACCCTGCCCGCTCCGACTCCATTCGACCGGATCACCAGCGCTGACATCAGACGCCACCGCCTATACAATAGGTGTTATAAACGACAGAAGCTGGTCTTTAAGAGAGGGGCGAAGGACGTAGTCGTCATAATAAAGAGACCCGGGGTGGCAGAAGTCGTTTGTGTAACGAAAAAAAAAAATCATGAGGTTCAAACCCTAAGGCTTTGCCGAAAGTTAATAACTTTTCCTTCACCCGATTATGAAAATGTTCTTTAAGTTAGTAAACGAGAAGGACCAAATTGCATACTACCTTTGCGATGCGACACTGTAGAAGTGTTCTAGAATTTGGACTATAAATTGAGCTGCTACGACCGACCAAAAATCAGTCTGTTGTCGATCTTCATCGAGGTAAGTCGAGTCCGTGAGAAATTACTAACAAATAAGATTTCCCCCACCAGTGGTATAAGGGGTCTTATTAATAACTAACAATTTGCCGGATTCATCCGTTGACAGCCGGGTTCGCCCGTTGATTGCTAGGTTCACCTGTTGATAGCCGGATTTGTCCGTGACAGCCGGGTTCGCCGTTGATAGCCAGATTCGTCCGTGATAGCCGGGTTCGCCCGTTGATTGCCAGGTGCGCCCGTTGATAGCCGGATTCGTCCGTCATAGGTGGGTTCGCCCGTTGATTGCCAGGTTCGCCTGTTGATAGCCGGATTCGTCCGTGATAGCCGGGTTCGCCCGTTGATTGTCAGGTTCGCCTGTTGATAGTCGGATTCGTCCGTGGCAACTTCTGCAAAATAACATCATTCGTCCTTCGAACTAAGCGTATGCTTCCCTAGTTGACCTCATGCGTCGACACACAGAAAAATGAAATGGGAAATCAATAAAATGTCAAGGGAGCAGATTAATGAAGATTTTCGCTGTGCCAAATGCACCATCACAATCAGGAATCAACAATTTATATACAAGGAAGCAGCCAGATTGAATGTTTAAAGGAACAAAAACATTGGTTTATCTGGATGGCGTCAGTCTTAATGAAATCTCCAAATTTGTTGAGCACTATCCGGATAATGAGTAATAAGAGAATTCATTACCTTATGAATTATTTATCAGAAAAAGTGTTAATGGAAATACGTCGCGATTCAGACTAAAACTATCCAAATAGTGCAGCGCTCTGGTATCGCTAAGAAGTCAATAAATAGAAGTTAAGGAAAATTGAGTACAATACCTTTCTTGTACCTCCTGCTTCCGAATTCCGGCTCGTCAGCACCATTCTTCCTGCAAATTCGAAAAGTCATGCTCGCGGCAGCAATTATACCAGTCGATGATGGTTCTCATCGACATGATCGTGCCCGACGACTGCGCAAAATCTTCTACCTGGGCGTGTGCTGTTGAGGAAGTACTTGTTTGACTGACAGCCTCGCATTTTCAAACCACGAAGTCAGTCTTAATTAAATCTTCAAATATGTTTCGCGGGGACACTTAGTAGATTTTAGCATTCAACCAAGTCAAGTCGCTGACATAACAAACAACGCTAACTTTCCGCTTCGGACTAATAGATTTAAAGGTAAAGGTTCAACTATCTCAGTTAAGTGTACTGAGTCAAATAAAAAGTCGTCTACCTTCTATATTGGCACAAAACTCAAATTACAAGAATCTGCACAAGCCCAGATTGATGAAGCTAAACGGCTCATAAATCTAGGCTCTAGTAAGCGTGCGGCCGCAGACACTAATACAACGCTGCTCCAGACACTAATACTTATATCATATGGCGTCTCCTAAACACATTTAACCCTTTTAATGTGCTAAATGAACCCTTTAAGTGTGCTAAATGATCCGAGTAGAGGGTTACTTGTACTTTATGTGTATTGTGTACACAATTGCTACGCATTTCATTTTATGAACTCAGTTCATTCTGTGAAGATCGTTGAAGTGTTAAGTCGTGTTTGGAACTCTGAAGTGTTATAAATATTTTAATTAAAAATTGCCTATTCAAACTTAGTTTAAGTGTTGTTTATGGACTGTCAATTTCAATAAAATACTTTTGAATTGTGTGTGAAACAGTAATTTATTAAAATACAGAACATTAAACAGTGGAATCCATTTTCAATGGACGAGGATGAGCTGTTAAAGGACTTCGTATTTCTTTACCCCGAAAATTACAACGATTTCATCGAGTCCTTCGCAACATACAAGACAAAAATATTTCAAATAGCTGCAAAAAGGATAGGAACGGATAAATGCATCCAGAACTTGCTGTCCCTTGAGAAAAGTAAGTAAAATTACAAATTACGATTTAACATATCAATTAACTTGTTTTTGTGATTTTTTTTTTCTATATGCATTTACTGACTAAAGATGTACCTTACATTTCATTTCAGCTTCCGAGGATTCAAGCAACCTTGCAGCCTTACTCCTTATTCCTTCATTATTATCCGTAAAAACTTTTAAGCTCAAAGGAGCTACTAAAAAAGTTTGGAGACCATCGAAAGCAGAAGTGCGGGAGGCATTCATCACGCACGTTTAAACCGATGCAGAGATCGGTGAAGCTGTTTCTGAGCGGAAACACAGGCTTGAGGAACATAATCTCACCCTACAACCTTTTATCATTGCGGTTGGTGAGTCACTAAATAGTGTAAAATCATATTTTGTCATTGTTGAAGCAGTTGATGCGTGTCTCAAAATTATATTTACGCTTAACGCCAAATATCCTGAGGAGGGTTCCTGTACGTGGATGTTTATTCAAAACGGTTTCTATAAAATAAAAACCCGTTATGATAAACAACTACTGACACCAATACTCTCTTCTCAGAGCTAGGGATAACGGAGTGAATATCAGTTTCAAATTAATTTCATTGTTCATTTGTCAAGGGGGATACCCTTATCGAATTGCGAAAGTCCTAGTATTTATACAAATCCTAATTTTTTTAATTATACTAACACATATCAGTTTTGAGAGAACCTACTGTAAGCTAATACCAGTTCCAAATTCATTTTATTTTGTTACACAAGCCCAGATTGATGAAGCTAAACGGCTCATAAATCTAGGCTCTAGTAAGCGTGCGGCCGCAGATAAGGTGGGAATCAGCGAAGCGGCCTTGAGAAAACGCCATTCAATAAGGAGGTGAAAATGGCCGGACGTGATTGGACTGAGTGCTTTTTAAAAAGACATCTGTTCAGGCGGCAACCCTACTCATATACAATTTTTTCTTTTATGTACTCTCTTTTTTTATGCAAAATGTTACATTTGAATTTAATATACCGCACAGTCCATTTTAAGCTCTCGAAGAAGTGTCACGCGATTTACTTGAATAAAGCTATAACTGTTACTTCTTACTGAACTAAACTAAATTGTTTTCATTTTAAAGTTTCCGGAATTTTAATGACGAACCAGTGCTCAAAACATTTTGGTCACTTCTCGCGGATTTCTGTAATAATTTCAATTAAAAAAATAAAACAATTTACCCCATCTCGTCTCGTCATCGTCACAGTGAAACAGTTACATTTCATACTTAATTTTAACAGTTTGTGTTCTCTCTTAATAAAAATAAAATTTAAGAGAATTAAAAAGAGACGAGTGTTGTCCAATAAAAAAAAAGAGTAAAAGTGTTACGCTAGATGGCAACGCTGGCTCGGAGTAGAAAAAGAGAGCATTTCAAATTGAGTAAGAGAGACGAGATGATTTGCTTTAGTTTTAAAACAAGTTATGATGAACTGTATGTGAAAATGAGAAGGTGTACGGCTACGAAATTGAATGATTGGTAAAATGGAATAGATAGAGATGGATGGAGCAACGGATTGTTAAAATAAAAGGAGAAGAGAATTTGATATTTATTTTGGCTTTTAGGGATGTCAAAGACGATAAAAGATATATCGATAATTTTTTCTTTGTATCGATGCCTTTAAATATCGAAAACAATACTAACAGATATCGACGATTACTTATTTTTTTTTTGTCTTCTTCTCGATGGTCATGATTGTTGTTTTGACTCAACGAAATATTTTAAAGGATATTGTTCCTACTCATATTAAAGTTGATAATTTATTTATTTCTAATTTTGGTAAAGATTATGATCTGATGTGTTTTGGCAAACGATTAACGCTATTGTTCGTAGCTGTTGAGGTATATATATGCATACAAGTTATGCTACCCACAACAAATGTTAATCTTATGGAACATTTGAAATCCCACAGGAACAAAAGCATTTCGCTTTCGTACCGAAAAATAATTTCGTTGCAAATGCAACTCAACTAAATGCAATTCAGCATTCGTGTCTTATCTTGCAATAACTTCATTGCAAACACAATGCAATATCAAATGCCATCAAGCATTTGTTTATTTAAGAATTTGTATCTTATCTTTCAATAACTTCGTTGCTAACGCAATACAAAATCAAATGCAATCCAGCATTTGTTTATTGAAGATAATTTCGTTGCGACTGCAACTCAAAACCAAATGCAATCCAGCATTTGTATATTCTTTGGTGGTCCCATATCTGGACCTTATCTATCTCATGCTTCCCAAGCTTATTTCAATCTGAACCAAAAATTATATTGTCAGTCTGGAATACAGCTCCAACCGCGACGGTTCCCATTTAAATTAAATATACGTTTTCGATCTTTCTATTAAATTACATTATAAGGAAACAAATATCTTAATAAAGAACTAGTGATTAAAAAAAAATAAAAAATATTTTTTTTATCTGAAAACGCAGTTGAAAACACTAACTTACATATGTTTCTGTCTGTTTATCTATATTTTTCTATAGAACTATGGACGGTAAGACGGTTACACAACTCCGTGATGAGCTTAGGAAGCGCAAATTATCTACAAAGGGGACGAAAAGAATCCTTTTACACCGTATACGACAATTTGAAGAAAGTTTGATCAATCAAAATCGAGGATGTATAACGCCCTTGCAAACAGAAGAGCGTGCCTTTGATGTAATAATTGACTCACCTACCATTACGAATAAAGAAGCAAATAACCAAGATGAACGTTCCCGAGAATGGGACATTATCCGAAGAGAAAAACTGTTGATAGAACAAGAAAAAGCATTATTAAAGAAAGAAAAAGAGATAGGCGAAAAATTGAAAATGTTGGAACACAACAGATCACCCGGCGTTAATATACAGTGCCATCCGAAAGGAAATTGTAGTATAAGAGAGATTGCAGATGCACTGCCAGCATTTTGTCCAGGAGATATGTTATCGATGTCAACTGAATCCTGGATTAACAGAGTAGAGATTTTAACTAAAATATACTCTTGGGAAGAAAGGGCACTCCTGATGGCTGCAGCGTCTAAAATGCAAGGCCCCGCACGATTTTGGTGGGACACGGTTGAAGGAACGTTCACATCCTGGGCGGACTTGGACTTTAAACAAACTTTCCCCATCAGAATAATGAAATAGAAATTCACCAACAACTGTCAAAGAAAATGCGTAAACCAACTGAGAGTATCGAGGCTTATTGTTATTGTTGAAATGAACTTGATGGGTAAAAAGATACAGCTATGTGACAAAACGATAATTCAATACATCTTAACAGGTCTCAACGACCCTTTAATGAGCTCCAGCTTAGTAGGGGGAATGATTAAAGATATTGCGGAGCTCATAGAAAAAGTTAAATGGTTCGACAACATTCGATATAATCTGCGACAAGGTACAAACAACGCAAGGTCTGCTAACAACAGTCGATATAATTCGGCTTCACTAATCACTGACGGACAAATGAGGTCGCAACCTAGAAATACTGAGCAACGAACTTTCATCAAAGTCACATGTTACAATTGCAATCAAGCAGGGCACTTCGCGCACGAATGCACTCAATCAAGAAAAAGATCATGGCCAGCTTGCAACGAAGGTTACCTTCATGATAAAACTGAGAAACAAACAGTAACCAAAACAAAAATAAACATTGTATACAATGACTGTTATCATAAATCCGTCTTAATCAATGGCAATATGTACATCGCCCTACTCGATTCAGAAAGTGAGCGCTCGATAATAACCGAATCAGTGTGCAAAGCAATTGAAGCCCAAATACAAAAGTGCAACCCAACGTTGCATGGTTTTGCTGGTGGTAGATGTCAAACAAAGGGAAGCGTTTCTTGTCGATAAAGCTATTTTTCCCGTATGCGCTCTGGTAGTGGCAGATGATGCCGTAACAGAATCGGTTTTGATTGGCAAGGATGTGCTTAATAATCCAGCTTGTAATTTGAATAAATTCGGTGATATCTTGACCATTGAGCGCAGAGACCAACTTATCAAAATAATACGAAAATGAATATTGTAGGCATCGGTGAAAATCCAAGAAAGTTAGCGCCAGAAGACATTCAAGCTAGTAAAGCGATTAATTCTGTGAATCTGATTCAACTTTTAAACAAGTATAGACAGTGCATTGCACTAAATAAACAAGAATTGGGGCGCACTGATCTTGTCGAACTGGAAATTAATCTAATCAAGCAAGAACCAGTGATGCAACGTCCATACAAAGTCCCCTTTGCAAAAAGACAATTACTGTCCTCTATGATATCCGAGCTCATTGAATGTGGAGTTGTGACTGAATCGCAGTCTGACTACTCTTCGCCCGTAGTCCTGGTAAAAAAGAAGAACGGCGAAGATAGGATGTGCGTCGATTACCGAAAACTCAACTCAATTACAAAGAAAATACGCTATCCCATGCCACTTATAGAAGAACTATTGAATGACTTGTCTGGCTACAAATATTATACCGTCCTTGATTTGGCTTCTGGCTATTATCAGATTCCGATTAAAAAAGAACACGCTCATTATACAGATTTTGTCACCCCGATGGGTCTATATAAGTTTAAGACTATGCCTTTTGGTCTCGTTAACGCTCCAGCAGTATTCCAAAAACTTATGAACACGGTAGTCCGAAAGATGAAACCAGATACAATTATTTGTTACATGGACGATGTCGTCATTCCATCTTTAACTATCTGAGATGGCCTTGAAAAATTAGAAAAGTTTTTAGCAATACTAAAGGACGCCAAGCTAACCTTAAATCTCCGGAAATGTGTCTTCCTTAAGACTGAAATAGAATTTCTTGGTCATGTGATTAGTGACGGAACAATACAGCCAGGAAAATCGAAGACAATAGCGATGGAAAACTTCGAAGTCCCCAAAGATGAACACGAAATCAGACAATTTATCGGATTAACGACCTCATGGGACATTATTCGGAGAAAAAAACCACTGAACATTTAAAGAGCAGATACTGGTTCCCAAGAATGACCCAAATGGTTAAGGAGTATTTTTTATCATGTGTTGAATGCGCCTACAATAAAAATCAACGACAATCACGTGGAGAACTGCATTTAATAGAAAAGAAGGAAATCCCTTTTGACACAATTCACCTAGACCATCTCGGACCATTCATTAAATCCACCAGAGGTAATTCATACCTAATAGTTCTAGTAGACGCCTTTACCAAGTACGTCGTCATGAAAGCGCTGCCAAGCAGACAAACAAAACCAGTACTCAATTTTTTATCTGAGGTATTCAATACGTTTGGAACACCCCAACGAATCATCTCAGACAGAGGAACTGCCTTCACATCTAAGCTATTCTCAAATTTCATTCTGGACTATGGAATCGTACATTTTCAAAATGCCACAAGAACTCCCAGAGCAAATGGACAGGTCGAGAGGTATAATAGAACCATACTACATGCTTTACTAACGACAGTTGAGGACGATGACCGGTGGGACCAGAAGGTGAAGGACGTGCAGTGGGGCATAAACAACACTTTCAATGAATCTACCGGGAAAACGGCGCATCAAATGATGATGGGGTACATTCCCCGTGACCCATGGCCAGGTGTACTTGCACAAGAAATCGACTTAAACCACGAACGTCAGGATCTTGAAAACATACGCTCCGATGGAAAGAATCGTATTATAAAAATTCAGACACAACAAAAATCACGCCATGACAGTAAAAACGGAAAAGCCAAAGAATATCAAATAGGTAACTTGGTAATGCTAAAAAATGATGCCATTGTATCCACAGGTACTTCAAGGAAACTAGAGGCGAAATACAAAGGACCCTATGTAGTCATCGCAAAGCTCCCTCATGATCGGTATCAGATATCCGACGTACCATTTGCGCAACGAAACCAAAAGCCCTATTCGTCAGTCTGGTCAGCCGATAGGATGAAGCCATGGATTGTTTTGGATGAAGAGCTCGACGAGGGCGTCGGTCGATGAGGTCAGTATGGCCGAATATGTAACGCCAGATGACAACGCTGGCTCGGAGTAGAAAAAGAGAGCAAGCAACAACAGTCAACGCACCAGCATCATTCGAAATCCGACTATCATCGAGTAAAGGCATTAATCTTGGATTGTACAACATATTTTATTTTATTGTTTGCTCTTAAAATAAACTAATCCGAAATTGAAATAAATAACCTATTAAAAGAATTAAATTGTGTTAAAATTTTGTAAAATAAGTGTATTTAATTTTGAAGTGAGTACGTACCGAAGCACTTTAACTTAGATTTGATAAACAATACATGCATATAGCATACCCC